>VXBT01001843.1:48188-290579 GCA_013400235.1 Oriolus oriolus
CACTTGATGGATTAAATTACTATCTTCTGCTCTGTGGAAATTCAAATACTGTAAGAACAGCTGAAGCGTAAGGCACCAGTGACTTCCAAGGATGCAAAGGGTAACTGATATCTTAATATGATACAAAGGAAACAAGAGGAAATAATTTTACTAATGACAACTGCATTATTTTAAGTACTTCATTAGGTTGGCACTAAGCAAACAACTAAAAATACTGAAACCATAATTCCAGTAAAATGCTGGATGGGTAGGCTTTTGGAGAGATCAAAGGATAAATCTTAGATATAAAATTGTAACTACAAAGTGTTAAAGCAATATTGCTGATTAAAAAGAAAAACCAGAACTCCAATGTCAACTTACACTTTTAAGTTGATGTCAGATGTATTCTCTGTGGCACTTGGCAACTCATTTGTATCCTGTGATGCCCCTTCCACTGTCAAGGGCACAAAGCCCCACTTCCAACACTACACACGGACTGCATTAAATCTGACAAGTAGACAACTGACTGTAGCTCAGATATCAAGTTAATGCAAATCACAGGTTAAGCACTGTTAAATATTTACACTTTTTTCAATGAAAGTTAACAAGGGGATGACATGAAGTTTTGGTGTTCACTAAGGAACCAGGCAGGTAAAAACCAAACCTGTTAAAATTGCTCCTGCTTTATTTTCAGGTGTGCCTCATGACTCAGTCATAAGAAACATGATGACTCTGTGTTTAGCATGGCAGAACCATACATCATTGCATTGTGCAGAACTTCTGTCAATCTTGAAAATAATTCTGATATGGTAAAGATACCTTGACTATCATGACATTCAACTACCAACTACAACCTGGCTAAAGCTTCTGTGTGAAACTCTGGTCTCTGAAACAAAGATCTCTCAATGCTGCCAGAGTGAGAACTTGTTCAGAAGTCAGACTAACTGGGAATATGGACAACTCTTGCTTGTAAAGTATTTTAAGTTTTCTGGAAAGTAAGAGGGTTCTAAAAACCAGATATATGGATGAGGGAGAACAAACTTACGTTTTCTAGGGTGTTTTAAAATTGCACTAGAGCAAGCTACTTGCAAGTTCTGCTTTGGGTCTCTACAGAGTACATGTCCCAGCTTCTGGGCAGTCTTGTTCCTACTTTTGGCTGGCCAGTGTCTCCTTGTAACCCACGAATTTGATGGTTCATCTTTCTATTCCATTGCAAGGAGTCTACACAGAGTGAGATCTGAGGAAGTGCACAAGAGGAAACCTCAAAACAAAGGAGAATCTTCAAGCCGCTTAAGGCTGCTACCTTGTTAGTTTCGTAAACACTGCAGCAGGTAAGCATTTCAAATGAATAAGCTGCTAAACATCTACCAGCCTAATAATGAAATTGGAAACTCAATTCCATGTTGCTTCCAATTATATTTCTCAACCAAGGAATGCTGCATCAAAGTAGTTCAAAATTTCAGTGACTATTTTAGGAACTGATGGACAAGACTGCCATTGACTTCAGTTCCTGTGTGTACAGCAGACCAGGGTGAAGTTGGAAGTGGAAGTTTCCCTGTGTGCAGAGCAATATAAAGTTCATAGATACTCTTAATGATTTCTGGTATAACTATATTTTCACTACAGCTCTACCCATCTTTCTAAGGGGATAACGCTCTGCTAGAAAGACTTCGCAGACAGAAAAACAACGGTGAGAATAAAGCTGGAAAAAGCTCTGGGAGCTAGGAAGATGTTGCACAGGGAAGTTTGAGGATTGTAGAAAAGTAGATCAGCCTTTGACACGAGAAGTTTTGCCTGCAAGTGTTGGAGTGCTTGAGCTACAGGTGTATGTTTACACTGACCATAAACACGAGTTTCATAACTCTGTAATTGTTCTGGAGTTAATACTGCCAGTTAATGCTGTCTCTTCATGCTTATGTTCACCATATTAATTTGTTTCAGGAGACTTCTGAAGGATAGGCTACTGCACAGGCTTAAAATGAATTTCAAGGAAAAACTTATCCTAAACTGATAAACAGCTACAGGACAATTAACACTACAGAGATTCTGATAAGACTCCTCTGTACAGAAGCAAATAAATAGGTGATATCTTGTTTGACTTGTAAGATTTAAAATGGAAAGCGGATGTCCTTACTCCTGTGTTGAGAGGCAAGACATGGCACTTCAAGCATGCTATGAGAATCAACTGGCTCATTTGGGTTCTCCTCCTTGCTGCTCTGACTGAAACCTCACAGAAAGAAGTGCTTAAAGAAGTTGGACTGTAGTCCCTCAAGAGTTGGATGTGAATCTGCTGTTGCAAACTATGACTGGATATTTCTAATCTACAGCACGGATGCTTTCCAAATGTTGGCAAACCAAACTAAACAGGGTAACTGTCTACAAGGTCCTTATTCTAGTGCATTAAAAAAAAAATAATTCTGTGCTAGTTCATCTCAGAACAAAGGTAAACAGGCAACCCACAAATTGTCAAGGGAGTTGTTGAGGGGGAGCCATCAAAATAAACAACCTTGAACTTTGACTGTTGGGTAAGTACATCACTGGTGTTACTTTCTTTTGATAAAGGATGCTAAATATGTACATTTAATAGCACACACTAAAGATAAAATGACAGAACAAGATCTGAAGAATGTGTTGAAAGGGTAAGAGAGGGTCAAGTAAAAAGCCCTTCTGTAGCTTGACAGAGTTACTGTCCCATCTTCCAGAGAAAAAAAGGCATAATCTAATTTCATGCATTTGAGATCACAGGACCAGATGTGCATAAATACTTGCAGAAGTAAGACTTGGCTAATACTTCACACAAATGGATCTTCAGTTACCGGCTGGACTGATGTTGCTTTTGGCCAAACAACAAGTGCATCTTCATAGCACTAAACTACCTGTAGATAATATGTTGGGTGTAACAACTGCTGTTCAGGCAAGTGCCTTTAGAATAGTTTGTTGATAAACACACTTACAAGCTATGTTAGCAAATATTGTCCCTGAACAAGTGACAAGCTCTAAGTGTTTGTTGTCTGCTGTCAAAATTTTGCTGCACCATATTTACTGGACTGTTAGTGTTCAATTTTAAGTGGTGCCATAAAAATTCTTAGGACAAGTGTAATAAAGTATAATATTCTCATTTGCCTGCAAGCATCAAATATATTTCCCTTGATTTTAATATTTTTAAAATAGCAAGATCCATGAGAAGAGGGATTAAATGCTTCTGGCTTGAATTTTGGGACATTAGTCACAACATGTTTCTGCACTAGTGTCATAGAGGAAGGAAAACCTATCTTTGCATTGAAATTAGAGGGTGGATTTAAGCTATAATTTAATTTCCACATGCCCCAATCATCCAGCATGCCCCAATGAGTAGGAAAGCTTGTAATTAACCCCTTCTCAGGAACCACAAGTAAACAGAATTGTTTGAGGAAACTCTGATTACTCAATGTGAACTGGACTTCCAGCTAGAGTGCCTCCTGTTGTGTTAAAGTTAGCAATTATTTTGGAAGCCCACTTCCTCAGTGATGCCTTTGGCCCTAGCAACTGTTCTTGCCTCCCAAGGAATGCCCTGCCCACAGCCCCTGGGTGCAATGCCATGCTCCTCTCTTGTGCTAAAAGCAAGCTCAGTTTGAAGTGCCAAGTTTACAAGACGTGCTTAAGTTGGTGGAGTTGAACTCCCTCCCTCATGGGAGCAGAGGAGAAAGGTTTCAAGTACTCAAAGTATAAACTGAACAGTTTTTCAGAACACATTTGTCTCTTCCTTTCTATTAATTAAACGAGTACATGCAGCAATAGGGTGGGTGGAAGACAAAGCATCTCTAAACTGTAATTCTCTCTGGAACAAATACCAGCCCTTGGACAAGGGATGGGAAGTCTGAGCTGATGTCAGCCTTACAGGGAGCGTGGTCACAGCTGGGCATGAGCAGTTTCCTGTGGGGATGGTGTGGTGTCTCAAGGCTTCCTCATAAGTGAGGAATGTCTGTTCAGCCACTCTTCTGTTTTACTAAAGGCAATAGATGTTTTCCAACTTGCTAAAAGTTTCAGTTATTAAATGCTTCTCCAAACTTTCCTGTTTGTCAGACTTTGTACTACATGGCAACTATCAAATTACTCTACCATGTTTTTGGAGAAGTGTGGTCCAGATTTTGCCTTAAACTGTCCTGTCAGAAGTAAAAATTTTTTTTTTTTTTGCAAGGACAAGCAAAGGAAGACTAGACTTGAGACACTTCAACACAGACTGCAGAGTATTTCTAATAAACCTTCTTGTCCATGCTATGGCTGCTTGAGATCATAGAAGTTTCTTGTCTGATATCCTTCCTCTCAAAGAGCAAAAAGCACTTTCTCTTTAAGACAGCAAACAACAAAAAAGTACTTTTTCATTCAAAGTTGGACAAAGGCCTTTATGTAAATTCTGCTATCCAGCAAAGACTATGTAGAAACACATGCAAAAAGTACTTAAAAGTTTGTTCCCTAGGCTTAACTTTCAAGGCACTCCTCACTTCTACCAACAGCTTAGTCTGGTCCTGTCAGAAGCTTATTCCTCTTCCAATTGCCAGCAGAAAAGGTTTTTAATTTATGTTTTGACAGCTAAAATACTACATCTTCATAAATACAAAGAACCATCAATAGTGCCAGAGCAGAAGCAAAGGAACCAGATGCAGTACTAACAGCTGGGGGAGACAGCAATGATTCTATAAAAAGTTAAGAAAAGCATCTGCTTATAGTTTGATAACAGCTATCTGCCTAAATCCAACCTAGAAAATCAGATCCTGCTACAGCTGGCATAGAGATTATGAACATCTCGCTGAACAAAAAAATCCCATCACCCTGTTCAGAAATTATAGGTTCAGATCTAAAGGATACTGCCTTCACTTCTGTCCTTTTCATGGTAAAAAATTATAAATCAACTCACAACAATATTCTCACGTCTAAAGGTCAAGATAGCAAGCTTGCATTTGCCTTGTAAGCCTAGAAGAATTTACTTCAGTAAAATATACCACATGTAAAATAAAGGTACTCTATTTCTCACACCCTTAGTTTGAACATGGGCCTTTAGGTTGAGCCTTTCTCTACTTTGCTGAAATCCTGGGTTGGAAGGTGCACAAAGGCTCTCACCTCTCTTCCAAGCTCAGATCTATCTCATTTCCTCAGCTTTAAATCCACATCCAGGTACCACAGGCATAAAATCAGAATGCTTTTTGAAAGGCACAACATGAAAAGTTTTAAAACGAACTGCACAGAAAGGCATTTACACGCAGAATACGTCAGCAATAAAAGACACTGCACGACCAACACATGTGCCAGTACCTCACGGTATGACAAGGAACAAGGTGTTTAGTTGCTCCTGGACCTGATGACCAGGTATTTCCTTTCCAAGAAGAGGTGCTTAAGCGCAGGCCGGAGGGAAAGAGATCAGATCCTCCCAGCGCAGAGCTACTTCACCTGCCCTCTGTAAGCTGTCCTCGCTGCGGGCGGGGAGCTCCCGCTGCCCAGGGCCGACGCCCCCGGCCCAGCGCCTCTGCGCCGGGCAGGAGCCGGAGGGGCGGTGGCCGCCACCACCCTGCTGGGGACTTTGGCCGCGGGGACCCCCCCACCCACGGCACGCCGCAGGGCAGAGACGGGACCCCGGCTCCGGCGTCATGGGGGCTCCTTCCCTGTCCCCCGGCCCCAGTCGGCTCAGAGCCGGTCCCAGCCCTGAGAGACCCTCCCGCCACCGCCGGAGTGCGGACGCCATTGAGAACCGCGTTGCCATGGCAACCCCTCTCCCGCCCCGGGGGCCTCGCCACAGCGGGGCGGCGATCCCCGCGCCCCCCGCGCCGCCTCACAGCCCCCGCACGGAGGATACAGCTTGAAGCCGCGGAGGATCTCCTTGGCCCGCTCGTCCGTGGCCGACATGGTCCTGCCGCGCCGCGGGCGGGCGGACGGGGCTGGGCCGGGCCTGGCGGGAGCGCGGCGGTGACAGCGGAGCCTCAGGACCCCCCGCCCCTCCCTCCCGCGCACCCGCCACTGCCCAGCGCAACCAACCCCAGCGGCCGCCCGCCGCCGCGTCGACCAATCAGCCGCTGCTATCTCCCCTCGCCCCGCCTTCTGGCGCATAAATGACAGCGCTACTGACCAATCAGACAGCGCTTTCCCGCATTCAAGGGTGGGTGCGCAGCGGTCGACCCGACTCTTCGGTTGGGCCTGACGTGGCCGCGATGGAGGCGCCGCAGGATGGCCGGGCAGGGGGAGCGGGCGGTCCCCGGGCCCGGGAGGCCTCAGCGGGGAGCAGTCGAGGGGGCGAGGAGCCGTCACGGGCCTGGCCAGCGCCCGCCGGGCGGCGGCCGAACGTCCCTGAGCCGCTGGAGCTCGGCTGGCGCTTCTCCCCAGGCAGTGGGGGTCTCACGGTTTCGTCTTTGGGGCTGCTCGGCGAAGTTCCAGCCTTGAACTCGGCTGGTGCCGGGGACCCGGGTGCCCGGACCCAGAGCAGCTTCTGCTGGAGACCTTCAAAACCCGCGTGGACGAGTTCCTGTATCATCTGCTCCAGGTGACCCTGCCTTGGCAGGGGGTTGGACTGGACGAACTCCAGAGGTCCCTCCCAAACCTAACAATTCCGTGACTCTGCGTGTACCGAGGCCGGGGCCAACAGGACCAGCATTGTGGAGAAGGTTTAAAATAAATGGCGTGCTACCCCGTGGAACAAAGGCAGCCTTCTTTGTGCTGCAGAAGTTTGAATCACAGAGCAGTTTGAGTTGAAAGGGTCTTAAAGACCATCCAGACTGGCCTTGAACACATCCACGGCTGGGGCATCCACAGCTTTGCAGGGCAACCTGTGTCAGTGCCTCAGCACCCTCACAGTAAATACTTCCATCCTTATATCTAATCTAAATCTGCCTTCTGTCATTTTGAAACTATTCCCCTTGTTCTATCACTACATGCCCTTGTAAAAAGTCCCTCTCCAGCTTTCTTGTAGGACCCCTTCAGGTACCAAAAAGCCTGAATAAGGTCACCCTGGAACCTTCTCTTCTTCAGGCTGAGCTATGCAAATTCTTTCAGCTCTTCCTCATAGGAGAGGTGCTCTAGCCCTCTAATAATCTCCATGGCCTTTATGTTTGTGTAGCAGAGTCGATTGTGGGGGGAAAGTCTCAGGTTTGTTAGCACATCCCAGGAGCCAGGCTGCTCTTGAACAATCTGAGTGCAACTGATAAAAAGCATTAAGTCATGGTAAAAATAAAGGCAGCAGTTGTAACCCAGTCCTCAAAAGAGGACCAGTGAACAGGTGGGGTGCCATCAATACATTCACTCATGGCTCCACTTGCCTCCAAATTGGCCACTGTACAAAAGTGGTGAATGTGAGCATTAATAAAGGCTGCATTTAATGCATAAGAACAAAGCCACTGCCAGGATCACCAATAAGAGATCTTAATAATAAAAATAGGCAGCATTTATTTCCCTGATGTATGTGATCCATGCTCAAGTTCCCACCATCAGTTTAAGTGTATGAAGGGGTCGTTTGGAGTCTGGGCAGAGTGCCAGGGGTGAGCTGTGCAAATATATATCTACGTTTTACTAAGAGTCCATCCTGGATTTTAGCTAGGCTGTGGAATTGCATGCTGTCTAAGGAGGAGGGACTGAAGATCACCAAGGAGAAAAGACTGACGAGGAGAAAAGGAGAGCAAGACAAAAGCAGACCTGAAAAAGGCGGAAACAAATGGTTGTATGTAAGGGATGAGCCTGCCAGGAGGAAGTAGGACATGCTGGTTTACAGAAGTTGCAAGGAACTCAGTCCTGCCTCTGTTCAGGCTCCTCAGAGATGAAGGAGGCAGAAACCAAATGGATCTCATGGTGAGGAACTCGTGCAGCTTTGAAGTGTTTCTCTAGCACAGGGGTAGGGATGTTTGCGGAGTTTCGAGTTGGAGCCTTTGGATTTCCTGGCCAAGTCTCAAATTTGCCTTGCTGTGCAGGGAAGCACAGGCCTTTCATTCATGGACTTCTGCAAATCACAAAAGAGCTCATGGCTGAAGTGTGAAGCTCTTGTGACCAGCGCAGGGCCAAGCAGCAGTGGAACACGTGACAAACACAAGTCAGAGTGACAAAAACTCTGGGATCTCTCCAAGTCCTTGGGCTGCATTAATGCAAACAGCACTCTTGAGCACGTCTTCTTAAAAATCTGCTTGCAAAAAAGTTGCTGCAAATCCCTCTATCCCTTGGTGCCACCTGGAACTGAAAACTTTTCCTTCACATCTCTGGCAGGTGTGGCAGTTTCTGAGCTGCAACTGCAGGCAAGAAGATGCCTCCAGCCTGCTTTCTGCTTCTCCAGCAGCTGTTCTCTCAAGGTGCAGGTAAAGGAGCTGGTGTCTCTGCAGAGCAGCATAACTGGGAGTTTGACAAACTGGAGCTTCATCCCACCCCGCACTTGATGGAAGATGTTGTACAGCTTCACATCTACAAGGACCCAGACATCACTCCTTGTGGGGCTGAGACGAGGGTCCAGCAAGCAGCTTAGTCCCTAGATCCTGGAAAATACAGAGAGTTTGGCAACTTTTCAGTACGGCCTGGGAGCTGCCCTCACCATGTTCTGGAGGTGTGTGCTGGCAGCTGCAGGGGTCAGAAGACTGGAAGGAATGAGGATGAATGGATGAAGCATGGGGGAAGCACACACAGGTGAGTGATGAAAGATAAAGAAAAATATTAGAAACACAAAAGTATTTTCACTGTTGGCCCTCTTTTTGGTGAGGCCAGGTGTCCTCAAAGTCTGGGGGTCCAGGACCCCACTGCTTGGGGACATTACTCTGGCAATGCAGGGAAATAAGGGGAAATAAGGTGAATTATCTGCTGCCTAAAAGGGACCTGGACTGCAGAATCACAAAGGGAAGAGATGGGTTGAGTCAAGAGATAATGCCAACATTAAAAGATAGAATGGATTAACATCTCCTGGCACACAGCGAGCTGCGTGGGTGGAGCAAGAGGTTGCAATAGCTGTTTAAAAGGGAATGAGACAGCTGGACATCCATATATTTTTCCTCTTAAAAAAAAAATCCATCCCAAAAGCTGAGCTTAGCTGACACTGTCCTCCAAAGTCCAGGTCAGCCAGGCAGGCCGGCTGTCAGCAGTTGGGAGGTATCAGGACAGGCACTCCTGGCTGACCTACATGGGGCTAACAGCTGATTTTTACCCACAGGTTCTAGCAAAAGGTTGCAAAACCAATCCATGGAAAATAGCTCACAATCATATATTTCCATTTCTATTTCAGCCTGGAATTTGAGCTTTAATGACTGTTGGGAAGAAGGAGGCCACGCTCTGCTTGTCCAAGGCAACTGTTCCAGCGTGTCTGCAGGACGACAGGAACTGTGGGGAAGGGCCTGGTTAGGATGTGATTAAAGAGGTAATTCTCCCTCCCTGTGCAGATGAGAGCTAAGTGTGGCTTAAGTAAATTACTGACTGGCTTGTTATAGCCCTGGCTGAGTTCCCTTGCTGCGCAGGGCCTGTTTTTTTACATCCAATTTGCTTTGAAGCCCAGATTGTCACAACAGCATTCCAACACCTGCATCTCTGCACTTGTCTGACACCCCTTCTCTGATGGATGATGGGACCCTAGGGACCTGCTGTACATGGCTGGGAGACACAGGCTAAGCCCCATCAGTTTCCCTAATAGTTTCTGATGTTCATTCCTTGAAAGCTCCCCCCTCCTGACTGTGCTGGTCCATGATTTGATCTTCAGGGACCTGCTGACTGAAAGTCAGAAGCACTTTGCTCTCACTTGAAGGATTTTTAACAGAGGCACATTTTATTCACAACATGGCATGGATGAGCCTACAAACCTTGGGGAGGTTAACAACCACTAATTCCCTCTTGTTTCCATCCTTGTTCTGATACCCCTTCAGGTGTCTTCTGGCTCCTGATCTATGCCCTGGGGAGGATCTTAACCCCTCCAGCTCCCTCTCTGCTTCCCCATGTCACAGCCAGAGCCCTTTGGTTTGTCATTTGTATGGGCCATTTTTCTATAGAGCTTAAAATCAGTTCTATCACCCCGTGGTCTTCACCCCATCTCTTGGTACTTCCCAGGAGGATTGGCCCTCAGAGGCTCAGCTGGTAGAATCGTAGAATATCCTGAGTGGGAAGGGACGCAAAAGGATCATCGAGCCCAACTCCTGTCCTTGCACAGGACAGCCCCAAGAATCTCACCATGTGCCTGAGAGTGTTGTCCAAACACTCCTTGAGCTCTTGCCAGGCTTGGGGCCGTGATCACTTCCCTGGGGAGTCTGTTCCAGTGCCCCATGCAATCATTCAATCTAATAATGGCCCCACTTCTAATACCGAAGTGGCCTTACAACAGCGGCCCTTTGCACGGGTTATTTTGGGGTGCAAACCCCTGTGATGCTGCCACAAGACCTCGTATCCCCAAAAAGAGAGGCTGGGATTTTCCTTGCTTGTGCTGGAACAGCTGCCCGGGACCCAGCGGAGCAGCTGCTGCAGCACAAGCCAGTGAAGTTTGCTGCCTGGGCTGCTGGACCATGGCTCTATAGCTGCGAGCACACCAAGCCCGCCGCTCCCCATCCCGGGATCCCGGGGATGCCGGGTCGCGGTACCCGCTCCTTGCGGCCGCCCGGGATCGGGCGGAACGGAACGTTCGGCGCGGCCCGCGCGTTCCGGGGGGGAAGGAGCCGCGCGCGGACACCGGCGCCGCCATCATGGCGGCCTGAGGCGCGGCGGGTTCGGCGCCGGGAGCGGCGGGACGGGAGGCCGGGAGCGGAGAGGTAATGCCGGGGCTGGGAGAAGCCTCCCGGGAACAGGGGCGGCGGTGAGGGATCCCCGGTAAATTACCCCCTGCAGCAGGGCTCGGCCGGCTCGGTGGGGCCCGAGGGCTCTGCCAGGGGTCTGGGGGGAACGCGAGGGCCGGGAAACCCCCGCCTTCCTGCTGCGGGGTCTGCGGGCCGCTTCCCGCCCTGAAACTCCCTGAGGTACCTTAGCGAGGCCTGTCCGGGAACGAAGCCCGGTTTGTTTCCATACTTGGGTCGGTGTAGCCTTTGAACAAGCTGCGTTGGAGTGTGTGCTGTGTTTCAGTCGCTTCTCACCAGGGTAAGTCGGTTGTGGAAGCAGCGAGGTATTCCTGGTGACGCGTGTGTGCACACAGGTTGCAATAGCACCGCGGTTGTCTGAAGGTTTACTTGGAAAGGGGAAGAGAATTGGCATTCCTTTCCAACCAGGGCATGGATACAGCGAGCCAGTCTTTTGTAACCTCATACATCAGCGTGTGGTTTGATTACCTGTGAGGGAGGACAATAGAACTGTGAAATCTGAATCTCATTCCCAGCACAGTCAATCCATATTCTCTCCTGAGGAAATTGTCCTCTCTGTGTGCTCCTTCTCTGTGAGCAGAGAGAGCAGCACTGATGTGTTAACCACACTGAATGTTCCTGTATTGCAGGGATTTCTCGGTCCGAACTGAGGTGCTATTCAACCAGGCTGCACGTGTGCCTCTGATGGAAAGAACCCCAAAGAGACTTTGGGGGCTGAGATATCTGTGTGGAGAGTGTTAAAGGTTGCCCACTCCGGCTGAGACCGTTTGTACCTGCAGGTGTAATAGAACAGGGTAAAGGGTATTTTTAAAAGTTGACTAATACAGGAAGCTGTCTGTGATGCCTTCACAAGCCTTAATTTGGTTAGGCGTGGTGAAACAGTGAAACCCCTTATGACTGTGCTCCCCCACAAGGGTGGATGTGGGCACAGTGGTTGCACAGAACCAGACAGGTTCTCTGCTCTTGGGGTCTCTGGTGTTTGGTTTTCATGACCAGAGTAAAGGTTATACCCTCTGCTTGATAATTATGCCATACAAACATAACACAAAAGCCCCCTTATCTGTTAAGTTCTTTGTTTGGTTTCTGAATAACATGCTTGGGAAGTTTTGTCTGAGTTGTTTGTAAACAAACAGCTCATTTTGTGAAACTTGTTAATAAATAGTGGTTTACATTTCAAAAGCAACATGTTGGTGCTGGGAGATAACATGCACACCAGAAATGTCAGGCAGCAGCCGAAGACAAAGACCTCTCTTTACAGACTTAAATAGAGCCTTTGTAGAAAGGGTATTTTTTTCACTTAAGCTTTCCAGTTAACCCGAAACACTTGAACTGTACAGTGCAGACTGGGGAGCTGCTTCCAGGCCGCAGTTCTTTTTGCCTTTTGGGCTCAGAAAGCAGTGGGAATTATGGACACACTCTATCAATAGTCAAAGGAAAAGGTGGGATGTGTGGGCATACAGTGTGGATCAGTCATTCACAGGGAATTGTGTTAGTTGCTGTTTTGGAGCTGTGTAATGAGGAAGGAGGAGGTCAATCAAGTGTATCAGTAAGGATCTTTAGAGTTGGCATTATTTGGCAGCATCACTAGAAGGAAAAATCTGAAAACAGCAAGAAATCTTAACTCTTGTCCTACAAGAAAGGGTCTGTAAGAGCAGATCTTTTTAGGGAACTGATCAGACAGAAATTTTGTTCGGATACTGTGTGAATCATTTTTGCTCCCCAGCTAAATCAGCAGTTGAACCTGCTGGGTTTCTGGCCTGCCCCCTGAATGCTGAAGAAAAGCCTGGCTCTGCTGGCACTGAAATGTTGCTATGCTGAGCACCTTCTGGTCCACTGCCAGGCAGAGCTCGGCAGAGGAGAAAGGATGTGTTAATATTATGTTCTTTTACTGACAGATTGAAAACCTAGAATGGCAGGAGAACAGAAGCCGTCCTGCAATCTTCTAGAGCAGTTTATTTTACTAGCCAAAGGTACAAGTGGCTCAGCTCTGACTGCTCTTATAAATCAAGTGCTGGAAGCTCCTGGGGTTTATGTCTTCGGAGAACTGTTGGAGTTAACAAATGTGCAAGAGGTAAGAGTTGAGTTTTTATTCTAATGCCCTTTCTGCACTACCAGTATAAGGGATCCTCAGAAGTTTCCACAGGCAGCCTGTGAGTGAAATTTCTGTGCCAGGAGGGCCTGGTGCAACTAACCTAGAGCGAGAGATGTTTTTGTATAAGTGACTGACCTTGCTTTTGCCTGTATGTGTTAGGTGTTAAAGAATACCTATATAAAGCTTTGCTACCTTAAGGCAGTTGCTAACACAGCAAAAACCTGGCAGCAGCACAGCAGCAGTTTTAAGAAGGCACTTTGCCAGCAAACAAGCTAAAAATCCCTTTCTACTCCTTTACTGTCCTGGAAAGCAGAACCTCAATGCTCTCCAAAAGTCTTTGTGAACAGATGTCTGGTGTATCAAGCCTGGGTGGCAACCAAATCCAAACCATTTCAAACCAAGGTGGAAAGTAAGTTCCAGAGCTTTTGCTGAGAATGTGTTGCCAGCCCCTGCCTGTATTACAATGAAGGAATCTAAGTTGAGTATCTCTGCAGCTGGAGTAACACCATGGACAGCAAGTTTGGCTTTCCAAACAGGCTCTTAAATATGCCTGAAAGTGCCTCGATGGTTATTCAGCATCAAATCACAAGTACTGGTTTTTTCCTGGATTTGTGTGCAGCTAACGGTATTAAAAACCCAATCAATAAAAATCACTGCTTGGTGCTGCCGTTATTCCAGTGAAGTGTTTGCAGGCAAGAGAAGAGCTGTTACATTCAAATGCACTCAAGTTGCAGTGCCCCAGCTTGCTTTGCTTTGAAGCTGTGGTGACTCTGCAGGTGAGCTGTCCTAGCTTTCACAGGATGCTTAACCAGCCATCACCATTGCCTGCTTGCTTATCACCTGATGAGAGGAGCTGGCCCTGTAGGTTGTCAGCTGGAGCTAAGATTTGCTTTTTCTTTTTACCTCCCAAGATGCCTCACAAAGCAGTTGACAGTCCAAACTGGAGTTAAGTTCCAGTGCATAGAAATGGCTGGATTATCTTGACTCTAAAACTGCTGAAATTTGCTGCTCCTGAGGCCTTAGAAAGGGTCCAGCTTGGGATGTAATTGCTTTTCTGGATACTGCTTGTCCTGTGCTGACTTAAACCATTCTCTGGAGAAGTTGCCTATCAGGGTTGTGTTGACCATGTTATGTGACATTTCTTTTCTTTCTTTTCTCCCCATCCAGCTTGCTGAGGGGTCTAATGCTGCTTATTTCCAGCTGCTGAACCTGTTTGCATACGGAACGTACCGGGACTATGTAGGTAAGAGACTGCTGCCTGTTTGCAGAGTGTGGGACTGGGTTGCCCTTTGAGACTGTCAGAGGCAATTCTCTGCTTTCTTAGATGCCTGGTGTAGTGTGGCTGGGTGAAAGTGTCCAGGATCAGAACTTGCTTAGGAGGAGAATTGTCTCTAGGGGGGTCTGGGTCATGTGTGGTTTTTAGTTGCTAAAAATGAAAGGAAGGGCTAGAGACTGTGGTGTGTTACTGGTTTGGATAGGACTGCAGCACTGTGTTTAATTGGTCTGCAGCAGAATTCATTGACGTTCACAGGCCACTTACCTCTGTGGAGGGCAATTTCAGACATCTCTATGGAAATTTAGATGACACCAGTTATGGAAACTGCGAAAAACTTAGACAAAATTGTTCTGCATTACTTATAAAAACCTATATGGTTTGTGAGATAACCTTTTATTCCATTATGGCATTGCAGAAACAAAGTGAATAATTTCTTAGCTAGAATACAAGTTGAAATAATGACTTTTATACAGCTTTAGAAAGACTGTATGTGAATCATCTTTGTATCTGTTGAAATGTGCTTTTATCTCTGGTGCTTACGCTTCCATTCTGCTACAATTTAATGCTTCATTTGTGGGTAGCAGCCTCATCCAGACCATTACGGAGTGTGACAAATAATTCTGTCATAGTGCTGGTTCTCAGTGTGGTGGATGAGCTATCTAGTTCCTGTAAGGAGAAGTGGCATCTGTAAGTGCAAGGACTGGAAATTCCAGTGTCTGTGGAGCAACATGAGCCTCATGAATTCTGTGACCGATTAGAGGATGTGTTTGCTGTCCGTGGCTCTTGTGTCACTGCATGTGACAGCACAGTTCATTCTTCCTTTTCTAGTGAAGAAAAGGGGAAAAGCAGTCAAAATGTAGAGTATTAGATGAGGTGGAATGGATGGGAGAGCTTGAGTGGCCCTGAAACACTAATTTACCTTAAAGTAGATATTTTAAAGAGTTTCTTAGCTTTGGAGAGCTGCCAGTTTCCTTTCTCTTTTTAAATATTAATGAGGCACGTGGATATAATACAGTGGCACTGTGGCCATCTAGATTAATAATTTCTCCTCTCTTCCTCAGCCTGGTACTTTACACTTTAAATTCTGCAGCTCTTCAGAGAAATAAAACCAGCTGTATTTGCAACCAGATCAACAAAGGGGGAAGATTTTTTTTCTGTCAGCTTGTTAACGAAATAAAAATTACTTGGTAGAAACAAAGCCATTGACCAACTGTTTTGGCAGGGCAGTAGTTGTGAATTACCTTCTAATTCCAGAACCAGAATTACTACAGAAGCAGAGAAGAATGGAATTGCCAAGTTGTTCTTAACTTCTCCTCTTCTCTCCCTGGGTGTCCCAATTTGTCTGCAGCAGCACGCTCTGTTCAGCAGCACCCACATTAGCTGGAGGTGTTCAGTCTTTCAGGGTGTAGAGTAGCATAACTAGCCTGAAGTTCTGCAGCCTGGATTATGTAATTTTCAAAGTCAAGTCCTGAATCCTGCCTTTTTGACATTAACAGCAAACAAAGATAACCTGCCTGAATTAACATTGACTCAGAAGAACAAGCTGAAACACTTGACGATCGTAAGCTTGGCTTCCCGGATGAAGGTAAAGTGCATGGGGTGTGACAGCTGTTGTCTCTTGGTTTTGTTTTAGAAAACGGCATCCATTTCAGAGCACTGAAGTTGTATCAGACTGCATGGGTACTCACAAAAAAAATCCTGTACTGAGAAAGTACCTGTAGGGTACAGTGTTCTCTCCTGGTGCATTTGGGATATTAACTTTGTGGACTTCCATGAGTGAAGTGTGGGGGTGTCTGAACTGATGTGCAGATTGGTCAGGAAGGTCTGGGATACTTTGTATGGCTTTTTTCACTGCTGGAGGTGGAGAATCGTTCTTAAAAACACTGACTTCTTGTTCTAGAGAAAGTTAAGCAACACTCCTAATTTCTTCTACAATCCCTTTTACCTTTTTTCTTCTAGAATGTGCTATACCAAAGCTTCAGGAATTACCAAAGTTGTGTCAGAATATTTCATAGCCTGGCAAGCATTTGTTCTGCCATGATCAGTCACTGCTGCACCTGCAGGTCAAAGTGTAGGATACAATAAATATTTGAGTCTCAACCTTCTGAGACTTAGCCATTCATTTTGGCTCTAGGACTGTTAACTTACTCTTGGTCTTACTGTTTTTAGTGCATTCCCTATTCTGTGTTGCTGAAGGACCTGGATATGAGGAATCTGAGGGAGCTGGAAGATCTCATTATTGAAGCGGTTTATACAGACATTATCCAAGGGAAGTTGGATCAACGAAACCAGGTGTTAGAGGTGGATTTTTGTATCGGCAGAGACATTCAGAAGAAGGACATCAGTAACATTGTCAAAACACTCCAGGAATGGTGAGGCAGTCTCTTCATCCTCCTTGCTCCTTGTACATAGCTTGTCCTGTTTTTCCCCTCAGAGTTTCAAGTGCTGGCTCAATTTCACCATGTTCCATTAATCAGGAGTCTCATGCTATAAGTAGGCACTTGGAGGAGGAGTCTGTTGGGCAAGTTTTCCAAGATCCCATCTGGGATTCAATTTGTATTATGTATCAAGCCAAACTGTACCACATTGTGAGCTTCTGCTCTCACGGTAGCTTTTACATGGCAGAGCCCCAGTGAGGAGTTGAGGACTCTTTGCAGAAAGCAGTGCCAAACTGGACTCACGGTTCTGTGGTGGGAACTGCTCCCCTTCATGCTCCAACTCTTGCTAATGAAGATAGAACTGTTACTTTTCAGCCTAGAGAATCACAGCTCTTTGGATGGGGTGTCTCTTCGAGTTTGAAGTTTCAGGTGGCTTTGTCTTCTCTGTGTTCCTGCAAATGCAGCCTGCCTGCAACTGCAGTGGGACTGTGGTATTATCTCTTTGTACCTTTGCCAGGAAGCTGTTTCTCATCTTTTTGTAGGATTCCCTTCCCACCTAAAGAAATTCCCCCATAGACTGTGGAGCCCATGGCAGGTCCTGAGCTGTTTGGGAATTGCTTCCTAGTTGCTATGGTAATGAGTGCATGAAAAGTAATTAAACTGCTGGGCAAATATGCTGTCCTGTGGTGGGGGCAGGTTTTTTGCTTCTCTGCTCCAACTCCCTCAGTCCCATCACGGTGGGAGGGCTCTGGCAGCTTCCAGGACCTTGCAGCATTGTTTGGAAGGTAACAGTGAAGCCACTGCCAATTCCTTTTTTGTCTTCTCCAGTTCTCAGTTCTGTGCTGAGTGCTCTTGTCACTTGAACACTTAACAGGCAGGAGAATTATCTCAATATTACTTTTTTCTTTAATTTTAAAATTTTACATTTAAATACCGTGTTGCATCCTGTTTAAGCTGTAATTCTGACTGAAAAGGAAGATGAAAGTGCATTGAACCTGCACTTACTCTTTGACAGTGAGAGTAACACAGACTCTCTAGAGAATGCTGAGAAATGCATCGAGTACACAGCAAAGCTTTTTCTTGCCAGCTTTTTGCAACTCTAAGCAGGAAGTATAATTTTAATAATCTCTTAAACTTTTAGATGAGCATGACTTTTCAGATTGCCTGATTGAGCTGCTCCAGAGAGAACGTGTAAACATTGTTTGACATTGTATGTATCTTGCAGGTGCGATGGTTGTGAAGCAGTTCTTTTAGGAATTGAGCAGCAAGTACTTAGAGCCAACCAGTACAAAGAGAACCATCACCGAACTCAGCAGCAGGTAGAGATGGAGGTGGGTGCAGTCATCTCAGGCCTCTATGCTATTGGATAAACGTTTGTTTGCTGAAGGAAATTGATAACGCCTGGTTGATGGTCACGGCTCTCAGAAGAAGGCTAGCAATCATGCAAATCAGGCGTGGGGTAGGAAGAAAACACATTAGCTTTTGAGTGCTGGTAAGACCACAGACATCAAATTTGCCCACTCTGAGCAGATTGGAACTTTTTTTTTGTAAGTTTAGGCTAGGTGACTGCACTAATTGTGGTTTCCTATATTGATTCGTTAGGAAGACTGTGCTTTTACCACAGGTCTTCGATGCAATTCTGTTCCTTTCATACAAGTCAGGCAGGAAGTAAAAAACAATTCTCTTTGTTAAACCTGGAAGTGTAGTTAACAAAGATCTCTGGGGTCTCAATCGCTTTTACAAAAGGTGCCCGCGGCCGCTCCCTCGGGGCCGGCCGGGCCCTGGCGCGCTCCCGCCGTTAGGTGGCAGCACGAGCCCGCGGTCCAGCCCGGCCCTGCGCCCGAACCTCGGCTACAGCCGCTGGGAAGGTGGGGATGGGCCTCCCGAGACGCTGCATCAGGGGTTGTCATCCCTGCAGGTTTGTGCTTGCATCTGCTTGGCGGTTTGATCGGCATCCATAGCACGTTTGGTTTGCCAGATGCTTTTGGCTTGGAGTTGGCACACCTGACTCTCAGACCTTGGGGGTTTTTTTAAGGTTTGCTCAGTGTATTTGTGGTGAGCCCTACAGAGTTCCAGGGGACAGAGGATGGTGCTTAGTGCTGTATTTCTCCTTTTCAGCCGGAGTAGCAGAAACATTACTGCTGCTTCCCACAAAACCAATTTCTGTTCCTGCTTCTTAGCAAATACCTGTATCTTGGACAGCCAGCTAGCCCAAATGGCATTTTTCCTTTTTGAGTTCTGTCCTGAGAGTAAATTTTTCTTTCACTGTCTCCTTTGCCCTTCCTGCTTCTGGCCAACAGAATGGTAGGATGGCTCCCTTCTGCACCAAGGCAGTAGTAGGTCTCTCCAGCCAGACAGAAGGGTGGTATAATATTGTACCATTGTCTCTTAGGCAAAAAAGTAACCCCTAGTTATTCCAGACTAGAAATACTATCAGCTCTGTCTGCAAGTGAGGATGAAACATCACCTTTATTAAACTCAAATGCATAGCATGTTACTGCTGGGAGAGCCTCTTTTATAATCTCCACTCTTATACTCCAGGGGTTTTTCAGTATGTTTATGAACAGAGTGTCTGCTGCGAGGAGAGGAAGAAGCAGGTGCTGATTCACTGTCTCTTCTTGGCCAGGTCACAAACATAAAGAAAACATTAAAAGCTACAGCCTCGTCGTCGGCACAGGAGATGGAACAGCAGCTGGTAGAGCGAGAGTGCCCTCCACACACAGAACAAAGGCAGCCCACAAAGAAGATGTCCAAAGTCAAAGGGCTGGTCTCCAGTCGTCACTAGAACACACCATCTAAAGGTCATTCGGTTAGGAATGACAACAGGAGGAGCAAAAAGGGCCTGCGTCTCCTTTTTCAGTGGGTTCTGGGCCAGTCCCTTCCCGGCTGGCAAGTAAAAGCCCTGTTTGAATACAGCTCCCAGTTAGCAGCACCTGGCTAAGTTACACTGTGCAGCCCCTATGAGTTTTCAGGGTGTCCCTGTTCTGGTCTTGTCAAGGGGGACTTTTAAAGAAAGGGACTAACCAAAAGGGGCAGGAAAAAACCAAAATATCTGTGGACCGTTTTGCTCCCTCCCAGCTAGTTTCATTGCTGCTTAACCTTGAGGAAGCTGCTGTACTAAATCAGATCATGGGAGAGCTTCTGTAGCAAGCATCTGAATCCCAGGGTTGAAGTGTGGCTACCAAAGCCAGGCTGGGAGCGAGGAAGCCATCAACACAGATCTTTTCATTCCCAAAGGGAGTGCAGGAAGGTTTCTAGGCCAGGAACTGCTTTACATGGAAGTCTTCAGCCTTTCCGCTACCCCGTCTATTTTAAACTGGGGTGAAATTCACACTACCTCGCTCTGTGAAGATGAGTTCCAGTGCTGGGCTGTTTACTTAACTGTCTGTTTACTGCCCTTACCAAGCCCTTTAATCTCTCACAGATTTAAAGCACTGTTCTGCATCTCTGAGGCATCAGTACAGTAAGGAGGAAGCACACTGCTCTTTCACACAGTCCTTGCAGGTGGTTAGGGGCATGCTAGAAACTGTTCCTCCTGAATGTGATGTGACCTCCCAGAGCTGCTTGTGAGTTGTTTCCCCCATTGATTACCTTCAAAGGGTAATGGACTCGCTCTTCCTTGGATGCTGGCGACAGTGGGAGAGGAGCCTGTTTGGCATCGAGGCAGGCTGGTGGCCCAGGACCCACTGGCAGGGGTCGCAGCAGCATCCCCTTGCTGAAGCAATGGACTTGACTAGTCTTTCTGAATTTTGAACACTTTCAGGTTGTATTTCCCTCCCTTTTTTTTTTTTTTTTTGTACATTGTTGTGATTCTAAAGCATTTCAGCCTTTGTTTTGTGGGAGTTTTTTTATTTGTTACAAACTAACTTTGGGTGATTTGCACCAGTTTGGCAAGGTGTGGGGTTTTTTTTAAGGGGGAGGCATTGGAACAGCAATTCATAAAAAAGCACATTTTAGAAAAAAATTAAAAATGCTGATTTGATGTCAGAGTCTGGAGTCTTGACTTTGAGGATGTTTTAGGCTTGTTGTCCGATGGCACTTGTTCACTTGAGCATT
This sequence comes from Oriolus oriolus, assembly GCA_013400235.1. Lineage (NCBI taxonomy): Eukaryota > Metazoa > Chordata > Aves > Passeriformes > Corvidae > Oriolus > Oriolus oriolus. The sequence goes on from VXBT01001843.1 coordinate 68,730, forward strand.
TATTTGATTCTTGGTGTATGTTGGCCAAAGGTCTGACTGATCTCCCTGATTCATCTGGAAGACAGGGAAACCTTTTCACATTTTGTCAGTAGTTCATCTTTGCCCAGATTTGTGCAGAAGGATCTGTGGCAGAGCTGGTAGCTGAGCCCCGTGTCCTGAGCCTAAACAGCTTTGATGCCTGGTTGTGGTAGGTTTGTAGTTGTGCTCTGTCTTAGGCCAGTCAGTTCCTTCCTTTGGGTCTAGCAGAGTGCTGCTTTGTAGTTTGGCCCCTGCATTTCACTTCTGTAAAGAAGCAGGCAGGGGAGCTGTTTAAGCAGAGGACTGTGACAATGCTCCAGTCCTGCAGCCAGCTGTCACCTGCACTTGCTCGTGCAACGCACGTGCCTTCCTCTTATTGCTATCAGGACTCCCTGCCATCTGCATGTTTGCAGTCCTCAGTCACAGGACTTGCTCACTTGTGAAAGTAAATCCCTCTCCTTTTCTTCTCCTGCAGTGCAGGCACACCAGCTTTTAATCTGGAGAGGAAGATCTAAACACCCTCCCTCCAGCTTCCTCTGGGTCAAGTCCCACAAACTTCTGATTCTGGTCAGGCTTCTGATTCTTTACCAGCTCTCTCTCCCCCTAGAAATGCAACAAGGATATTGAGTGGATAAGCCCAGAGCACGAAGCCTTCACCAGTAACTCATGGGAACTGTTTCCCGAGCAGTGGCAGTATTACCTCCTGTTTCAGCTTCTCCCAGTGTTTAGCTGACAGCCTCTCAGGAAGTGCGGGTGTACCTTGTGTTGCCAAGTCTGTGTGATGCAGATGAACTGGGTCTGTTTCTGGCTTGCTGCATGGACAGCTGTAATGTGCTGGTCATCCAGTTCCTCGCTGGATTTGACTAGTGAGGAGGGGCTCTACGGTCCTCTTTCCTTTCCATTTTTAGTATCAGTCCTGCGAAGAGGCAGGAGGAATACAAATGCCTTTGGGAATCGTTTTAGTTCCTCATCAAGCCACAGTCTGCTGGGGAAGTAGATGTGAGTTTGGCACCCTTGGTGTTCATTCCCTGCCAGTTACAGGAGTCATATTAGTTTGCAGAAGCTTCTTTAGTGGTTGGAAGTGTTTGAGTTTGTTCTTATGTTTTTGCTGTTCTCAAAGCCTGGCTGGGAATCTTATTTATGCTTTGGTACGCATTGCCTTTGATCAGCAAAGCAGCAAGGGAGGAAATAGCACTTTGAATAAAGAGCTGTCCCGTGTCTGATGGTAACAGAAGATGGAGAAGGGACTGGGGTATTGGAGGGGATGGAGCTGTTTGCGTGTTTGGCTTTCCTGGTGTGCCAGCGAAGGGCTTGGTGCCGCAAAAGGAGGGGGACGTCTGCAATGAGCCCAGGCTGAGATGAGTCATTAACAAATGACATGCACAGAGTACCTGGGGGAGGCAAACAGCTCTGCAGCAGCTGGTTAATGAATCTGGCTTGGAGGAAAGGGTTAGAAGCTATTCCAGGAATGAAGCAGAAGGCAGAGTTGTTAACAGGCAAGGATGCAAGAGGTGCTGTGCTGTTTGAGAAGGACAACAGATAAAGACTGCGCTGACTCCCTGTGACTACAGGAAGGGCAGCAACTCAGAGCAGAGCTGTGTGAATTAGAAGCTGGTGGGGGCTGAATTGTGGGCAGTTTTGAGTGGGGAGTGCCCAGGGAGCTGAACTGCTATGGGGGCGAGAGGGAGGTGGAAGCAGAGGCAGATTTGATGCAAACTCCCATGGATTGCCTGTGCCTGCTGGAGGCAGCAAACACAGCTTGTCTGAGCACTGCTGGACGCTGCTCCCTGGTGCAGGGCGAGCATCCTGCCCTGCTTTGGTTTATGGCAGCGATGGGATGCTCCAGCTGCAGCTCGCTCCAAGATTGCAGCAGGACAGACTTTGAGCTATTGAACTTCTGTTTGCCTTTTCCACCCAGAGGGAGAGAAAGTGGATGGAACTGCCTTCCCTCTGCTCTTCAGGGCTTTATTGTCTAGCTTTGTGTTCTGCAGCTTCACTTGTACTAGTGCTTGTTTAATATGGAATTGAGCACTGAGCTGGAAAATGGAAGAGAGGATCTCAGCTGATTGCAGTGCTGGTAGGCTGCCCTAGCCCTAAAGCTGTGCCTCACGCTAACAAATGTCCCTGGCATTCCTGCCGTGACTCGGTTGATACCAGCTAACATCAGGCAATTCTAGAACACGATGAAGCAGTGCTGATGTCAGTCTTTTACAGAAAAAAAGAAGTTTTGGATTGAAATCTCTTCCTCTTTTACTTTCCTCCTCACCCTCTTAGCTAAGTTGAATGGTAACTTACTCTTGTGTTGAGAACAGGAGGGAAAATCAGTGATGCTGCCAGACCTTTCTGTGTTCAGACTTGAGACCTGTCCTGCAATCAACCTTGTGCAGACCTAGGAAATCCCATGGGTGCTTGTGGAGCTGCTCTCAGGCTTGCAGATCTCTCTCCGTGGATCATGTACAGGAGTAGGACCTGCAGAGCTGCTCTCCAGAGTGAAGCTGGGGAAAGTGAAGCTTTTGTTCCTTACAGAAGACAGTGGTGGAAAGAAATGGCCATTTTCCTACCAGCCCTGAAAAGTGAATTTTGCTGAACATCTTTCAGTTCCTGAAAGAATGGAAAAGGATACAGACCTCAGAGGGTGGTTTTGGTTTTAGTGTTCTTATCCTATGAGGGCAAAATGTGTTGGTCCACGTGTGCAAAGCAGACTTGGGCTTACTCATTGCAGGGAAGACAGAAGAAACAGTGCCCTTGCCTTTGATAGCTGTATTATAACATAACAAATTGCATGGGTAAACCAGACTTTTCCTAAACTTTCAGTTCTGTACAGGTTTGTATAAGTTCAGCTAAGCTGGCAACCATGCAGAGCCCACCCCTGCACAGCAAAACAGTCCAAGCTTGTGCATTTGTTGGTGCTGGGGTGTGTTAACTTTTGTGTCTGAGCCTGTTGCAAACTGCAGTGCAGAAAAACAACCTTGCTCTTTATTATTCTAAATAATGGGGAAATGGAGAAATCTAAGAGCCTGCCCCACAAATACCCAGACCCAGCTAGCCAGATCTTGGGCATCTGGTGACAAACAAAGTTTCCTGTTGTTTTTAGTCCACACCACTAAGTCCTCTATGACACCTGACCTAATGCAAGGGAACCAAAACCTGAGTCTGCGTAGCATATTTTTGTGTAATCTGAGAGAGAGTAACCCAGGGCCATCAAGACAGGTAAATTAAAGTTTAGAGAGATGTCAGTTCCTACTTGTAACCTCTACCTTGTATTCTTAATATGGAATTTTAGCCTGACAGTCTGATTGAATTTCTCAGCAGAGTTTTTAGAAATATGTCATTGTTTCACTCTGCTCCATGACGAAGCTCCGTGTCTCTCAGGGACTATTGACGTTTTGCTGATAGTTCCTCAAGTTTGGCTCTCCCTCAGAGCTCCCAGAGGTAAGTGATTGTGAAGAGAGTGTGCATTTACCCCCAGTCTGGGCTGACCCTGCCTCTCAGTGTCCCCGTGGTGCCGCTCCCCTCTGTGATTGGTCAGCCAGGCAAAGGAATGGGCAGAGCAGCGCTTGGCTCCTTGTCTGTGAATCCACAGGCGCGGATGCTCCTTTGTACAGCGTGTACATCTCATGGCGTGCCCCACTGCAAATTGCCTGAGTGTGGTGGCTGTGACCACAGTTTTTTGTTGTTGATAAGAAAAAATGTCCCTGCTCTAGTGAATGTGCATACATGCACACTGGAAATTCCAGGAAGTAATGGCATGCCATAAGGTTATTTAACAGTCCTGAAACATGTATTTCCCCACAGAGTACAAAAGAATTTGTGCCAGTAGTCCTTGCTTGCTCTAATTCTAGGAGAAGATGGGATGCACTTCCAAATCCCCAGATCTCCAGAGAGCCTTTGGAATATCTGTATCATTAGGGTGTTTTTGAAATGCCCTGATCACACATGATTCCTCTCTGTTTCTGGAAGAGCTGATTGTGGTGGGTAAGCGAAGCCTTGCTCCATCAAGGATCAGCCTCTTTGTGAGTATTTGGAGCTTGTCTGACCATAGGCTGTATTTTCATGGGTATGAGGTTTGGGAGTAGTGCTCTCTTGCCCTTCAGGCTCTTCCCAAAGATGCTGTTTATCTCACGAGCCCTCGTATTCCACTCAGTCTCATGATTAGCACAGTCCTGAGGCTGCTCTATGCTGATGCAGTAAGTAACGTCTCGGTGTTTCATTGTCACCTTCACAGCTGTTAGAGAGCACCAGTTCCTTCAGGATCACCTGCCAGCTGTGATGCTGTACCTTTTCTGAGATGACACCTCTCCTTGCTGACAGACAAGCCAGGTGGGTAGGCATTGCTCCTCAGAGCTGTTCTGCCTCTCAGGAGGCGCAGGCTGTAGCCTGGTTTAGCGTAAAGGAAATCAAGGACAAGGACAGTGTTGTAAATAAGGGGCAAAGCACGGAGCTGTGTCCTCTTCCAGCTCTGCTGCAGCTGCAGGGAGCAACCTTGGGCAGATCAGTTCCTCTGCAGCTGCATTTCCTGGGACAGCCTTGCTCCTGCTTGCTGACTGTGACAGGGGTTTGGTCTCCTGGCTGGGCAGAGGTTGGTTGCTGATGGAGTTGAAGAAGATGCGCATGTGCAGTAGGGGGGAAATCTTAAACCTTTTAAGCTTTTCCAGAAGTCATCTTCCTTTTAAGTAGCATACCCTTCTTTTCCCCTGATGCAGATAAGGTGGTCCATTGTGGGAATATCAGCCTGGAGTATTATGGGTAATATACCAGGTTAATTATGGAGGGGGCAGGAAAAATAGCCTGTGCAGTTTTCAGCAATATCAAAGGGATGCTACCTAATGATTTTCCTGTTAGCTCTTTTCCCAGCCTGCCAGAGTCGCTGCAGAAGTGTCATTTACAAAGGCAGTTTGCAACTCATTACCCTGGATTTTCACTATAGTTCTGCTCCAGAGAGCGTGGGCTTTTGCTGTGTGCCCCAACCTAATGAATTGCCTGATTCGGTTAGTGCTGCCATCCCTCCTGACAAGGTTAGTTGCTGACTGACAGTAAGGGGCCTGAATTCAATTCCCTTCTTGTTTTCAACTCACGCTTGTGTCAAGCGCAGGCTCCCTCTGGAAGGTGCCCGGTGATCCCTTCCCTTTGTTTTTCTGCATTCTGAGGGAAGCAGCCCATGCTTGGAGAAGTCCTGGAGCAAGTGGCAGGGGCATGTGTGCTGCTGCCCCTGGCAGTCCCTGCTCCGTGCCTCAAGTCCCTTTCCAGATGGAAGATTCCTTTGGTCTCTTGCTCTGGGACTCTGGGCTTCTCTTTTTCTTCATTGCTTTGGGATTTGCTGTCACCTGAGCTGGGCTTTGTAACCCTTCAGCAATAAGTACCTGGGAAAAGCTGCGTGAATGGTACCAGGGAAAAACATGCAATATGGGCTGGGGGAACAGAACTGATTTCCCATACATTAGAAAGCAACTGTGTCCCTGTTGTGAGAGCTCCAAGGTCTGCTCCAGCCTGTTTGGGCTTTCCCAGGCACTTGTACTACAGCACTGGAGGAAGCTCTTTGTCCTTTTTCACTAGACAGCTGTGTGCTTTTTCAGGCTGGGGGCCTATGGCTCAACTCCTGATAGGAATTGCTCCTGGAGAGGAGAAATCAAGGCTGTTCCTATGTTGTGTCACAAGTGTTCCCATTTGGAAGCTGAATTGGCTACTGCTCATTCAGCTGGTGGTGCAGGAAATATGTAGGTCCCATGAGTGCTGGTTTGACCTGAATATGGACTGGGGACCCTGAGTGCCCCTCTCACTTCCAGGTGTATGTACACACCTCTGCTAAAGGCTGTTGTCTGAGGCTGGTTGAGATATCAGATGCCACCTCCTGGGGCTGCACCTTGCATCCAGAACAGCTGTGGTTCAGTTATGCTGTCTGGACTGGGATGTGGCAGGGGAGTTTTCCAGGGCTGGCCATGGATCCTTTCATGGGATGTTGTGAGGATCTGACTTAGCTGGCCTGCAGGGGAGGCAGTGATGTGAGATAAATTTGTTTTTGCTGCACAAGATGCCTCCTTGCCTCTTAATTAGATTCCTGTGGCCCCTCTTTCTTGCTGCCCTTGTTTTCTACTGAGCCCCTGTCAGGGGGACCCAGTTGTGGCCATTTCGGGTGATTGCTGTGCTCTAATGAGCCAATTCTGATTCCCATTCTGGCTTGTCCAGCAAACCAGGAAAGTGCTCATCAGTGCCCTGAGAACTGATGGCAGTGCCATCTCTCTGCCCGTCAGGTCTGGCTGTGCCACAGAGGGGCTGAGGTTGAGTGGATCTGAGCTTTCCCAAATGTTCTTTCACCCCTGAGTGCTGCCTTCTCTCTTCATATCAGCTCACACCCCCACATGGGCACAGTATTTCCATCCTGCTGGTGGGAATCCACATCCTGAGGGACAGGGTGGCTTATCCTTGGCCAGACCAGAAGCTGCAAAGTGAGGAACCAAGCTCTTTGCCTCTGCACCAGGAGCTCTAGCTCTGATTGCTCTTCTTCTGCCAAGCTAATGTCCTTTTGCCATACAGCTTTGTCCTTTTCCTTGGGCTTGCTCTTTCCCAGGAAGCCCAGTGGATGGAAGGGACCCATGCTGTGGGCTGTGCTTTTTCTCTTGGACAATGCTGCTGAGGAGAAACGGGAATCCAGACTGTACATGACCCCAGGCTGTGATCTCCAATCTCACAACCTTATCTCAGGTTCTGCCTAACTGAGGTGGTCAAATTGTGTGGATTGAATTCCTGAGGCTGAGTCCCTGCTGCTGTGTTGAGGACAACCCCTCTGTCACCAGGGAGGTGGTTTTATTTCAGCTCTGGCTTGCAGCAAAAAGCCAAAACTGGAAGGGGAATTGTCCTCACCTTGGTCCCAGCCTGTTACTCTGTCATGGTCACTACTCTTCTTCATGCTCAAGGACCAGGACCCTGAACGGCACCTGCAGCACCACCTTCTTACACCTCTGTTCAGACCTGGCTGTGCAAGGTCTGCACAGAAAGTTATTCCTTATTGTCCTTTAGGTTTGCTGGGTGACAGTGGAAAATCCCCTCTAATGGGCATCTCTTTAGGACCTCCTGATACAGCCCCTCCTTCCCTCTAAAGATGTGTGGAGCTGGTAGTGTGACCTTCACAGGTGTATTTGCCTTACAGAGCCCTGACAGTGGGGGAGCTGCCACTTGCCCATCCTGCCTCCCTCCCTGCCGGGGTCTTGATTTTGTTCCCCACAGGCAACATCTTACGTGGTCCATCAGCTACTGCTCCCCATCCTGCTGGACTTTGTGGGCACTGCGAGGTGGGTACCTGTCTCTGACGGACGCCGTGCTCATGCGAGGTCAGAAAGGTCCCCTGCGCGCTCCTAACCTGATGATTGAGCTGTCGGGTGTCTGGATGAATCCTCTTGTTCCGTGCACCCAGTGTTCTGTCAGAGCTGGGGTGAGTCTGGCTGGAGGTTTCTATGGTTTCCTGGTGGTTGCTAAGGAAAAAGATCGCTTTGCCTCTGGGTCTTGGTGACTTTCTTTTTGCCCTGTCCTAGGCACCGGAGCCCAGCAGAACATAATGCTCGTTGTTTCCCAGCCCACTACAATGGCCAGGGCGTAATTTGTGACTCCTGTCACGGCTGGGCTGGGCGCCTGCCACTCTTCTTTTTCTAAGGCCTCTTTGAAGAATGAGACCAAAGAGCCTTCAAGCAGCAGTTTGCATGTTTACTGCACTCCCCGCCCCCTCGCTTGCTGTTTCCTTTAGAGCTCCAAGTCATTTTAACGATTTATTTCATGCACTTTACATAGCAAGAAGCTGTACCAACAGCTGTGTCCATGAATCCTTACCAGGCAGCTCTCGGTATATTTTGGTCTGTGTATGTATTGTCCCTGGCTCAGTTAAATAAATCTCTGCTGGAGGAAGGGACTTTACAGCTTAGTGGCAAAGGGCGGGAGAATGGGAATGTCAACAAGACACTTAGTGGGCCGCTGGATCCTGGAATAGCAGTGCCTCTGGCACAAAGCTCTGCCCCCACCAGCGCAGCCAGGGGCCAGATCCAGCGCGGGCTCTTTGTTGCTGTCAGCAGGGACGGCGTCTCCATCCGGCACCAGTGATAGCACTGTAGTTACGGGCTGAAACTTGGACTGGAAGCGGTTAAAGCCTGTCTAGGCCAGATGCTGCCCTTGTCACACTGCTGTCGATCCAGGGCTCGGCTGTGAACCGTGGTGGGCTCATTTCCACGGGTGCCATTTGGGATCTGGGCATGGATGTGCTGCCTGAGGCCGTGGGCTCTCGCAGGGAGCTCAGCTGGGGTCTGAAGAGTCTTGCAGCGCCAGGCAGGATTTGGTCCATCAGAGCATCACAGGATTGGGCACAAGTTTACTTTTGCATATGGGATCAAAGCTTAAAATATCAGCTGGCCTTTCTCTCACTCCTGACTTTTCTAAAACATCTGAACAATTTCTTCTTTAGCTCTGTTAAAATCAATCAATCTGACATTTAAATTGTATGTGAATTTGATAAATAAAGACAGGTTACAAAATGCCACACAGAATGATTTTTTTTTTAAAGTTTTTCAACTACTTAGGACAAAAAAATGTTACAATGCTTGACTTTTCGTTTAGTTACATAAATAATTTTTTTATAAATATCTCTTTATAAACAATATATAAATAGCTTTACAACATAAATACATTTATGCATGACATGAATTTACAAACAGCAACGTTATACAGCTGGCTTCATCAGTCTCTTGGAAAAGCACTGTCCCTTGTCTCAGTGAGTGTTTGTATATATAATATATATAAGATAGAGAGCACTTGTTAAAAAAATAACAAAACCAAAACAGCTGGTGCCATGACTCCTCGTACCAAAAAGAAAAGCACAGCCACATCTTTTGTCGATTCCAAGGGGGTCTCTGCTCTTTGAGGTGTTGCCTGGGGGATGGCCGTGCCTGGCCGCGCATGGTAGGAGAAAGTGGACTACGGATTCAAAGCCCTGCGAGGAACAAGAACAAAGTGCCTGTTAGTACTTGCCATCCAGCACCCCTTACCCATCCCCAGCCAAAACCCCTGCCAAAGTAACCCGGGCCTGGGGCTGGGGGATGCTGAATTCAGCAGAGCTTTTTTGCTTGTGCTAAAGCAAGGAAGGAGTGCACGCTTTGCTTTCTGGCTGGTGTTTAGGGGAGAGGCCAAGGGAAGCTGCTGCTGCTCCTGCCCCTGTGTCTATTGGAGGTTTTTTTCCTTGTCCTGATGAGTTTAGTGAGAGGGAATGGGTGTAAGCTGCCTGCATGGGGTATATGTGTGCCTGGAGCCCTGAGCTGGCAATACCTGGCAATATTGAGGAGTATCTACATGAGGGAGGAGAGAAAGAGCACCCATCTCTCCAGGACAGGCACCAGCAATGGCATCCTGTGGGCACCTTTGGGCTGTGCTATTGCCATCACTCTGCAGAGCAGCAGGATGCTGGATCCAGTCCCCTCTGTGCCCAGTTATGTTACTGCAGGGCGGGGCACATCCCTGTGAGTGGGGCAGTGCTGTGCCACACAAAGAAGAGCGAGCGACCTGGGCTGGCGCGGGTGAGTGCTACCTGAAGTGTGAGTTCATCTGTGTGTGTCCTGCTGGCATGGCCAGGCCAGAACGGTGCCTCACTGCCGCCAGCACCCTCAGGGAGACCTGGCAGGGGAGGCACTGCCATGTTTTTCCCAAACCCATCACTCTGGGGAAGTGACACTCTTTTGCCCATTGGTTGCTAAGCAGTGAGTTTGAAGCACCGTGGGAAGAACTTCTCCCAGCTTCCCATAACTTGCTTGGATGCAAATCTGCAGTTAGGAAAGTGCTACTCTTGGCTGTCAGCACCCCTAGAAGACACCTGGGGAACTTGTGTATTGTTTTTCCTTAAATTAAAAGCACTGGAGCATGGCTGAGACAGGAGCCTCACTAACCCTCCCACTGCAGGCACACAGCAGGTACCCTGCCCTCCTAACACCTATCCATAGTCACCTGTGTGTGTCAAGCATAGGGGGCAACTGGGAACATGTAACTGCACCGGAGCTCCTCCTGCATGCTCCCCGGAGCCTACGGACCTAGCTCAAATTAGGGGGAATCCAGTTTGAGCTGCTGCGGGAGCAACTGAGGTCTCTGATCCTTCTGCAGGGCAAGGCAGCAAGGAGGGCCGGTGAATTCTGGACGGGAATACAATTAAGGCCAACTTTGGGGTCCTGCTCTTTGTCCGCCAGCAATGTCGGGGGTTGCGAGGCTCAGCGGGATGAACACCTGCAGTCCCGCACGCTGGCATCTCGCGTTCGCAGGGCAGCGCATCCTCCGCATGCCCCGCGGCCCCATCCCGGCCCCATCCCGGCTCGGCCCGGCTGCGCACTCACCGCCAGGGGTCCCTCAGCATCCGAGGCCGCTCATGGTGCCGATGCGATCCAGCTTGAGCCCGAAGCAGCCCTTGCCCAGGCCCTTCTTGTGGAGGCCCTTGTGGCGGCGGCCCGGCGGGTCCTGCAGCAGCCGCGCCCAGCCCGCCCGCGGCCGCGCCTCGGCCCGCGCCTCCCGCGGGCCCGAGCCGCCGCCGCCGCCGACCCGCGGGAGGCCTGTGGGGAGGAGAACGTCAGAGCACCGCCGTCCCCAGCGATCCCCATCAGTGCTGCGGACCCCCGTAAGGGACGCGCAGCGGGGTCGGTGCACCCTCTCTCCCATGCAAACTCGCGGTTGGGTCTGTGCCCGGCAGTGCAGCCCATCACCCCGCGGCTGTGCCCAGGGCATCTTCTCCCCTCCCTAAATCTGTGCTCCCTTCCCTGGGGTCAGAGCATCCCCCTGACCCACACCATAGCGGTGTCTTCCTGCCCCTGTCACTGCATATCCCACACGGCCACTCCAAAGGTCTGGTGGTGCTGCACCCCTCAGCAGTGTTGCTGTCACTCTCCTGTCGTCCCATCCCGTCCCGTCCTCCCCCCACCCATAATCTGAAGGGGCCTGAAAGCTGGCAGGTCCTTTCCTTTCAGACCCCTTCGGTCACTGCATCCTTCAGCAGTTTACAGACCTCTTCAGATTATGGGAAGGGGTCCTGCCCCACAGTTCCCCCTGCACCCTTGCCTTGCAGAGTGTCCCCAGCAGTGGTGGGGAGATCAGAGTTCCCCCTCCCTGCTGCTCCCTCCCCTAGGTAACGCTCTCTGCGTCCTCCCAATCCTCCAATTCTGACCCACAATTAGGGGGACACACCTCCTTCCTTACTGTCCCGCCATCTCCCAGGCCTCCCATCTCTCTCCCTGCTCGGAGCTGCTGCCCACCAAGCCCTGGAAATGTTCATCCTCTTTCATCTTCCCAACACCCCCCGTATCAACTCTTTTTCTGCACCCCAGTTCCTTACAGGAACACCACCACTCCTATCCCACTTCTGTCCTGGGGCACTCGTCAGACTGTGTCCCCATCTCTGTGCCCAGACCTTGGGGCAGTGCCACCCAGTGTCGGTGGCCTCGGGCACATCCCTCCTCCTCAGCATCTCGGGACAACCAGGTCCCTGGGACGCTCTCATTTGGGGCGCCCCTTTCCCGCGGGACACCCGGGGAGGAGACACACACCTCTGTGCCCCTGCCTGGCCTGTTTGGGCAGGACTACCCGGAGGGCTCTGGTCCCGCACCCTGTCCCACCGTGCACCTGCCGCCTGCCCCGCTCCGGCTCTGCTCCCCCTTCCCCCGTGCCCGGCACGGAGGGGTCCCCAGGGTGACTGCGGGGAGCAGACTGCCACCCTCCCCTGCCCCGATCCCGCGGGGTACGGGGCACACCGTGCCCCGCTCCAGCCGCTGGTTTGGAGCTGATGTCCCCGGACGTTCGGAACAGCCTGGAGAAGCAGGGAGTCCCTTTTGCAGTCAAACAGCCCATGAGGAGAGAAGAACCCCTCTCTGCACAGAATCTGGCACCCCACAGTCACCCCACGTCTCCCCCCGTGCCGTTGGGGCTTTGAGCGGGACCGGGAGAGGAGGAAGAGCCGGAGAAAGCTCCAGCCGTACCTTCTGTGGGAGCTGAGACGCCGGCTTCGCCTCCAGACTGACGGAGAGCAGCGCGAGTAGAAGTCCACCAGCCAGCAAGGGTGAGATCTGCATCCTGCGGGGCCAAGCGGGAGGGGAGTCGGGGGGGCAGCGGGGAGCCGAGGGCAGCCCCGGGGAGAGGACGGGACGGACGGGAGTCAAAGTTCAGAGCGGAGCCCCGAGGTCCCTCCTGCCGCCTGCGAAGTGCCGAGCTAGTGAACTTGGGCTGCTTTCTGCTTCATTCATTTTATAACCCAACCTGCTCGGTGATGTCATCTAAATACCCAGGTCCAACCCGGTCTGCACTCCACAATAGCAGGAATTTAAAGGGGGGGGTGGTGGTGTCCCATCTACCCTGGCAGTAACAAATGACACAAGACAACCAGCTCCGGGAACTGGAGAGCCGAAAGTGAAAGCGGGGGGCATTTGGCTGGATGCCCCCGCCCTCCCCCAAACGCCCCCGGACCCCCTGCAAGCTGCCTGCCCTCCCCTTGCCGGCTGCCCCACGGCCCCTCCGCTCCCCGCACTGCCCTGCTGACCTCCCGCGGAAGAACACGGGCCAGGCAGGGGGGGTGGTCCCGGTGCGGGATTAATCCCAAAAGACAGGAATGAGTGCAAAAAGCACCTTCCCCCCACCCCCCTCATCCAAGATTAAATCAGAAACTGTGCCCCTCGGGTCCCTGCTTGGCAGGAGCAGGGCCACTGCTCTCCGTGACAGGGATGCTGGGGACACAAAGGGATGGAGGGGGCAGCGGTGCTTCTTGAGGGCACCTGAGTGGGTCTCTCGGCTCGGGGGGGGTGACCTGCTCTCTCTGCTTTTGGGAGGATCTGGATGGTGTCCCTCGCCCCGGAGATGGGGCTTTTCAAGCACCCTGGGGATGTCCTCTTCAGGGCACAGTCAGTGTCACAGGGTCAGGACAGGACCTCACTGGCTGACCCACCGCAGGGCTGTGCAGCCTGGCCTCTTCTGACCTGCTCCCGGAGCCTGAGGCGGTCCTGGGATTAAGCCCAGTGGATCTCAGGGCCTCTGAGGAGGCCCCTTGCCCTCAGCCTTCCCCTTCGCTGACTGGCAGGGCAGGATTTGTGCCTCTGCTGCAGCTGGGGCTGGCACTGGGCAGCTCTGGAGCTCTGCTGGCCTTTTGCTGATGGAGCTGAGCACTGTCCCCGGCCCTCTGTCTGGGGCGAATGCTCTTATTGGCATGAGGCCAGAGGAAAGACACCCCTCTCTTTGCAGAAGCATGGAGGGCTGGATTGCATTAAGCCAGATTTGCACCCCAAATCCCTTCCCTGAGACCGGGGAACCATTTTCTGCTCTTCCCCCTGTCCCTGTGGTCTGTTCCAGTCTGGTCCTTCCCTCCTGCTCCATATCCTGGTCTTTCTGGGCTCTGCTGCTCCACAAATCTCCGGGGAGCTGCCCCTGCTGGGGGACCATCACTCTTCGGGGATCTGTAGTATCCCTGCTCAGGAGCAGGGAGATGTTTCCTCCTCCACAGCCCGGGCTACTGGGCACGGGACACTTCAAAGGAGATTGGCTTTTCAGCTCCATGTGAACGGGAGCTGGAAGGAGAAGGTCTCGGTGTTTTTTCCATTGTGCCTGCCAGGTGGAGACAACTTGGACTTTTTTGAGTGTGAAGCTGTGCTTGGGCATTTGTCTGCGTGCAGGCAGAGCGAAGTGATGGAGTCGGGATTAGAGCCGACCCCGAGTGCCAGAGAGCCGTGGGTGCAGGCAAGGAACAGAGAGAGGCCCCTTCTCTTGGGGTCCAGTCCTTGTCCTACACGAAGCATAGCTGGCATGAGACATCCAGCCTCTCTAGGATGCAAGGAATGGGGGGCTCTGCACCACTATCCCCCATCAGCAAGGCTTCTGCAGGGGAAAGGGGAGCAGCAGGCAGCTGAGCCCTGGGTCTCCACAGCCTGGGGATGTTGGGGTGCCCGAGGCCACCAGCAGCTCAGCATCCCCCACAGAATCCTGCCATTACCGTCCTGGTTGTGCTGGCTCCTGCCCCGATACTGTGGGCAGCCTGCCCCGTGGCTTCTCCCGGGGGACCCGGGATGGGGAAGGAGACGAGGCAGATGGCTGCGGAGAAATGTCACGGTGTGGGCAGGAAGGGTCCCCTCGCTCGCTACCAGCCCCCCTCGCACGCTGCAGTTGGTGGGGTCGGTACCGGAGCTGCTCCAGCAGCCCCTTGCCCCGGAGAATTAGAGCATCTCCACAAATGCCACAACGCGGTCAGGTCCCAGCCAGTGCCCGCCCGCAGGAGGCTCGTCCCTGCCCTCGGCTCTCACTAGCGTGGTTTTCATTAGTGTGTTTTCTTTGTCACACTGTGCAGAGCCTCGGCTTTGAGGGGGGGAAAGGGGGGGCTGCGCTTTATAAATCCAATTAGCCTTGTTATTCAAATTACTCTGCCGAAGTCAGAGCCGGGCGCACACAAAGCCTTAACTCAAACCAGATCGGATCCGTCGGGGTGGCAAAAGCTCAGAGCGGGGACCAGAGGTGTGCAGGAAGGGGTTAAGAGTGTGAAACCCTTTTGCTTGGTGGGGTGGGGGCCTGAAAACTTTTAACCCTTAAAGGGATGGGCCTTAATTAGTCCACAGCCCAGTGGGACGATCACCCAGGATGAGAACTGGCAGACTCAAGGCATGTGTGGAAAATGAGAAGTGGAGAGAGAGGGCTGGGTTCACAGGGATCTTCCCCAGGCACTGGAGAGCAAAGAGGATCCTGCACAGCTGCACAAGGAGGGATGGAGACCTGTGGAGTGAGGTGGAGGGGGTGACACCCCTCCCCATCTCATCCAGGGGCCCAAAGAGAGGCAAGAGAGAGAGGGACTCCAGGGCTGGCCTGCTGCTGAGGAATACCAGTGTGGAACCTGAGATTATGGGGAATGGGCTGCTGTGGGGATAAAAATGGGGAGAAGCTGCTGAATCTTGGCGAAGTGGGGTGAGCCCTGAGTATGGGGACTTTCGGTGTGTAGGGAGCGGGGAAGGAGTGTGTGTGAGGAGCGTGTGTGAGGATGGAGAGGGATTCATCAAAGTGTGACCAGTGCCAGCATGATTTGGAGAGTGGGAGGAGGTGGGTCATGGGGATATGTGTGACAGCAGCGTGGGGTGTTCTGGCCCCATCACAAGGAAGGGGTGAGCGACGTCTGTGGGTGAGGCTGCATCCTGCCGCGCAGCACTGGGGCCCTGGCTCTCCTGGCTGAAATTAGGAGCCAGGTTCCAGGCACCTTCCAGAGGATGATGTCGAGAAGGTTCACAGGATGGAAATGTGGACTCAGACTGAAGAAAGCTGCTACTGTAGCAGGAAACAGCCAGTGATCCATCCCCCTTTTCTTCAACTCATGTATCCTCAGGAACCATGTTTCTTATTGATTTGGAGAATCACTGACCAGATTTATGTCTCTTCTGCTGCCTTGGGCCAGGAGAGCACTTCCTGACCAAGAAGACAGATAACCCTAGGATGAGGATTTTCAGCTGATGCCATGTGAAAGCCAATCATCCCCTTGCAAAAAGAGACATCAGAAGGCTGAGTGCATGTGATGGTGATGCCAGAGTGGCTGGTGTTTTCCCATAACCAGTGGCCAACCCAAGGAGCTGTTGGTTAAGAACCATCCCAGGTGGTGGGATGGAGGAGGTACAAGGATGGAGCAGGTACAAGCATAAGGGAGCTACTTGCCCTCCAGCGCAGCCACCAACTACCAGTCCCCAGGAATGTGATGTGTGCTGTGTTCACCAAGAGAATGTCACCAAGGGTTTGATGTGCCTCGGCAGGAGTTTTTTACAGTTGGTTTTCATTTTTTTACAGGTTTTAAAGTACCTCTCTAGGGGTCTGATGATAGGGGTCTTGGTCTCTCTCCAAACTGCTCAGTGAGAAGCAGTTTGGAGAGAGATTTCAATTTTTGGCTATTGGGATGGATGAGCAGCCACCGCTACATGCAGTAGCAGGGGACCATCTGGTCCCACCTCTGTGGCAGGATGCAGCAAGTGATGTGCCTCCTGAGCATGCTTTGAAGAAAGGTTTTCTGGGGAATAACTCTGTAGCCCCTGAGGCAGGAGCACTGTCTGGCAGCTCGGACTGGCTGCTACTAGCCCTGGGCCACAGCAGCCACCAGGTTGTCATGGGGATGGGGTGGCTCCACACACTGGGATGTGATGCTCCTGGGGTGCTGTCTGAAACACTGATGGAGATTTTGGCCTGTTTGAACATCTCTGGTGTTTGTTTTGGATGCTGCTGCTGAATGAGGCATTACAGGAAACACTACGTGACTTTGCACTTTCTGCTGTCTCCTTTGGGTCTGCAAGAGGGCTCTGGCTCAGGATACAGGCATGGCCAATATCCCCTCTTCCCAAACTGGGACTGTGATGAGGAGATACCCCACAGAGCCACCCTGATGGGGCAGGAAAGGATGGGGCTGCATGTTCTGCAAGGGTACAGAGACCAAGAGGGCCTCTCTGTCCCCTCCCAAAACCTCCCAGAGTGGCAAAGCTGAGGAGAAGAGGACAAACCCCAGGTAGGGACCCACAGGTCTTTGCTAGTGAAGTGCTGATATCTTGACAAGCACAGTGTGTTTTTCCCCCAGGGCTTTGCCATTTGGGATTTGCCATTTCCCCTGAGTTTCCTAGGATGCTCCATCCTGTTTGTTTTTCCCAGGGCTACAATGGGATATCTGTGCTCTGGAGCTGGGATACCTCACTGCTCTGGTGGGAGCAGGAACACAATGTCTCAGGGTTTTGTTGAATGTCAATAAAATGAAGCAATTCTAACGCACGGGTGAGTCCACACCATGAGCCTCCCTCTGCATCAGTCCTCAGAGGATACGAATTGCATTGCCTCCAGCTCCCGGCAGCCTCAGCTCTGCAGCTGATGTAGGGGCAGCTTGCTGGGATTTTCCAAGCTAAATGCCACAGTCGTCTTTGTCCTCCTTTTTTTCAGATGCCTTCCCCCCAGAAATGGGGGCCTGGCAGTGCTTCACCCACAGCTTGGGGGCCCCAACATCATCCCAGGCTTGTTTGTTTTGGCACTGAGCATCCCTTTGGGAACAGGAACTGTCCAAAGGGGCAGTGGCCCAGAAAGGCCAAAGGGTGAGTTATTGACACCACATTTGTCCCTGCAGGGAGCCATGCCATGTGCAGATCCCGAGAAGAGATCCAGCAGGCCTGCAGGGACAGACCCCCAGCCTGTATCCAGGGGGTCTCCATCACAGTGGTGGAGCTGGATGCCACTGCTGCCTCGAGGGGATGGATGTCTGTGCCCTCCTGTGCTACGTGCGCACCCAGGCCTGGTGAGCAGGTCCTCACTAGCCCATGGCTCTGGCAGCAGCACGCGTCCCGGCTTGGCAGGAGCCTCCTCCACCTGGTTTGGCTGGGCAAACCCCTGTCATCCTCGAAAAAGCCGTCAGCAGCAGCTCCCTTGCAGCCCCCCTGCCTGACACAAACACCCTCCAGTTCCTCTGAACTGGCTTCCTGGGAACCCACTCCAGGTGGTGGGAAGTCCCTTTTGGCACTGGTCCTTCAGGGCAAAACTTCTGGGCCTCTGGAGTGTCTCCCTGGGGCATCCTGGATGCGGGAAACCCCAGGGGAGTGCTGGGATGCAGAGAGCCAAATACATGCTGGTCTTGGCAGTGCTGGTGGTCAAGCCTTTGACTTCCTAACAGGAAGTGATCCCACAGAAGCCAAATTTGGGCTTTTTGTCCCTTTTTTTTTTCTTTTTGGGAGGGAGTCTGGCTATCTCCCACAGGAGGGTTCATGCAAGTGCCAAGCTGAGGAGCACTGAATGACCCTGGCTGGGGCAAGGGGGCTGACATGCGAAGAGGAAGATTTCAGCACCACGAATGGTGGGGTGGAGCAGATAAGGGTCTGGCTGGGTTTTGGCCGTGCCTGGGAACAGCGCTCCTGTGGCCTGGGAGCGCTGCCGGCTGTGGGGGGTCACGGTGGCCCCGCTGCCACCCCACGGCAGCCGCTGTGGACGTGCAGGGCTCCACAGCCCTAACCTTTAGCAACCAGACAGAATAACAATGCCGGCCTGCTGGGGCATAATGGCCGGTGTTTGCTTGAGATACAAAGGCACTGAGCTTTCACATGAGGTAATACTGATAAGTTACGCTCTCATTCAGTGCCCCGCCTGCCAGACACAGCAGGGCCGGCAGCAGCCCCTGCCTGCCTTCACTGAGCTGCCGGGACGTGCCCACCAACCCCTCGGCCCATGGTCACCACAGGAGCACTGCCCTCCCTCGGCCTTGGCGTGCTGTCCCCGCTTGTCACCCAGCTCCAAAGTGGCCCCCATGGGGGCTGTTTCGATCTCATCCTGGTATGTGGAGTGGGAGATGCAGGGGAGGCGATGAGGGCTTGTGGGGTGAGTCCCTACCCCTGGGACTGCAGAGCACTGTGCTTCCTTAGTTCCTGCCTTTCTGGAAAGCACCTTTTCCACCTCCCTGGGGGCATCAGAAGGGGTTTGAACTCACTGCACATCCCTTGCCCCATATGCCCTGACCCCCTGTGTCCCTTGGCCCTGCTGCCCACAAGCTCAGTAAGTGCAGGGCAGCTCCTTTCCCAAGTTTCCTGATGTGACCTGTGGAGCTTTGGTGTCACCCATAGTCAGTCTGAGCACCTTTGGGAGGCTCAGTCCTGCCACTGGCAGAGACAGAGGATGCAAGAAAATTGAGGGATATGTTATAAAGGAGATTTGGCCATTACAACAGGCAGAACCACTGAGGAAGAGACTTAAAGGTATCCAAAAGACAAATCCAGGTGACCTCAATTAAATCAGTTGCAATGCACTAACCCTGCTCCTACCCTGGCTCTCCACCTCCTTCCTCCACTGCCTCCTTCACCTGCTTCTTGTCTGCCTGTCCTTCTTTGCTGGGGTCTAGTTCTCTCTTCCTTTACTGGACAAACAAAGCCAAGCCAGACCTTGGCCCCTGCCTGGGGTGAGTTGCAGACGTTCCTCCAGGCGATGAAGGAGATGGGAACCCATCAGTCCTGATCTTGGGTGGCATGTTTCCCAACCAGAGGTATGGAGGGCTCAGGAGAAGACTGGAGAAGCTGAAGGACGGGTGGGGCAAGACCACATGTGTTGTGACACAGCAGATGGTATCTGCCGTGGAGAGAGATGGTTTTTAGCCTGTTTATGGTAATAAATCTGTCGCGCTCCCCTTTATCCCCCCCAAGCATGGCTTGTGTCCTCCAGCCAAGTGCCCGGATGACTCCTAGTGCCTGAGAGATGTCAAAAGGAGACAGGCTCTGGCCTAATGCTGGGTGCTGCTGCTGCAATCGAGATATTTCCTAGGGTGCTCAGAGGCTCCAGAGCAAACTCGCAGACCCGCTTTGCCTTTGAGCACATCCTTGTGCCATGTGGGTCTCTCCTGCAGACAGCAGCAGGGAGGCCGAGGCAGAGCACCCCGCTGCCCTCCATCCCCCTGCCATACTGCCTCCATCCCCCTGAAATACTGTGAGAGGTGACATTTGGGTTTGCAGGGGTGGCATTTCCATGTGCGGTGTCCGTTCACGCCGGGCGGGCTGCGGGAAGCAGATGGAGGTGTCAGAGGAACTGTTCTGCTCCCATCCAGGGTTCCCCTCGTTGAGTCATCTCGGGGTGGCTCCAGCCCCTTGGCCAGTCACTCCTGATTAACACTGATGTAAACGAGCGCCGGGCGGGCCCTCGGTGCTCACTGAAAGCACAGGCAGAGGAGCCAAAGCCTTTGTAAGCGGGGAGCTCCCGGCCAAGGAGCCATGCGGTGCTCTCACCTCGGCCGAGGTGCCGCAACACGTTCCAGCCTCCAAGTCGGGAAGCAGCTACCAGTTACTGCCCGGGGGAAGATGGTGAGATAATCCTGTGCTGTGGGAAAGCAAGCCAGGGCACCGGGCTGGGCTTGCTGCTACAGGACCCCAGGAAATGAGAGTGCAGGGGAAAAATCTGCTCAGGGACCTTTCCCTTTTAGAAAGCCCATGAGT
Source organism: Oriolus oriolus (assembly GCA_013400235.1). Lineage (NCBI taxonomy): Eukaryota > Metazoa > Chordata > Aves > Passeriformes > Corvidae > Oriolus > Oriolus oriolus. The sequence continues at coordinate 88,694 of VXBT01001843.1, forward strand.
TGCCACGGAGGGTCATGGAAGCAGCAGTGAGGCAATGGCTCCCTTCTGTTCACCAGCCACGAGGATGGTGTGGATGGAAGATGGAGCCAAAGGTGAGACTGAAGCAGACCAGCCCTTCCCTGGGAAGGAATGTGTTTGACATCCTGCATGGGGCACCAGCTTGCTGTGATGTTTGCATGCGACCTCTTCCAAAGCATGTGAAGGATGGGCAGGCAGCTGGTCCCAGCCACTCAGGATCTGCTCTGTGCCCACAGGGCACTGGGAGGGAGACATGGATTTGCTGTAACTCTCATTTGTCTGGGCCATTGATGGGGTAGAGCAAAAGAAAGCACAAACACAGGCCCTGTCCCATGGAGCAGACCAGATTCCCAAATCCCTGGCTGCTACCAGGAGAGCAGGGCTGAGAAATGCTCTGCTGATCTGCTGGAGATTGTGGCCCCTTGTGCAGCAGGGCTCCAGCTGGAGGCAGGAGGTGAGGGTGACAGAGGCATCCAGCCGTGGAGCCATATCCTTCTTGCCATGCCCGACATCACTGCAAACCACAGGCCCCAGCGCTGGCAGCGGCACTAACAAACACCAAATCCTCCCTGTTTGCTCCCCCGTCTGTGGAAGGACAGGGCACACTGAAGCCACTGCAGCTGGTGGCACCACCTGGTGCAGGGGGCAGCCTGGCGAAGCTCCCAGCTCAGCTTCATCCCCACTGGAGTGAAGAAGAGCAAGAGACACAGCGTGACTCAGCGACATGGAGAGGAGCTGCTGCTCCCACCTGGCTGGCACAGGGAGGGGGACAGTGGGGCTGGAGGTCCCCAGGTCCCCACGCCTCATCCCTGCTTTCCTCCATGCAGCAAGGGCAGCCTGAATGGATGGCATGGGTCAGCCCTGAACACCTGGTGATGTGCCACCATCCTGCCTTCACAGAGGAGGTGCCAACCACCTTGCTTTATCATCAGCTGGGAGAGCAGGAGGAAGCAGGGGAGCACACATCCTCCCTCTGACAGGGTGATCCCCTGTGGCCATGCTACAGCAGAAATGGTGTCTCCCCTCTGTCCTAGGGTCCCAGGGAAGCAGCTGCTGTATTACTGGTGGCCCTGCTCACACAGAGGATGGCTGCTTGCCTCCTCTGGTTCAGCATGGGGCAACTCACTGCCTCCCAGCCATGCCAGGGCACAGCCGAGTCCTCACTCTCCTCCTTGAGGTGGCCAGAGCTGCCAGGGTGGGGCAGCCGATGAGCTGGCATCAGTGCCAGCAGATCGTGGGCAGAGGCTGCTGGCTCTGCCTTGTTCGTGCAAACCAGACACTGCCTTTGCTGGTGGCATCCTGGCACTGGGGCGGATGTGACTGTCCCTGTGCAGGCAGGTCTGTGCTTGCTGCCCTTGGTCCACAGCACAAGCCTGGAACTTTCAGAGGGCAGCTCCCTCGACCCACCCGAGGGCTGGAGCTGGAGTGGTCTGGGCTTGCCACAGCTTCCTGGAAACTCAGCAGCACGGGCTGTGAGAACGGCTGAGGGGCCAGGTTGTGTTTGGGAGCCACAGGTGATGCTGCACCCCGAGCAGATGTGGCCTCATGGCCTTTAGAGGTGACTGACCAGGCAATGTGGACACTGATCTGCAGGATGCAGGATGAAGAATAAGGACCATGGGGCTGGCGTCTTCCCCATCCTAAGTGAAGGGGCAGCATGAATGCCTGCTCAGATGTTCCTGGCAACATAAAGACTGAACAGAGCCTTTCGCTCTCAGAACCCAGCGTGGAGACACCAGCTCAGGTCCCTTTGGACCCTTCGTACACCTGCTGAGGGGATGCTCCAGGCAGACAGCTCAAATGGGATTGACTGGGGGTGCCACGAGGCCAGTTTATTGCTTTCCAGATTTTCTTCTGGTTGAAACTCTTTGAAAAACCCAGCCTGAGTTTGCAGGTAACATCAGGGTGACCAAACCACATATTCTCAGCCAGCCAGAGCCTGGGTCTGACTCTGCTGTAAAGCCTTGTGAGAGATCTGTGGCCACAGAAAGAGGAGGGAATAAAAGTGCCAGCTCTTTACTCTGGTCTCATGCTTTAATGTCACTCTCTGATCCACAGGCTCTGACTTATCCTGGAGGAGGTCAGGCCACTGCTGCTCAGCACCAAGGGTCGGTCACTCCTCGGGTGCTGTCATGTGGGTGGGCAGGGGATCAGCAGGTTTGCTTGCTGCCCAACTTCCAGCGCCAGGGGAGCAGGAAGAGCTCAGGGAACAGGATCCCAAAGAGCTCAGGGAACAGGATCCCAAAGAGCTCAGGGAACAGGCTCCTGGAGCCTGCTCTTCTCGGCAGTGCAGGTGAGGGCACACAGGTGTTGAAGGAGGTTTCCCCAAGGGGCTTTTGGAGGTACAGGTGCCTGCAAAGCCGTGAGTTTCCTCGGGGACACCACCACTCTCTGATCTTTACAGTATTAGATCAGCTAATCTATGCTTTTTCACCGATCTGGCTACAAACTTTGGCTGAAGCTGGTTCGCTGGCCTTGAGCTGGAGCAACCCATCGCAGGAGGCTCTGCTGGCGCTGGCTGGAAGCGGGTGGCTGCAAACCACCCAGGGGCAAACCCCAGGGGTCACGGTGGCCGCACACCCGGCGGGCTGGGGACAGTCCGGGTCGGGCGGCAGCACCTCCTGCCTCCCACGTCCCCGCGACTCCCCAGCTCAGCCCGCGGTGGGCTCCCACCCTCACACGCTGTGCCTGGCCGAGGGGAGCTCAAGACTGCCTGGAGGCTCCCCTTTCCCCAGGAGACCCCGGGAACTTCCCTCCAGTGCAGGGAGCGGGGCTGGAACAGCCGAGCCCTGTCCGGGGATGCCTCCGCCCGCCCTGTCACGGCGGGCGCGGAGCGAGCGCTTCGCGCTTCGCCCTTCTGGGCCCCGCCGCGGCCCGTAGCCGCCGCTGCCCCGGAAGCGGACGGGGCGCTGGGACATTCAAACGGAGCGGAGCGGCCGCGGCGCCGGTGAGCGGGACGGGGGTCGGGAGCGGGGCCGGGACAGGGACCAGGACCGGGGAGGGGAGGGGAGACAGCGGAGCCCGGCCCGGCGGCGCTCAGCCCCGGTCACCCCAGTGGCAGCGCCGCCGCGACCGGGCCCCGCCGTTCTCTGTCCCGTCCGCCCGCTCCGGGCCCGGCAGGAGCGCGCTGGCGGCCCGGGCCGCGCTCCCGAGGGGTCGGGGGCGCCTGGCAGGGGAGGCGGCGGGCGAGGGGCTGCTCCAGGTGCCGAGGGTGAGGGGGGTTCTGTGCTGCTGGAGCTGGAGCGTTGGCTGGGGAGTTGGGCACCTCGGGGGGCGTGTGATGAAGGCCAGTGGTGATCCTCAGAACCAGCCGGGTGACAATAACAGGGGTGGTGTTCATCCTGGGCCCAGCTCAGCGAGTGTCCTCCCTCTGCACGTCCATCCTGGCATTTCACTCACCCGCATCACCGTGCTCAGGTAGAGTGAATATACCTGTACCCACCTCTGCCTTCCCTTTGTTCTGCTGGGAATATTTCAATACCTAGTTGCCCACAGAAGACTAATAATGAAATTGTAATGCGTGGTGGCTTGTAAGCCCCTGTCTTTTTCAGTGCTGCGGTTGCTGACTGCTAACGTGGTTAAAGTTGTAGAAATTATAGTGAAGGCAAGCTGTGAATGTTTGTTCTTTACTGGTAAATAAAGATGGCAAATTCCTGTCTCCTGGAACCAAACCATTGTTTGGAGAGTAGTGTCACTGGCTTTTATAAATGTTATCTGCTTCTATTGAATTGGCAACAGGAGAAGGTGATGTTAGAAGAAAGCTCGTGTAGACCTACCCGTGTGTGTTTTGTAATAGCTCGGTAGCAGGTCAGTCTATTAGAAGAGTTTAGCCATTGGCCAGCCCCAATGGAAAATACTAGGAACAAGAATCACACAAACCACATAAAGAATTTTTCCTATTTGCTCAGGGATTTTTAATTTTTGCTTTGCATTGTGAAGCCTGCTCACATCCGTGCTCAATTACTTAAGTAAATCCCGGTGCAACGCGCGTTGTTTCTCCAAAAGGGCCGGAGCAGGCACGCTGAGGAGGAGCTGGCTCTGCAGTCCCTGGTCCCTGCTGGATAATGCCCTGTTCCCAGGCAGTGTGTGCGTGGAGGACACTGCCTGGGTGCTTATCCTCTGTGCCACAGCAGTGAAAGGGAGAAGAGGGCTGAGTAAGGGCAAAGAAAAATTCCAAGCATGGTGGGAGTAGGGAAGTGAATATAAATTTCACTTTTGCTGATCTCTGCATTCTGTCCTGCCAATACCCCTGTGCTTAGTGAAGGGAAGGGAGAGGTTTAATGGGCAGTATCTTCTATTTAGAGTCCAGTGCCTCACAGTTCTGGGATAGCAGAAATGATATAGAGCCCTGAAATTCTTGATGTACCAGCTGTGGTGAAATTCAGCTGTTCAGCTTCAAACTTGTCCTGAAGTGAAAAAGAGGCATTTTTATGAAAACACACGGAAGCCAGCAGTTGCACTGGGCTCCATTATCAAGAAATTCTTATATTCTTTTTTGATGTTACATGCAGCAGAAATCATTGCTATATCCTGTCTATACCTGTAATTTACCTCAAAGTATCTGAGCACAATTTAGTAGATTGTTTTGCTCCAAAAGCTCAAAAGGTAAAACACCTGAAAAAGGATTGAAAGGTGCTTGATCTGCTTAAGTTTCACACTCGTGCAGCGAAGGTGGATGTGTGATACCATCTACAGAAAGTGGTGCTGGATGGAGCTGCAGCCAGTGTGTCCCAGTGAGAATTAGGAGCTCTTGCAAGATAATTATTAGTTTAGTTCTGTTGCCCTGGGAGGGAGTTCATGGCTAAAAAGACAAGCTGAAATGGGTAGTCTTGGTGTTTGAAGGAACTGTCCTGTACAATGGAGAAGTGTCAGTCACTGTGGGAGGGAGGTGGCAGGCAGTGTTTGCTTCTGGCAGCAACAGTGAAGCACTTCAGTGAGGATGCAGTTATTTTTGAGGACTCCAAGTTGGGCATGACAAGATTTTGCTTCTGATAACCACTAAATTGATGCTTCTGGTGCAGTCTGTCAGTTGCTGCTTTAATTTTCCTGGCTTTTTCAAAGGCAAGGAAGAGCAGATTAAAGGAATCCCTTGTATTTGGGGTGGGACAAAATCCCTGTTTTATGTGGCCTGTGGGCAGGTACAGCTTATGGGCTGTGGTCACTCCTGGGTCATGGACAGGGATTTGGTGCAGTGCAGATGTTGAGTACATTGTGAAACCCCTTCCCCACACTGGAGTCATTTACCGACCCACAATTCCTTTTCTACAAAAGTGTTACATTTTTGTGTCTTTTGGTGTAATCAATTATTTGACGCTTTGCTTCAGGAAAATAAACCTTTTTTCCTCTGTGTCTGTTTAGAACTCTCTGAAGTTTGGGCCTTTTACTGCACTATGGATCAGCTGGGTCATGTGAGAAGTCCAGCTTCTGCCCAGGGAGCCAGGGAGGGACTGAGCAAGGCAGCTGCCCCCCAGAAGAACGCGTACGCCAGGCTCGTGCAAAAGCACCACAGCGGCCGCTTCCAGTCCTACCTGAATCACATTGCACAGAAGATGCAGCTGGAGGAAGGCTTCTGCAATGACCCCAGCTTGGATCTGGACCTGCCTCTGAGGAGAGGCCTGGTGAAGGATAATCCAGCCAGGAATGGGATAAACATGCACAGCTATTCACCAGTCAGAACATCTCACCTGGAACAGCCCCTGCCCGGATTTGAGAACGATAAACCCCAAACTGCTCTGAACAGATGTCCTCTTAAAAAAAATGCCGTTGTTAGTCCAGAGGGAGACTTGGAGGTGGAGGAAGACTATTATGTGTATCAGCGTGGAGCTGCATCTGACTTGTTAAATGTGGGTGATGCCCTTGGTGGGAGAGCATCAAACAGCCTGAGACACCGAGGGGCTCTGCAGAAATCTTCTGGTTCTGATGAGAGGGAGGAGGAGGAGATGTGGAGGAAGAAACATAAGAAACGAGGCAGATGTCCTGCCAACACTGATACAGCAGCTGGACACTTGTTGACTGAACAGTTTGGTGAGGATGTGCTGGCAGTGAATGCCAGAAAAAACAGTCACTTGTCTGCAGGTCAAGTCCAAGGTGAGTTCACTGTAATGAATTGTTTAGTCCGTTTGCTACAATTACTGTGGAATTGAATGTGATGTGTAAGTCATGAGTGAGTTAACATGAGCCAGTTCTGCTCTGTCCAAGTTAGTCAGCCCTTGGTTACCTCTGGGTGGCTTTGTCCTGGTTTACAAGTAAGCCATGTGGCATGTGCAAATGCCTTCATGTGGAGCCAGCTCGGTGCTGGCAGGACCTAATTTCTTGGCCTAAACTCTGTGACTGTGGCTGTGCTGCTGCTTCCAGGATCAGCTCAGGGCTAGAAGAGCCCAATTTCTGTGGTGTGGAGTCCAAATTAATAAGACCACTGGATGTGAGCTGACTCAGGGCAGAGTCATGCTTTTCTTTGCATTGCTTCTTTGAATCTGGAGTGCTGGTTTGCCTTTGGTCCAGGTGAATCCAATACTCAGGGGCTAAGATGTCTGTAATAGCCAATTCCTGAGAGAGAGCATTGACTCCAGGAAATTTTGCTGTTAGTAACAAAGAGACCACATTTTGCAGTACTAAAGTGAATGTTCCTCTTAAATGGGATGTTCAAGGCAAAAAGCCTACTTAGGGACATAAGTAAAATTTTTATTAAAAGAACCCCAGAACACAGCATGAACAAAGAACCAAAACCAGACAGTTTAAATTTCATTTCTCAGTGTAATGGGTTAAAACTTTCTCTTAATGTTATTTATGCTGAAATACTTTGATAGCCTGATCTTATGAGCTACTACTGAAGGAACTCATAAATGTCACCGTGTTAAATTCTCCATAACAAGTAGAAAAGAGATTGATTTCTTAGCTGGGTAAGATCAGCCTGAGGCCTGTCACAATTCTTGAATTGAAAATCAAATAACTGTTTAGCTAAATCAGTCTTAAAAACTAAGTCCTAAGACTCAAGAAAGGCAAGTAATATGCTTTTTTCTTGGGTTATTTTTGAGATTGTGGCAATACATAATGTGCTGAAGTTGGTAAACTTCCATGAGTTCTTGCAAGACTGATCATAGATAGAGATTTAATGCAGATTATGGTAAAATTTGTTGATGAGCTTGATTTTTGGGAGGGCTTTTTTTACATGGTTCGTTGTAACACTATTTGTTGTGCTAGCCTGTCATAATAGACTTTGCTACCTTCAGCTTTTGAAACGTAGGAAGAGCAGATGACAGATGAAGAGTCTCAAAGGCATACAGGAAAATTATAGGTGCCTACATGGATAAAATAAAAATAGCCTGGCTTTCAAAAGCAAGCACCCCCAGTGGCCTCCTGCTCTGGTTGGAAGTGGGGTTGCACAACCCATTTAAAAACTGGTTGTTTGTTTAGTGTAAACACCTAAAGCAGAAAATGCTGGCCCTTGTGTTTGACTTCCCAGGTGGAAAACTCCCACTGTGGGAAAGATTATTGGAAAATTATTTGCTCAGCAGTAACACCTTTCCTCTTCTTCCCCCTGCATGCCTCCCCAGCCACCTTCCTGTGTAGCTGAGACTGGTTACCCTCAAGAACACTTGTAGGGATGTGAAAACAGTTTACTGGGGAGAAAAGAAATAGGAAGAAATAAATATGTCACTTGTTTCAGAGAAATGTCTTTTCTGCTGTTCAGTCTGAGTATATTTTAGGACTCTTGTTTAAGTGAAATGAAGATTTTGCAGTATGCAAGTGCTTAGGTATAAGAACTCACACATCACAGTATCAGATTAATATTTTCTCACTTCAAAGCTTGTATTTCTGTCTTGATGCTGATATAAGTCATATTATTTTGCATAGGCAGGTGTCTGATTTGATCAGTTTAAATCAAGGCTTGCGAAGCTGCGATGGCAAGAATTGCTTCTGTCATAGCAGCGAGGCGTATCATCTTTTCAGGAGTGACATCTCCTCACAAATTAGCTCTCTTCAGACTGTTGTAGGCTTTCCAAAAGGCTCTTTGAGCTAATCTCAAAGCCAAGCATCTCTCTTTGTACCATTTCATTTCATTGTCCTCTTCTTAACAGCTCTTCAGCTCAGGCTTAGCCATGGTTGGGTTTGCAGTGACCCTAAAACTGACAGAACTGAAATTGAGGGCAAATGTAGTGATCTGTGAAAACCCTTTGAGTGCCGTGGGGCAGGCTGTAGGCAGCAAGGGACTGGCCCCTGTTGATGTCCTTTCAGTGGCAGAGTGATTCCTGTGGCCTTAGCGGAAAGCAGAGTGGTTTGTGGAGCCCCAAGCAGGTATCTCTGAGGCCTGGAGCTCAGTTCTGCTGACGTGTTCCTGTCTGCAGTTCCATGCAGTAACTGCTTTTCCCAACTATTGGAGGCTTTGCAGTTGAGAGAGCTGAGTGTGAACAGAACTCCAGGGTCCCTTGTGTGGAACCTGAGACTGCAGGTTGAATTCACTCTATGGCATCAGCACTCTTGGATTTGGGAAGATGAAGCTGCAGCTAGAGGAATTCCACAGATTGTCTCTCCCTTCTGTGCAGTTTTAACCTCTGTAAGGAGAATCGCCATAAAACCTCCTGCTCTGAAGTTTCTTCCCAAACGAAACCCAATAAACCAGAAAATAATCCTAAAATGTCACTTTAAATTGTGATGCTTAGCGTTTTTAATCTAATACAATTTTCCTCCTGGTGTTTTCCCTTAAACCTTCAATGCTCTAGATTTTTTGGGTGCTGAAATTTGGTTAAACTACTTTAACAGAAAATTATCGAGTCCCTTAGGTTGTTTTCTGGTTTTGATCAAAAGCTCTTAGGGTTTTCCCATTTCAATCCAGAGTTAGTAATCAAAATCTTTTTTCAGACTGACTGAAGTTGCTGTCATAAAAGGGCTTAAAACCTCCTTTTTCTTGAGGACAGAAGTGCTGACTCTTTCTGTAGCATCTGTCTGTCACATGCTAGGAGTTGAGATTTGCATGGCTGCTATGTGGAACTTCAATACTTGTGATGCTTTGCTTTGTCAATAAGTAGTTTAGACCAAATGCTGTGTTTTATTTGGAACAGCGAGATTTCAGTTGCCTTTTGAGGACATGCACTTGCCAGCCTGTTTTTTGAGGGAGAATTGCTGTTTGATAGCACATTCCCAGGCCTGCTGGAAAGCCTAGAAATCAGAGATCTGCAGAAAAGGACTGTCCTCTGAATGTGGAATACCAGCTCCCAGCCACACTAGATTTCAGAGGATCTTGGGAGCTAGAGTACCTGGGAATGAGGTGGCTTTGCTGATGTTGAAACTTGGGTGGAGCAGGATGCTGGTCAAGGCTGATTGCTCTGGAACAGGCTCAGATTTTGCAGGGCTGGATATACTGTCTCAGTCTGTATCTGCAGACAGCTTTCTTGGGAAGAGCACTGCCAGCTTCCCTAGGTATCCTCCTGAGGCTCCTCACTAAACACTTCACAGCTTTATGATGTGATGGAGGTATCTTGCCCATCTGTCAGGGTCAGCATGCCCCCTGAGTAGAAGCAGACAGTTCCTGGGTAACAACATGCCTCATCTGAAACAGTGGAAGATTTCCACAGCTCTTTCTGATTTATCATCTGTCTGACACTTGGCATTTATTTGCCCAGCCTGTGGTACTTAACCAACTTGGGCAGCTTCCACAGAGGAGTGGCGCTGGCAAGCAGGCTGGTGTTCAGCATCAGAGCATTAAAAACAATTGTTGCTGTTGGATGGTGGTGTTGTGCTTGTGGCTGCAGTCCTGACATTTAAAAGGTTCAGGATAGGTAAAGGAAATATCCTGGAATGGCTTTCCCGTGTGTTTGATGGGCACAGCTGCTCAAGAAATATCAGCCTTAATAAGATGGCAAAATCTCAGGTATTTTGTCTTCCCATGGTATTCTGCAGTATAATTGTGTGTTTGCCTTTGTTTCTCTGGGGGAACTTTGGAGGAAGAACCACAGCTTCTGCTTTTCCTTTCTTGTAATGCTAATTTGGGATAATGATACTTTTTAGTGGCGAGTCTTCCAATTCTTGTGTGGTGAAATTCAGTTCTGAAGAATGCTGTTATCTCTCTATCTGGCACCAGTAAATATGAGCCAGCAATCTTCTAAAGGCCACAGAACCAGCTCAATAAATGGAGAATGTTGGTTGCTGTGGAAATCTTTAAAATGTAGCTAGTCTTGCCAGGTTCAATGTAACGTTCCTTAGATGACGTTAATCATAGTAATAAGATATGGGAGAGGGGGGAAAACTGGATTTACTGTATGGCCCCATCTGAGAAACACATGAAAAATAGAATGCTCCTTTCTCTAATGGTTTAGCAACGTCATCACAAACATAAATTTCTCTTGCTTTTGATAGAAAAAAATGTTGCATTCCTGAATCTTGTGCAACTAATGTTTTTGGCAAACATCAGCTATAGTATGTGAGTTAATATCTGATGTATCCTCTCTTGGGGAGATGAGATCTTGCCCTTGCAAGGACTGTGTTTTTTTTATGTGATCTAATAACTGTCTTCCATGCCCTTTACCAGAGCCCTGTGCACACCGTGCTGCAGCAGGAGCCCTTGCATTTGGTAGCAAAGCTGTCACATCTGTGAATGAAGGAACTTCCTTCATCTACTAGTGCTCAGGTGAAAATGTACCTCGGTGGAAATACTTGTTGCTGTTAACCTGCTATTTTTTAAAACTGTTTTTCCTACTCACTAGCCCACATTATGTAGTGTATGCCTGTCTGTGTGGTGTTGGTCCTAGGAAAATAATAGGCTGATAGAAGAACTGAATTGATTTTTAATTCATTTAAAATCTTTTCTTTCATGTGACTTGTCATCAATGTATTTAACAAAGGTCCTGCTGAGCTCCTTCAGTGTCAGTTTATTATGAGATTAGGGGTTTGATGCCAAAGGTGTGAGTATGGATGTTTGTGTGTGAACTAAATTAAATCGCAGTGCATGTGCAATGGTTTAAAACCTGTTTAGTTAGCCTAATTAAATGCAGCAATAAATTTAGAATTGTTACCAACAGGTGTGTCTGGTTCTTGCAGTGTCATGTCCTGACCCTGTGCTGTTTAATACTTCAGTCAGTCATCAGGAAGAAAATATATAAGTAGGATTGAAAAGGGGTTTTTTGATGACTTGGAGAGTATTGAATAATGGGGGTAGTTACTGGCAGCCATCTGGATCACTTGGTGGACTGTGAGCAGGCAAAACAAAATCCATTTATTGGATTGCCAGCATAGAGCCATGATAGCAGTGTGAGGAACCCAGTGTGGGAAGCAACAGCTTGGAAAAAAGTTTTGAGCTCTTGATGGATTAATCAGCTGAACATCCTCCTCCTGTGAAATGTGGCCAAAAGGGTAATGTATGAGCATGGGAACTGGAAGATGGAGTATGGACTCTGTGTGTCTTTGGCACAGTGGCAGCAGCAGCGTCTGGAGCGTTGTATCCTGTGGTGATGCCCTCAGTTTGAGGCGGATGGTGATGAATTGATGAATGCTCAGAGGACGGCCACAGGGAAGATTAAAACGCTGTGATCGTGAGTGAGTGATTTGAGGAACCCTGCTTTACTTATCACAGAGATGCTTGGGGGAAGGGAGTTTCCAGTAAATTGCCTACATGGGGAACAGATGTTCAATAATAGGCTACTCAGTTGAGCAGATTATGATATAATGCATTTGAGGCTAAACAAATCCAGGCTTGAAATACAGCACAATTTGGCAGTGAGGGTGACTGACCATTGGAACAATTTTACCAAGGCTTGTGCTATCTGGGCTGTCACCAGCACGTTTAGAAGCCCTGATAACAATTTCTGTCCCTGGAAAACGCTGTCATTCAAACAGGAATTAATTTGTAAAAGCCTTCTGTCTTCTGCTGTCCATGAGGTCAGTCAGCCCCCACACCCTGGTCGGGTCTGGCCTATTATTCAAGTAATGTCCAAGTGTGTCCTTCACCGTGGATGTCCAGGTAGGTAGGACAGGTACTTTGCAGCTGAATTCATTGGCTGTTGTGGTTCCTCTCTATCCTGTGGACTTTCTCTGCTGCCTTCTTCTGCAACTCTGCTCCTGCCTCTCCTGTCCCAAGTGCTGCTGCCCATCTTTTGCCCTCCCACCCCAACCCCCTGCTTAACCAGCTCCATGAAATGCTGTGGGCTGCATGTCCCGAACTCCCTCTTGTGGGGAAAGCCAAGCTGTGGAGAGTTGAGACTTGGCTGGGGCAGGGTGGAAAACAAAATGTTGTGATCTATTGCATAAAATAATGTATTCTGTGACAAAAATAAAAATTTCCAGGGTGCTAAAGGAAAATGTCAACACTAGCAGCTGCAGCCCACAGATGTATGGGGCATGTCCTGCCTTGGAGAATATTCCAGGCTCTCTGCAGATAAAAGCCAGCGGCCAAAATGTGGTTTTGTTCAGTTTGTATGTTTTTAGGCGTTTTCCCCCACACTACTAGGGATTGTGATTTATGTACCTACTGCACCGAATGGACAATATGGGGAATGGTTCACGAGCAGAAGAACGGATTCAGCAGCACCTTGGGTTACCTCAGGATATGTAGGAAGCTGAAGGCAGTTCTTTGATTTCTTCAGCTGTTAAATGGCTTTTAGTATGTTAGCACCTCCTGTCAGGTATTTTGCTTTTCAAAGCCTCTTGGCTTCTTCTGATCTTTGAGCAACTTGCTTCTCTCAAACTACTGAAGCCCAGAAAAATCAAAGACAGAATGTCCACAATAGTGTTTTTAAAGTGTTTTTCTTGAAGTCTTGAAGAAGCCTTTTCACAGTGTAGTTGCTGGATAAAACAAAGAGCAAAAGGTGTTGTGGAAGATGTTTAGGGAAGATGGAAGGATGAGGGGGAGTGGAAGCAGCCCTGACCCACATCCCGAGGCAGGAGTGGAAGCCTGGAGGAGTGCAGTCATCAGGCGGAGTAGGTAGTGAGGAGGTCACGAGCAGGGTGGAGCAGGTTCACAGAGAGTCCTGAAAACCAAAAGAGATGTACCCCCTCCCTGACAACACCACTGTGCTGCTGCACACAGCTGGAGCACAGTAACTATTTTGATAAACTTTTAGTCTATTGCTACTAAATGAGTTTCGTCACCAGCCCTTCGTTCAGAGCCGGGAATGGTATCTTTGGCTCTTGCACTCCTGTAGTATTCCTACAACACAAACCCTGCTGAGGAATTGAATAAAACTGCAATTACTGTCTGAGTTACTGAAGTCAAAACCCTGCAAGCAGGAGGATGCTTGGAAGTATTCTGGAAGTGGAAGCATGGTGTCGTGAGCACATGATCTTGGCGGTCAGGAGCAGTTTCCACAGCATTGTTTTCCGCAGCAGAAAGAATCCATTGTGCATTTTTCTTCATTTCAGTTTTTCAAAGCCTAGGCCCTTTCCAAAAGCCAAAGTCAGCAAGAACATTTCCCCTAGTTCCATATTGAAATCTGGGGACATGCAGCACAAGAGTTTTTAATAAGTATGTGCAGCTTAAAGCAAAAGAGCAGTGGCAACATGTGCCTTCCATCATATGCGTGCTTCCCACCTCATTTTCATGAGTCTGGAAACGAGCATCTGTCTCTACTCCCAACTTTCAGTAATATCCATGGGCATGCCACTTTTTTGCTACCTCCATTCCTAAGAAGGAGTGTTTCTTCCTCAGTGTTTCATTCTAAGAATGTTTGATGTCTGAATCTTTTATGATCAGCTGCAGTGGCACAGTCACCTCCAAAGGCAGCTCGTGGCCCTAAGAACTGCCTCACGAACCATAGCAGCCTGTGTTTTCCCACCTGGAGTCACTGGCTGGGGGATAGGCTGCCTGTCTGCAGCTATCTTGTTTTCCATGTGGTAAGGATTCCTTTTGTAGTTTTTCTGTTGGACGTTCAACTCTTCTGTGCAGATTTTGGCAGACTTTCTGCCAAAACTGTTTGGAGAATGACCTTCTCCAAAGAGGCAGGGTGAGAGAGCTCTCTGGATTTCTTCCTGGGTGGCTGCACCGATGGCTCACAGTGTCCTGCTGCACAAACACAGCCCTGCCCGTAGACAACCTGCTGGCTGGCACAGGCAGAGCTGTGTTATGTTGCAGGGAATTGCTGGTAAGCAGTTGGGCTTTTCCAGTCCTTTGAATTACTGCTGAACTCACATTTTAGACCTGAGTGGACAGGCCTTCACTTAACCTGATGTCTTCTCATTTTATTTTGATTTGTCTTGATGGTGGAAAGTTACTTTTAGATTTATGCTGTGGCTGGACTCTGGTGGCCCATCATAATGGGTCAGTTAGTGAGGCTGGGGGGCCTGGGAGCTACTTCTGACAGCTGGATTTCAAGACAGCATCCACTCAGTTCAGGACATTTGCATAACATTTGCATTTTGGCTGAGCCCATGCATGTAAATGTAGGTTTGCATTGTTTCTCTTCTTCGAATGACTGTTTAATTAACTTTAAATTTAATTATGCAATCTGCCATCTGCCTAAATCCCTACAGTGTTGTTATATCACTGTTCTTTTCTACTTCCACCAAGATATTCCCTTTCCCGGAAATTTGCCCTACTTTTCAATGATTAAGATAATTTCAAATTGTTCACTTGGCTACTTTTGAGGAGGACTCACTGCAACATTGTAGGAACTCTCTTAGCTTTGTGGTCTGGCTTGGACCAAGCAGAGGAATGTGCTGCAGAACCTCCAGTTTAAGATTCTTTGAATTTACATTTCATGAGAAAAAGATCTTCTTTTATTTGCCTGTGATAAGGAGAACGTCCTCTCAGACTTTCTCTTAGACTCCAGATTGAGCGTCTGAAATATTGCCTACCAGGTTTATCTCCTGCAGGTCTCTGTTGCAATGAAACATCACTGAACTGATAACATATCTCCAAGTCTTGCCTTTCCACTCCTACATCCCTAATGAATTCTTTCCCATGACATCCTCATTTGTCTCTGTTGCTTTGTCTTTAATCTTGAGCCATCTACTTTATTTAACCTCTTGGCTTCAAGATACTGTAAAATGCATGGAGGTGGTTCTGTTCCAAGGCTGTCCAAGAACTCTGAACTCTTTTACTTTATGTTGAGAGAAATGTGGAAGCATGACTGTTCCTAACATAGGTTGGAGCAGAGCTGTGCTTGCAGGGAGCGTGGTGGATGGGATTTGGTCCTGTGTGTGTATTACTGGGGCTCTAGCACAGAGGTAGATTCCAAAGGGTGTCTTTTTAATTCCTGGTACAGAACTTCTTCCCTGAGCAGCTATACCAACAGCTGTCTTTGTGTTTTTCCTTTTAAAACTAAGTAGAACACAAAAGGATTTGGCTGTTACCATTAGTGGGACATTTAATCTCTTAAATCCGCAAAATATTTTGCAAAACATAAATAGCTTGTTACTTCTGGCCTGTCCGTGACCAGTGTTTTTGTTGACATAACTCACATTTGAGATCACTTCAATGGTGTTTGTTGGTTTTGCCTGTTGTTTTTGCCTGTGTGTGGTAATTTGATCCCGGATATTGTAGTAGTCATTTAAGTGCTTGGAGATTTTTGACTTAGTCACTTCTATAATATTGCATCTACTGGATGTCACTGGTGCATTAGAAATGCAAACAATCTAACAAACGCATTTTGGCTTTTAAAATTTGAGAGGGAATTATTCTAGAAGCTTCTTTGAGCTGTAGAAAATATCAAATAGCTTTGAAAGTGCCTGTTTAAGCATACGAAAGGGGCAGACACAGGGATCCTAGCAAAACCACCCTGATGTTAATGCAGTTTGTACTGGCAAAGCATCTTCTGCTGGGAGAGTTTATTGGACTCTGGAGAATGAAAGGGGCAGTTGCCTGGTGCAGCAGTGCCAACAGTTGGTCTGTGCCTGTCCAGGGCTCCCAGCCAGGACCTGCGTCCCCCCAGCCCATCAAAGCTGTGCAGAGACAGATTCACAAAAGTACCTGAGATGAGTTGTTCAGGGGCTATGCAGGATTGTGGATTTTTTATGTCCCAGATGTCTTTCCAAAACAAGGCAGAGTTTGTGTTGGCTGAACTTTAGTATTGAGACTATTAATACACCCTGTTACACATCAGCATCCATAGTGCCTCATAAAGTTGCAGATAGAACTTCCTGGCAGCTCTTGGAGAGTATTCATTTGCTAAAAGACCAAATTTGATGGTTTCTAAAATTTGCTTTGTCAACTCTGCCAGGAGTCAAGGGCCAACTTGCATTTAAAGATCTGTGAGGTGATGCCTTGGGCTGCCTTGTGGTTGGACACTAATTCATTAAATCTCTAGTAAGGATGAGTAGCAGCATGCTTTATTTAGCTTTCTTGCTGTGTTTAACCTAGTCTGACTTAAATGGAAGTGTGGGTCTAACCACAGGCTGTCATCAGGGTAGTTCTTGTTGTCTTTGGCTGGTTAATTTCTGCTTTTGGGGCTAGGGCAGTGTTGGGTGACCCTTCTTTTGGTAGCTGCCGTGTCTCCAAGCTCATGGGTGTATCCTTATCATGTCTTACTAAGAGCATAGCTGGGTTGTCTTGAAGAATTACTTGGAAGTCTTGAAGGAAATTGGTTTAAGTCATTGAAATGAGTCAGCAGTGAAATGGAACATTGTAGAAATATGGACAAATATTTAGGAACTGTGTGTTAAGAGTGTCTCATTAACTGATAACAAATTGTTCTATTGCATGTTATCAGTTCTGGGGATATGCTTCTGTTTCTTCTCACGCTCATGCTAACTGGAAAACAGAGGTTTTCCAAAGATTCCTTTCCATATCTAGAGCATGATCTAATGCTGGGAAGCAATGGAAAATCCTCTTAGCAATGGCAGAGTTAGTGGAGGTGTTGGTGTCCAGTCATGGACTGGTAAAAGTAAATAGCAGATGGAAGTATTTTGTATTGGAAAAGTTTGTAACAATGTTGTTCTGTCCAACGCTTTCAACATAAACTCCTTTTTTTTTAAATGTAAAAGGAACCATTACATGCCAAGATAGTGTCTGGGGGGGTCAGAGTCCTAAACCTGACCAGCATAGCTGTGATGCTTTCACAGTCCTGCCCACCCCAGGGAGCTGCCTAAGTATTGTAGGTATCTAGTAAATAATATAGATGGTAACAAAGCTGGAAGTTTGGAGGTAAAAATGTCTGGTGAAAATGTAGATGCCCTTTGGTAGGAAAGGGAAAAACTATACCAAGATCTCCTTATCTTGAAATTCACATGGATCTCTCAGGTAAAACTAGTTCTTACTGGATCCTGGATGGGAGTTGTCATGGATGTGCCAATGAAGATTCAGTGATACTTTCCTTCTCTGCTGGTAGTAATCAAAGCGATTGTCAGGTGTGACAGGGCAGTTAGAATGTTTTATTTTTGGTAAATAAAATTGAGGATCTTGGTTCTTTCTTATGTAAAGCAATATGCAAATTTTAATGTAAAATTAAAGACTTTCTGGCCTTGCTAACTTCATGTTTAGTTGAGCATTTTAGTTGATTTAGTTGACCATCTAGTTGATCAACTGACTAATAGTTGTAAATTTAATTAAATGCAGTACTTTTCAAAAGCTAAACTCTAGAATGATTTTGTATAAATTATGTCAAAATAAGCTGATTTAAAACATCTAGCCTCCTCTCTTACTGTAAGCCAGATCAATTATTCTGGGAAGCTGCCTGCATGCTTTTTTTTCCCCCCAAATACGAAAAGATTAATAGGTACTTAGGTTTAAAGACCAAAATGTGCCATTGTGTGATGTCATTGTTGTGATGGAGATGAAGTGAGGTGGTTTGGATTTTAGATGGAGCTCCAGTGCTGTCCTCCCAGCAGAGCTCAACCAGCCCCTGCGTCCTTTCCGCTCCTTTTCCTAGTGTCTGTGGTGAGAATAAAAGTGAACTGTTCTGAAAGCCCACGAATACACCCACTTTTCTTTCATGCCTCTCTTGCTGTGGAGGTGGGAGTTGTGTGTTTCTACTTCCCAGAAGTGCTTCCCTTTGGCTAGTTTGAAGGGTTTCCCTGCTCCGTGGGTGGAATTGCTGGTCCTGTTTAGGTGTCCCACTGTCGCCCTTGTAGGGGGCCTCCACGCCTGATAGAGGTGTTGGGATTTTTTTAACCTGAATCTTCCTCCAGAGGACTTCAAGTACTGAACAGTCAACCACCTTTCCTCAAATTGTTAGTCCTTTGTCATTTCCCACTGAAAATGACAGAATATCTAGAAATCCCAAGCAAGTGTTGGCTTCATCCACAGGGAGCAGCTCTACATCATCTTTGCAGCCAAATAAACACCCAAACGTGTTGCATTTGCTGCATGTTGTGAATATTTGTGTAGTGCACTAGAATTGCTCTGTGTTCAGGCCTGAGTGGTTCTGCACAGCAGATGTGTTTGGTGCTCTGTGGTTGCTTCAAGTCTCCTGTTAGGATGGATCAGCCAACCTCAGCTCTCAGTTCCTGCACTTCAGTCTTCCTTCCACTGAAATTTTAAATTTTTTATTGTATTCATTTGCTTATAAATTTATTTAGTATTTGGTTGTTTTAATGCCTAGGATGTGTTATTACTTTGTGTGACATCCTGCCCTGAGAGATTTTGTTCTGTCTTACAAATCACTCAACTAACAACAAGGAAAAAGTAAGACTGATGCACCTGGTGCTGGAATGGGGTTTAACCATGTTTGTAATAGATTTTTCAGAAAGAATAATCTCAATATATTCTATGCTATAGAGCAGTCAAGTTACAGTTTGCTTTGTGGAATGACGTCTGTTTATGCATCAGAATATTAATGCTGGGCAGTTGGGACAGCAGGAAAGCCCATCATGAGAGGTATTTCTAACTTCCAGTTTTAGGGGACAGGTGCATTGCAGAAACAAATACTGACTCTAGTTGAAACAGATGGTGACCTGTAGTTAGGTCTCTTTCTTTTAAAAGAAGAAATACAAGAAGTTACAGTCATGCAGAATTTGATGTGTTCCAGTTGAATGCTAATTGTGACAGTTGTCTGTGGCTTTGTAACAGGGGTGGCTTTGTTTAGCCATAAATGTCATGGCCAAGGGGGTCAACTGCTACCCGAATGGTTGTGTGTAAACTGCCTTGCAGGCCAGCTATGTCGAAGCAGAGTTTGTTGTTTTGAGTGAATTTTGTCTTTTAGTTTTGTTTTTCAGTTCAAGTCTGAGCAAATGAAAAATCCCACCACAGAGCAAGCCCAAGGCTTAAGTGCTGAAAACATGCAGATGCCTCTCTGCATGTCTACCTTTTATCACACAAAGATGCCTCTCTACCCTTTGCTGTGTCTGTACATTATTTTTGGCTGTAGGGCCTCCAAATTTTTTGAATCAATGGCCAAGTCAAGTGTTGGGACAACTCTTTTCTGCAGTGCCTAATTCTGGCTCTCAGCTCGCAGCCCAATTAATGAGATTTTTTTTCGCTTTCCCCCTCTGCATTTGACTTTTCTGCTCTTATTTTTTTTTCAGCTCCTTCTTAATTATGTATTAAGATTTAGCCTCCTTTTTATCCCAGGTTCTTTAATGCATTGTAGTATTTTCTGTGACTTGCTGTCATAGAAACGAGGGCTTTAGAGGACCTTACAAGCTCGTGTAATCCATTTCACTACCTCAAGGAAAAAACTACTCTTCTTAGACTAACTCTGGCAGATGTCTGTCTCACCTATTTTTAAGAACCTCCAACGAAGCAGATTGCATGACCTCTCTGGGTGAGCAGCCTAAAATCCCACCTGCTGCAGTTTAAGTCAGATTCTTTCACCAAAATGCCTCTGAAAACAAAACATATCCAGAGCAAATTGTGTTGCCAGTTCTCTAGTCTGTACTTTTACTTTTGGTGCCCGTTTTTAAACTTAACTCGACCCTTGGGACATTTGTAAATAAGTTCATTAGGCAGTTGCAAATCAGTTAATTTAGTTCCATCTCATTATGTGGTCCGTACAGGTTGTGTTGCCTCAGTTGCCTTGGCTGAAACCTAAATTTGCCGCTGTGCTCTCTCCATGTTACAGCTGCAACCTCCTCAGACAGTCTCTGCTCTGGAAGCACCCTCGGAGTGTGAAAAGCTTGATTGTGTAGAAAGAGACCCAGCTATGTTGTGTTATTGTGACTGAAAACAGAAGCCTCCTCTTTGTTTCAGCTTCCCGTTTGGAGACACTGCTGTGGTGTGAAATCTCTTCCTGGACGGGTCTGAGCTGGTGCCTTGAGCTGTCCCTCTGCCTGTGTTGGTGTCTTCCCTCCTGAATTAGGAGGATCCTTCCCTCCTGCTGATTTGTTTTATATATGGAAATTGGTTTTTCTCTGTGATTGGGCAAAGTAGCAGTTTTCTCTTGTTGCACCATTTTTTAAAAAGATCTCTGCTTAAGTACAGCTTTTTAAACATTTTTTTCTCCCTGCTGTGAAGCAATCTGCAATTTCGTTTGAGAAGGATACCATAGGTAAAAAATTTGCCTTGTAACTTGGATAGCACCGTAGCAAATAAGTTGGCATTGCACATTTTCTGACTTGCAGGTACAAGCTTGGACCCAGGGAGCGTAGCCAGGAGGGGCTGGAAGGCAAAGCTGTGATGACATGTTCAGTATCCAGGTGGAGGGCCAAGAGGGCAGCTGTGCGGCGCTGGGTTGCATTCCAATGTGCTGATCCGTGGAACAGCGTTGGCATACGATTTGGAAGCTGCTGCTTGCTCTCCTGGCTGTAGGGAAGGGGCTGAGGTGATGGCAGGGAAGTAAGGGGTGAGTCTCTGCAGAATATTTTCATATGATTGTGGCCTACTCTGAACAGGCTGGACATTTGGAGCCTTGGCACTTCTTTCTGGTGTCCTTGTGTACCGTGCTGCCTGTGGTAGCTCCAAAGTTAATAATTCCAGTGTGGGTTGTTAAGAACTTTTTTTCTTTTCCTCCTTGATTCGTGAACTGGTTAATTGAGTTGTAGGGAAGTTATATTTTCTCACTACTTGGGGGCTTAATGGGGTGGAGACTTTGGAAACAGTTTAACAATTTCACATTTTATATGCTCTAATGAATTTCCCAGGATTTTGGAGGGGTTGTGTCCAACTTTAGCATCGTAATTTCCAGCGTTTTATTTATGCTAAAATAAGTTAGTGGTGTATTATGAAGCCCAAAGAGCCAACAGATTACAAATGAACTAATGAAGACATTGTTTCTCTTGGATAAAGGCTGTGACTCATGGTTGTAACTTGTACTGAGGAACTAGAGACCGTGAGCTTCACCAGGGCCACAAGCTGGCAGTGGGGTTCCTCTTCCCTTCCCTGTTATTTCAAACCTGTATTTGGTTTCAGGTGCAGAAAAAAGAGGGTTTGCAAGGACCAGAAACAACTCTGAATCTGCAAGAACTCCCCAGAACTTCGATAGGAAGAGGCAACTCTCTGAACCGCAGACAGAAACAATGAACAATTCAGACAGCAGAATAAATCCTAGACAACTGGGAACTCCCAGAGGTATTAAAGCTGTGTGTGTACACGCTTCAGGAATAAGCTGCCTTGAAGCCTGTGCTTTAGAAGATGGGCTGGGATGAATGCTATTGACTTTAAAATGAGCTGTAAAAGACTGTTCATTTGTAAAACATGATTATTCCAGGCTTTTTGGTGTTCTGAAGTCGGGTGCCAGTATTTCTAGGCAA
Source organism: Oriolus oriolus (assembly GCA_013400235.1). NCBI lineage: Eukaryota > Metazoa > Chordata > Aves > Passeriformes > Corvidae > Oriolus > Oriolus oriolus. Next base: position 110,261 of record VXBT01001843.1, read on the forward strand.
ACTGTTCTCAGAAACTCAACTTTGAATATATAACCTCTGTACAGATTCTGTTAAGAAACACAGACATGTTTGGTGGGCAAGGTAACACTTACGAATTTTTGTTTGCAGGAGGATCCTATGCTGGTGTCCCAACATCAGGTGACAGAAAGAATCTGAATAAACCCACTCGAGGGAGGAAGAAGAGTATATTTGAAGCCTACATGTCAAAGGAAGATGTTTCAGCAGGACTGAAAAGGGGAGAGCTAATTCAGGTGCCTGAAATATACAGTGTCCATGCTCTTGTGATAAGTCTGTGGAAATCACAGGCAGTAGTTGGAAATCGGCAGCAACTGACAGGGAATTGATGTAGCACTTGTAGATGCCAGAGGAAGATATTTTCCCTTTCTCAGGATGTTCTACAAGAGGGTTGGAATCTTCTACATTCCTCTGAAGTAGGTTTTTGTTTGATTGCATGTTCTGTAAAATTCCTGATCCACACTAGTGATGAATTGCAGATTTCTGGTTGAATAGTCTGCTGGCCGTGATGGTCATTAGTGGGGAGACACTTCCTTTTGCAAATAATGCTCAAAACAACAGCAGTTGCTGGCAGCCTCTGTCTGTGTCAGTGTAAGTAAAAACAAATGCCCTTAGCAAGATACCTCTTGCTGAAATTTCTCACAAAAATGTTTGTGCTTCTTTTTGGAGCAACAAAACTGCAGCAATCATTAGGCAGCAATTCTGTCCTAAAGAATGTGGGGGTGGACCTGCTGTCCTTTCTGCTGGATAGAGAAGATTTACATGAAGGCTGGCAGGGCTGAGATGGAGAAGAAGAGAGCGTCCTTGCACCATATTCATGGTAGTCCTCAACATGGTGTAATGTTCTTCAGCACACACCTGGCATGATATCAGACTGGCTGGAGAAAAAAGGCTGGTGGAAGTCAATGAGGGCATGACATCCATGCTGAGGCATTGTTTACCCAAACCCACACAGGTCCCTTGCCATTTAATTAGCATTGTAGTGCTGGTGTAGTTGTGATACTTACTTTCATCAATACACTGTAGTCTTGAATGACATCACCTCACTTTTGTCTGATTTTTTTGTTATAATTGCATAATAATTCCCGTATATTAATATAATGGTATAATCTCTGGAGGTGTGATGAGAATTTTACGTAAAAGACTGCCTGATTCCATCCTGAAGACCAGTCTCATGCACTCAGCTTTGAGAGAAATCACGTCCCTGCTGATGATCAGCATGCTCCACTGGGCTACTTGGACCTCAGGCTAGTGCATTTTTAAAGGCCATCACAGACATCTGCTATAGGAAGCAAATGGTGAGGGAGGAAATGGGAGCCTTAAGCTGTGACTTCCCTCATGGCTGCACTGGCATATGGCATCAACTAAAGCTCCTGCCTTACCTTCAGGAGTATTTTTGGCACCATTTTTGGTAACGCAGCCTGATAGCGTTGAGTGCAGTGTGTGTCGGCAGCCTGTGAGGTCAAGTGCAGCTGCAGATGAGGCATATCAGGCTATGACTACTACCTGAGAATCCCACTGAAATGCTGAGTCCCCACGGACCTGTGATTGCATGATCCCTGGCAAAAGAATCACTAATTCTTGTAAATGTGTGGTGTCTACTCCAGGTCATGTGCTGCGTAACTGGAAGAGTCATACGTGCTTTCTTAGGCTGTATCTTTTTTCCTTTCATCCAGTTCCACATCTCAGGAAAACAACTGAGACTGTAGAAGCTGGATTTAATAATTCAGAGCTGAGTGTTAGATCATGGGCATCCCAGCTCAGTATTTCTCATCTTCAGTTCATTCATCCTTATGATTTCATCAAGACCATTCATCCCTGTAGCCTCAACCAGGATAGGTGAGATCCTGAAAGCAACTTCAGTGAATGGACAGATATTCAGTGGTTTTCTCTAAGATGGCAAGAGCCAGAATGGACAAATACCTGTTGTGTTAATCCCCGAAAGCAGGGCATTGTTCTGGCATGGTAACCTGCAAAAAGGCTCCACAAGAGCCTGTGGAAGGGGAAGACAAACCTATTGGTCTGAATCTGATGGTCCTGAGGAAACTGGAGTGTTCCCAGGCAGCAGCATGACTCTGAGCACGGGGTGTCCCCTGGAGCATCCTGGAAACACTGGATCTGCTTATATTTGGATGAGAATTTGAGAGCTCTTTTAGGGAGAAAGGAGCCTACCATCACACTGAGATTTTTGCTGGACCTTGGCAATGCAGCTGTGAAACAAAGTGTTCCTGAAAGGCCAACCCACGGAAACTACTGGCAGACCTGGAGATTGCTCAGATGACACACAAGTGGCACAAAGATTAGGCAGCTCCAGATCACGAAGAGTGAAAGGTTATCTTTACGGGTGCTGACGTCTGTCAGTAATATTGGTCTTAATGGCTTCTGGTACTGTATCTGGCATAACTCATGTTTTGATAAGTAGCACAAGAAGCGTGCCCTGCGGATTCCTGGATTCAGTTAGTCATGGGACGTGTGCGGAAGTGTCCTCCCGCGAGAAAAGGGATCTGAGCTCAGGCGCTTACGAGTGTGTAGAATTCCCACTCCCCTGCCCTTAAAACTGCAGGGAGCAAACACCAGACATACAGGGTTGGTTGGAATCACACCGGATGGCCTGAAGGCAAACAAGATTGAATAACTCCCGCGTCGTTCCATGAGCGCATGATGATGGTTATACACAACAGATGAAATCGGGCTGTGTATTAAAGAACGTTGACCCAAAGGACTCTAATCATCCTCTGAAGCATCAGCCAGAAACTCATGTCTGCTCCACGCCTCCAGCGTCTCCCAGACCCTCCCTGCAGGGCTGCTGGGGTCAGGCGGAGCGAACAGAGATGCAGAGCCTGCTTTGCTGTTAAAAGGGTGTTTTTCCTTGGAAAGCTGTTCTTTTGTGGATGTGAAAGCTGGGATTTCCCTGATTTTCATGGATTGTTTGTTCAAAGAAAGCCTTGGTAGCAGTCAAATACTTGCGAACCCTGACCTTTTTTGTGTTTTGTACATACGAGCGAATCTAGGCATATGTGTTATAAACTGCTTGGGTTGGGATGCTTGAAGTTTAGTCTGAGTACTGCCTGCCCTGGTTCTAGCAGAGCAGCTTGAGAAATCGTGACCCTTTTGTGTCTCACTGGGAAAGTTCAATAAGGTTAGTAACTTTATTGGCAAGAACCTGTGAAGCTGACTTGAATCCTCAGAAAGTGTTTTAGAAACCTTCCTGCAGACCTTGTTCTTCCCTTTCATAACAAAGGCTCTAATGACAGAAAAACACTGATAAATATAGCAGCTATTATTTGCAAGCTATTGTAAAATAATACAACATTAGTGTGACATCATGAGACTCTGCAGCCAGATCCTCACCCCCTAATACACATATGAGAACAGTTGTTCATTGCAGATGGGGAGAGTGACTGGTTCCAGATATGATATCACAGCGTGAAATGTACAACATTGTAAATAGGATTTTCACGGGCACAGATAATAGGGCCCATCTGCTTTCTAAGATAAATTTTGTGAGTTTCTTGCTTAAAGGAAAGAGCTGAAGTATTTTAATGTTACTTGATGTAAGAATTCTAATGCTGATCATAATTAGGTAGCGCATATAAAATGCAGCTAAACAGGCTGCACAATAAATGTGGTAACACCGTGCTCCTCTGTGTGTCTGCTGGAGCTGGGCATCCATGGGCACGTTGCTGCTCTGGCGCCTTCTGGGCCATGGACACAAACCCTGATTTTTCATGTGCATGATGGGCATTTACACCTGACTGATTGACAGCTGTCCCAAACTATTCAAGGGGATTGTGCAGAGAAAAACAGGATATCCCCTCATCTGCTTAGTGCTGGTGGGTAGATCCACATGTGGGAATTGATTCGTTGTCAAGCAGAGCAACAATCCCTTTCCATTTTTTCTTTTCTCTGTGCAGCAGTTTCTGATGACTGATTCTGGGAAATAGGTGGAGGACGACCATTGAGAGTTTTCCATCAGTGGGTACCAGTGCTAACAGAGACTGATGACAGCGAGTCAGCTCTCACTTTGCTTAAGCATAAGATACCCCAGGGTTGCTCTCAGTGGGTCTTTGTTTGCGTGCTGTTGTCTTGGGTTGTGCCTGCTAGGGGGGCACGTGTCCTTGTTAGTACAAGTTATGTGAGACATCAAACGAGATAGTGCAGCAAAGTACTCAAATAGTATCTAAAGAGTATAGACTACGTGCTGCTGGTATTCTGTGTTTGCTGGTAAACTTTAGCAAATAAGTGCAATGGAAAGTCTTCATAAATCTGTGAAATCTTCTTCAAGGCAGCAAAACTTCAACATGTAATCAGCTCTATTTTCCTATTGTCTGAGTGTTTCCCTGAATACATAAGAAAATTATTTGCCGCAGTAAAGTTTTAAAGAAGCAATTCCTGTGAGATGCTCCTATGATTGCTTAACACGGAAGTGCAAACAGATGGAATCTGTTTGTATAATAAATTGGCTAACATTACTTCAAATACACAAGTGGAGAAATTTTTTAAGTTTCTTCCCAGAGCAGAAGCCTGTTGGAAGGCAGATACCTAAGTTGTGTTCCCATAAGATTCAAATGCTGTCAGTTTCAACTGCAGTCACCTGAATCCCAGTTTCCAGGATCTTTTTGGGATGCAAATGTGTAGCCTGTAACGCCTTGGTTGGCTCTGCCTTTCTCTTGGATGGACCTGAGTGCAAGCAGCAAACTGGTTGGTTTACTTTGGAGGAGTGATATGAATTTGTTGCAGGTGACTTGGCCTTTAAGTTGGCAGATAACAAAGCAGAAACAGATAGACCATGGAATATTCAAATGTATTTAAGATAGTTTGCCTTTAAGTATGTTTAAACAGAATTTAATCCTGTAGACTTTAAATGTTTATTTTTGGAAAATCCTTTTGATTCTTTTTTGGAAATGTACTTTATTATCACAGAGTTACTGCTGCTGTCTGTTCGCAGGAACAGCCTAAGCAGCCAGAGCCCCATAAGAATGATACCTACTGCCATGCAAGCTCAGCTTTTCTTTTCCTCTTTCCTCGCATCCTCCAAAATAAGCAAACCCAACATTCTCCTTTTCCAAGACAGAGCAAGCCAAATTGTTTCTATTATCCATTTTTTAACGAAGTTGGTGGATGCTCAGCAGAAAATGTGTGAAAGGAACAGGAGGGCTTGGATCCTCAGTTCACCCAGTAGCAGCAACAACTAATGATTCAACATCTCTTTGATGACAGACTGCAGTAGATCAGCTTAAGCCTATCATGAAACTGCCTTTTGGCTTGAAATTGCTTGGATGCTAAGTTGTCAAGACTTGAAATGTATAATGGAAATTTAGATGTATCTCTCATGTTTCACAGTAGATATATTACCCACAGCTCTCTAATTTAACTGGTGTTATATAAAATTAATAAGATTCAGGCATAATCTTTCTCCTTCTTTTCTTTTTTTTTAAGGGACCCTTGAGAATAAATCCTAAGAAGTACCATGAAGCCTTCATTCCATCTCCAGTAAGTGTAATTTTATAATGCTTTAAAGTTCATAAGTAAAGGTGCATTAATATGGGAGTTATGCTGTGCACAGAAGGTCACTCAGAGGTGAATGAGTTGGAATAAATGAACACAATCTGGATTTTCTTTTCTATCAAATATTCCCAAAGAAATCCTGCTTTATCATACCTCAAAGAAACTCTTTGCTTGTGCTGAAGCTGGGGATACTGCAGGGTCCCACAGAGGCCAGCTGAAGTCAGGTTTGAGGACCACCAGATAGCGTAATCAGAAACCCTTGGTTTATGGCTGCAGAGATTTTATAGATTTTCCACTGATTTAAGTTAATCTTCCCTAAACAAATATGCTCTCCATTTTCGATCTGCTGCATGAGCTAATTTGAAAAGTCATTCCAGAAATAATATGCGTGATTCCTTTTCATGTGCCCGCTTTGGCACGGGCTGTATCTTGGTTGGCTTGGGATGTGCTTCTGTCACATGGGACTGGCTTGCACCTCTTCTCTCTTCTTTCCTTATTTTGACAGAAAAGGACTCTTGCAATTTCAGGGCCTTCCAGTTGGGAAGGTGACCTCACAGCTGGCACAGCCAAAGCTTTTTATCTGGAACTGACTTGGTCGAAGTGTTGCTGTTAATGAGTTTTATATTGAAATGTTTTGCTGGTTGTGGGGGTGAGAAGGCGGAGCCTGCCCTGAGACAGTGAAACACTGATTATGTTGTTGTCCCTGCTACTGATGGCACTATTGTTTTGGTGCTTGGACTAAAAGCCTTGAAATTCATGGTGTTTTTCAGTTCATGTTGTTGATTTGGGGACAATGTTTTGGAGCTTTGTTAGACAAGGTTGGCGTTACAGGGGTGGGGAAGGGTTGGGGCTGCACAGAGTACGGTAACATTAACTAGAGGAAGAAGTACAGAGCAGTGCTCTCGTGCATCAGGAGGGAAGTGTGTAAGTGAAAGGAACTTTGATCCTTCCTTTGGCAGGTGTCCTTGTAGGTGTGGTAAGTATAAGCTGTAAAGTATATTCTCTGAATTTACAAAATGCGAGGTTAAAAGAGAAATTCAGCTACTCTCATGAGTTATTTGGGTGTGAAGCTTTACCCCTAATCGCCCCTCTGGTATCCAGCTGTTGCCTTGTGCCTGTTCTGTGTGCAGGAATGCATACATTAAGGAGGGCTAGCACAGGTGATTATCTCAGCTATCTTTCTACTTTTCTGCCCTTTATGGAGATGAATACCAGAACCAGCAGAATCAACACCTGGATGAAGATGAGTCTGGCTCGTGTAGGCACAGTCCCTTAAGACAGATGCTTTGGGAAGCTTATCCTTTTTATAACATTATTTGCCGTGATAGAGCAGTTGCAGCCTTGGTGTTCTGCAGCACTTCCCGTCATTGCCAGATGCTGCAAGAGCTGCAGCTGTGAAAAATCACCCTTTCTTTCCTGCTGTTTACGAGGGCACTGTACCCCTTTCTCTTCAGCTATGACTTGGCCATGGCTTCATGGAGTTTAATGCAACAGCTGTTCAGCTTCTGACACCAGAAGTCCCTGCGTGTTTCTTGCCACACATGTGCTCTGTCTGCTCATCTCATTGTTGCATGAAGAGCTGGGGGGAAGGCCCAGGGCTTTTCTCTTGAAAGCTACCCAGAGAGCAGACCGCAAGAATTTAAATCTCTACCTCGCATCTCGTGTATTCCCTGCGCGGGGTGGTGTGGTTTGAAGTGTCAGTGTGAAGGATGGTACTGCTGAGTGTGAGTGGCAGCGTGACTGGAGCTGTGCTGTGCTTGTGGGAGACACTTCCAGAGCAGATGGAAGCAATGCAGATCTCTTGTCAGAGGGGGATAGGGAGCACCGCTGGAGATATTTGCAGAGAAAGCCCCCGTGCTCCCTGGACGGGGCTGCAGAAGTCTTGAAGCCGTTGTGGCCAATAGAGTAGATGCACCCCGGGGACAGCTGAGACTTTGCAAGTGATTGTGTTCTGTTGTCATTCAGTGCCATTTTAATTGCATTAGTAATCTGAAGTGTCAGCTGTGCAGAGGAAAAAATGGGATGCGCAAATTTTCTTGGAAGTGCGTAAGGTCACCCAACAGTTGTGAGCCTGTATCTCAAGATACAGAGATGTTTCTTTTTGGAGGGAAAACCAAAACTGATGGCAATTTTCTGATTACAGCTTTGTTGCAGATGTTGGAATTAACTGCTGTAAAATAGGTGCGCATACCTACATGTAAGAGTGTGTGTGTGTGTGTGTATATATACATATATATATATATATATAGTTTGGAATGAGAGTGTGTGGGTGCAATTGAAGACCAGACTCTTGCAGAGTGTGGAAATGCAGCTTTTACTAGGTGGTATGACACATCAGGTACCTTTACAGGGAGTGGAAGAAAAGGTCTTGTATTTTCTTGGACACAGGAGAGGAGGAAAAAAAAGCATAGAGCAAATTATTGTGAATGCCAGCCTGTGTCTTGCAGCACAGAGCAGCTACAGGTACAGACAAAAAGACCCCAAACCCAGACCAGGAATTTGCCTTAAAAAGTGACTTAGAACTTTTTATTTTTATGTTTGTGATGGATTTAGGTAGAGAGTTGGAGCTGAAGGGAAAGGGTGGGGAGAAATAAGGAATATGACCATGTGTAAAAAATCTGGCTTTTTGAAAAGAACGGTTTCCAATTTGAATTATGTTGGTCCAAGAGGCTTTGCAATTTTTCTGCATCTTGTCATGGGAGGCAGCTTTCACACAGCTGTTGAGCTGCTGCTGCTTTTCTTTCTAAGAGTAACTTGGTCTCTTGGAGGACGGCCTTAGTTTCACATCATGGCAGGGTTCTTCCTTTTATTGTTTTGGTATCTAAGCAGAGTAAGATACTTATGTGATATTAGGGCTTCATGTTTTCAGGTTATAAAAGAAGTTTTTCTTGGACACTGAGCATGCTGGTAGTTCTGATTGGATTTACTCACGCATATGAGACTCAGAAGTGTCTGAGAAACAGCTGAAGTGATTAAGACTTTGAGTCTTGTGAGGCTGTTTTTTTTCTTTGAAAGACAATGAAGTACTAATGTGAAGAAACTCAACCTCCTTTTTTGTACCTCAAAACCGTGGAAAGACATCTCTCTTTAGAAAAATCTATTTTAACTGCTCATATTGATACTAAATGCTCACATTGTTTGACATGTTCATTGCACTGTAAACACACACATGGAATTTCTTGTATACTGAATTATGGGAAAGCAGGAATGAAAGCAGCAAGAGCACTGTCAATAATTATCAAAAGAAAAAAGAACAAAACTGGCAATCCCTGAAAAACTAAAACCTTTGTGTTGGCATCTTCAGGAAACTTTGTTCACCCTATAAAGAAAATCTTCCAAACTGAATCTAGAGTAACCAAATGCCAAACGTGTCTGAGGTGGATAATCATAGTGTGTGCAATTAGCAGAGGCTCTTGTGCAAGGATGCGAACCCAGAGTATTCAGAAAAGGTGTCCTGACATGTCTGTTACAGTAAAAGATCTCCTGGCTTGCAGTTGGGATCTGTAGTCAGCATTATTTGGGATATCTTCTAACATTAGTTGTGCCAAATGCAGAATATATGCTGTTAACTCACTTGAAAAACAAGAGATTGCATCCCTAACCACAATCCAGACCACCTTCACAGAGTGACCTGCTGATCTGGGAGCTGCATGTCCCTGCTTTCCCACCTCACCAGGAGAGCAGCAGGAGCTCTGCACGGAGCACTTTGCAGAGGCTGTCTCATAAACAGTTCTGAACACTTGTCTGTTCTGAACACTGGCTTTGAATGTTTGAGGTGGGAAATTAATGTGTCAAGAGCTGTGACAACAGAAGACTCTCTACCTGTTCCCAAGAGTAACTGTAGAGGAACTGAGACAACACATCTTGAGGGCTTGGCTCTGTCTTGTGTAAATAGTGTGGAACTGCTGTACTGGCACATCCGTACAAAGGTGCTTATTTGCTGAAAGACTCTGTATGTTAAAGGGCATATGGTGAATCCATTTTTGTTCCTGTGCACAACTGCAGAATGTTTGCCTCACCAGGGTGTGTATCTTTTTTTGATGGCAGTGTTTTAAACCTCATAACAACCATGATTTAATATGTTTTGGTCTGGCATTTACTTTTCTTCCTCTTTGACTAGGATGGGACTCGCGATATCTTTATTGATGGAGTGGTTGCTCGCAACAGAGCCTTGAACGGTGACATCGTGGTGGTGAAACTGCTTCCCAGGGATCAATGGAAGGTCAGTTCAGTATATTTTTGCTGTGATTTGAGAGAAAGAGCTTATTAGTTTTCATCACTGAACTTGTAGGGCCTGAGACAGAGAACACAGAATTTCCTACAAATCAGATTAGCTAAACTGCAGTTTATGCTGCTGTTGATTAAAAGACTTTATCCATTACAGTGTTTGGAAGAAGTGATACCTGAGGTGTTGAAACCTCATTCTTTGCATGGAATGGCCTTCATTATCACTGTATGGGAAAGTCTGATGACAAGGCTGGTTCCAAGCACAGTTGTCAGAGGTGACTTTTGGTATCTGTTATTTAGCTGTCTTCATGCTGTGGTGTTTTGGATAGCGCTGTGTAGGTGTTTGCAATTGCTCATGTATTTGACAGGTGTTGTTCACAAAGCTTTAGTTGTGATTAACTGGCTCTAATTTTTGGGTCCTCAGTCCATGAAAAGCTTATCTTGTCACAGCTCCAGATTTTGTGGTAATTCCCTTCTTTACGTGAATGAAGCATGTGTGAAATGACTGGAGCAATACGAATGTGGGACAATTGCTTTCATTTTCATGTCTGAGGATTTCACTAAGATCACTGTCTGGGTTTGTTTTTTTTTCTTTCACTCATGAAACTTCTTCCCCTAATCAAACTTCGTCCTTTCAAATATCTGGATACTTATCTTGTTTGCAGGTTTTATCTTTTAGCACTACTATGCAAGGGCAGTTTTTGCTCCTTTTCTCTAGTTGCTGGGAGATGGAAGCTACAGTTAGCAATTTTAACATGGGTTTTCACGTGTAAGCAGGACAGAACCACCACAAATTGTTTTCCAAACATGGTTTTTGAAGTCCTCTTGAGAGTTTTAAGACTGTTGTATGTCTTATGGACAAAAGTAGTAGTAAGGATGTTTCCACCAGAGTGGGGACTGGTCTGAACTACTTTGGCCTGGTACTTTTTACTCAGTGTAGATACCTTCTCTACCCATCTTTGTTTGAAGCTATGTGTTTTTAGACTTGCAAATGCAAGGTGTTTAGTCTGGTCATTTGCTGAACCTTCTACCTATTCCATTAAATCTAAAAACAATTGAAATGATGGTTTGAAACATATTAGAACTTGTCTGTTCCTTTTCAGTATGCATAAAATCAGTAAAGGACCTGAGTATTTATTGACACAAGTAAATACAAAACTACCTAATACAAAAGGCAGCCATAAGTGGGGTCTAAGATATTACAGATATATTCATATACGAATAAAAGAAAGAGATCTGCTGCTATCTTGGTAACCTCTGAGAACCAGGTTTGAGGGTCAAAGCAAAATTTCTTCGATATCTATTCAAGACTCCAAGTCAGAGTTCACTAGAACTATGTTGATAACTATGTGTTTTAATCACTAAATCCATATATGCAAGTTATCTTCTGTGTTAAGCCATTTCATATAGATGGAAAAATGGAATAGTTTGGATGCTCAGATCCTTTGCCAGGGCCTGCCAGCACAAGGGCTTCTTTGTAGGCTTGATAGAGGTTGCCTGAGCTGGAAGCTTTGTCTGCAGTTTTCCATTTATATCTATCTCTAAACAAAGATATTGCCTCTCCCTCTCTCTTCTATTCTCATACCTTCATATGTTCAACACTAATGATCTTTTATGACTACAAGAGAAAGGATTCAGAATGTTATCCCTGTCCTGGGAAAATGCAGGAATAAATAGAACTGTTAGAGAAGTGGCATCTGACTGCAAGGAAGCCATTCAAAAGACTTGAGTGTTTTGTAATATGATTATGATTCTTCTGTGGTGAATTTAACCTTGCCAAATGAAGTAGCTGGAACATGCCAGTCGTGTTTTTCAGCCACACAGGTGCTGCCCTGTGTAGTCTCATTTTTTGTTTCTCGCCATCAGCAACTCAATCAGCGATGACATCCCTTTTCCCCTGCTCCCCAAATCTCTTGCTATGTGCTCGTGTTTGTATTAGTTCTTTGGGAAAGGTGCCACTAAGTTGCACTGAAAGATACTGCAGTCTGCCAAGTAATTCATACTGATTAATGATAAACTGTCACAACCTATTTTAGGTTTTTCCATTTGTTTAGTCTCATGCTGCTGCAAAGCTGCCACTTAGGTGTATTGAGGGTTTTCTCCTTCCCGTTGGGCCTTTGGAACAAGCTGAAGAGCTTCAGTTATTTCTCTGAAAAATGTAAATCAGATCTGTGGTATAACTGATGCTCTCAGAGGAGGCTTTACAGGCTCTGTACATATTGGTTTGTTAGGATTGAGATGTGTGTGCTGATTGTTTTCATGGTTCTCTATTCCCAACACATTACCCTGTGCTCCACCGAGAACTGAGCTGGGTTTTTTGCTGTTGAACCAGCTTCTTGCACAAGATAAGGCTGTTGTTTCAGCAGTGTGTTGAGCCTGTGCCTTCTGGGTTTCCAGCACCCTGGATGGCCTCTGGATGTTCTGGGGGAAGATCATCCTGTTGCTAGTGCAGGTGGTTCCATGGACCTTTTCCTGCAGTCACACTGTATTGCTGTGTTCCAGTAAAAGCAGGACTTAGCTGGCACCTCGGTTCAATTTGTGTGTGTAAATGGGAGGAAAAGGGACAACCTGTGGCTAGTAGCAAACTGTCAATTTTGGATAGAGAAACCTGTGTGTTTTTTTGAATTGCTGAGAAAATCAGGAGCTGCTCTGTCCCCAATGAGTTGATCATTGCAGGTGAAGTTCCTGTGAGGGAAAAGCCAACAGCTGGAGAGCAGTTTCTTCAGGGATGTACTGTGTTCCACTGGGCTGTAATGGTGATACCCTACACACAGGTGTAAATGCCACAGTGAAATGTAAGGGGATGGTGAAATACTCTGGATGTGTGGTTATACTTTATGTAATACGTTCTTGAGAGAGACAGCAATATTTTCTCTCTCCAGCCTTCTACTTCTTGGCTCAGTGGTGGTAAATTTATCAGGCTTGAATTTCTCAACATCGTGTCCTTCCCAGCATGTGCATCAGTTGCTTGGATGAGCTACTGTGGTCCTCCCTGTGCTTATTCTGTCTGGTCTTAAAGCTCTGTTTGTTCATGCGCCTGCTGGGAGAGCTGCGCGCTGTTCAGTGATGATCAGTTTGTCGGTTCATAATTCTCTGCTTACTATTAGTTCGGATCAAGAGCCAACAATTTCAGTGCGGCACCACAGACTTGAAGGAGAGACCTTTTGTCCCCGAAATTTGTTGTCTTGCTGTCCTGAAGAAGGTGGTCGGTCATCAGCTTCCTGCCAGCCTTCAGCGGCGTGTGTTGCAGTGACCGCATTTGGAGGCTGTGTTTCAGAAGTTCCTCTCCTGTCCTCTTGTGTTACATCTTGGGAATATTGAGGTGCTATGGTAACTTTCAAATATTTAGCTTTTGCAGAGTAAGGTATTTGACTTAGGCTGTTTTTCCAGGTACTTAACCTACTCTTAGCGAATGAAGTCAGAGTATTGTTGCAGTTTGCAAGACTGTCTCTCGACTTCAAGCTGTAGGGCTTCCCTGAGTCTGTGCCTTTATCTTCTGGAAGAACATCATGATAAAAGATAGCCAGTGACAGGATTTACCTCAGTCCTTGTCAATTACTCTGATAAAGAAGAAAAATGGTGCTTTATTTCTTGACTGATTGTCAGTGCTTTAACTTCCACCCATGGGTTCTTACTATATTTTATGGAGTTGTGCTTACATCAGTTTCAGAAGCTTCAGTTATACAGTGGCATAATTACTGAAAGTCAAAGAAAATGTTGATATTATGATTACAGCAATATTTTGTAGGCTCATCAAGGAGGGAAGCAGTGTTTCAGTATAGAGGATAAACCTAACCTATCTTGCCTCACAGCCTCTTTTTGCTCTTTTACCGCCTGCTTAATTGCCAGACAGAATTTGTTTAATTTCAGGTATCTGTTTTGGTTTTTCTCGCAAGATGTAATTTCTTTGGTGGAAGGAAATAGCATAATAAGTCATTTGATATCACTTGGGGCTTGGATTCCTGGCCCAATCCCTGGTGCTTTTAGAGTAGTAGTTTATAACGTGGAATGTTTTTCATGACAACCGTCTCATGTATTGCACGCTACAGCTGAAATTTTAGTCTTAGTATGAAAATAGTACCCAGACAAGGATTTGGTGCTGCCCAAAACTTACAAAATAGAATTTTGGGGTCTAACTCCCTATTGCTTGCAACAATATGCCAGTGAAGTCTCCATTTTTGCATAAATATACTGTATATGTAGATAAAATAATGCCAGATTAACCTGCCAGTTTCTCAGAAACTAGTGCAAATAAGTGCCTCTTTTGTTGTTGCTTTTGTTGTTTTATGAATAATTTCCTTATCAGCTTAAAGTGCTTTTTTGCACAATTTCCAGTTCTTTTGATCTTGATGGAAGGTCTCTAAGGCCAAGGATGTAGAGCTGTTCATTACGTACAATGTGCGTTGCTGGATAATAGGATAATGGGTCCAACATTTTAGTCACAAAGTGTCCAACAGTGATAGAAATAGTAATTCTTCATAGCTCATGAAAGCACATGTTCTGTTCAACACTGAGCTGTCAGATGCAATACAGTGCAGCAGGAGATCTTCGAGCTGCCTCTTCCTGAGCCATACATCATGGATAAATATTTAAACACTTTCTGTACAGAAGACATAAAGTACAATTCACTTTTCCCAGCTGTGACTGTTGTTGGCATAATTACAAACAAATGTGAAGAAGGAACAATTTGATTTAAGCAGTCATCACAAATATCACCACGTATAGTTTGAACAGAGCTACATATCCTGGCAAGTCTCTGCCTCCAACTGTTGGTGAAAACCTATGAAGCATTAGTTGTCCAGAGGGGATGCTAGCTTTGGATTTGCCCTGCTGAATAATAATTCATTTCAACCAAATTCTTCTGAGAGTCAGTTTCTTCTCAAAATCTTACAGCTAATGTAAGGATAACAGTAACTCAGGAGGAGATGGGGTTTTTAGAGGGTTATCACAGCAATGCTGTTTGAGTCTAACAATCAGGAATGTTGTTTGGAATCATTACATTCGTAATAAAAAAAAGTTCTGGAGAAGTCATTATTGAAATAGTAAGTGTTCTGGCACACTAAAAACATTCAAGTGTAATTCATGATATTCAGGAGTAAAGTGGGAAGCCTAAGAAGCCAGCTGGGAAGATGTCCAGAAAAGCAGAGCTCTAGCAAATCTGAAAGGTTGATGGATGCTGTAGGGAGGAAGGGTAGTTGTTTTGGTTTTTTTAATTTGTTTTGCCATAGGCTTTACAGGGAGGGCTGTAAGTTGGTGGTCACACACAAGTGCGTGCATAGCCTTCCCCATCTTGGCAAATCCCCAAACCACAAATTGGTGGAATCTGGAAAAAGCTTCATTACATGCTAACTTTCTAATTGTGCCATTCTTTGGATGGCCACATGTTGTTCCACACTGCTGGGCCTGCTGGGCCTTTGCTGTGAGCTGGCATGGCTCTTCCCAGGCTTTGCTTCGCTGCAAACTGACTGGGTAGCAATGCAGTAGATTGGCAGCAGAAAAGCTGAGAGAATAGGCAGTGCTGCTCACCGAGACATATGTGGCATTGCATTTGCTTTCTCGCAGATGTCGTTATCACATTTTGTTAATCAAATATCGCTTGAAGTGAATCAGCCGACATCTTAACACAGTCAGTTTTAATAGCAAGAACTGGCATGCTTTTTATGGTGGATAATGATATAATTACTATAATGATCTGGATTCTGTGAGATTGCCATGACCCAGTTCTGCATTCAGCCCTTGCCCCCGCTGCATGTGGAAAACAAGGAGGCAGAAATACCACCTTTCTGGATGTTGAAAGCAACTTTGCCTTCCTGAGGAGGGCCTTTCCTGCCTCTGTCTCTCTGATCATAAAGCCAAATCCCGAATAATAAAATCACAAGAAAGGTACAGTACAGAGTTTTTGAACAGTCTGGTATTCTTTTCAATCTTCTTCCTTCTGCACAGGGTAAGAGTGATATTAAAAGGCAAATTGTTTGGTTAGGTAGGAAGACAAACTTCTTTTTATTGACTGTCTGCATCCTGTCCTACCAGCGCAGACAGAGTCACATTGCAGCTGTGGTTTGGCTGCACAGGCACAGAATAAGATAAAAACATTACTCTTAGGTGAACAATTAAACGTTAAATAATCATTCATTACATGTGGTCAGTTGTTACATCCCCAGTGCAATAATAGCAGTTGGGAGTGAGTTCAGGCTGTGTGAGATACTGCTGAGTTTCAGTGTGTGTTGCTTGAAGAGCTTCATCTTGCATGGAGAGAAATGCTCTTGGGGCATCTGATCTTACTTTAGAAAAGGAGTCAAGCCAACATTTAATACCTGATGTCTGCTCCTGCTCACTACTTTTTTCTTGGTCACATAAATATAATCTAGTACAGCAAATTGTTTCCTTTAACAACTAACTTTTCTTCAAGTGATTGTTTTAAACTCTGTTCTTCCAAGTCTTCTGTAAATATGCACACATCACAGTAGATTATTCTTAATCCAATCTCTTATATAACCACTATCATTTTGGACTTTTCTTAGTTCTTGTTTCCTGTGGAATTAGTATTTCTTAGAACTGTTTGTTTTTTGCCAGTTTGGAGACTTATTTGGTGATATCACATGAGTATTTGGAGCCTGCACCTTATAAGAGTCAGGATACCTGTTGTTGTGATGGGATTGGTTTTTGGAAGGTCATGCATATTAAACTCACTTCACTTTTTATAAACACTTTCTTGAGAGTCTGTCCAGATTTTTTGTAGTCTGGGTTTCTTTTTGATCTGCATAATTAGGAATAGGTTTAAATCAAGTGTACTGATGCTAAAAGTCTCATCTGGCCTAAACTTGGTACAATGAATGTCATACTCTGTTTTTTTTTAAGGAGACTGTATTCCTAATTTAGCTTGATAGCTGGTGAAACGAACAGCTGCTATGACACTAAAAACCTGATGATCTTTAAGCCCTTAGGTGAGGTGGTTTTGGATTGTATCCCTAAGTTCAGAAGAATAGGAAGAGTGCTACATATCTTTTTGCATGTTTGCTCTTGTTATTGGCCGTCAGAGAAACAGCAATTGGCTGCAGTATTTACATGTGGTCGAAGCTACTGAGGTTGGCTCATTAACTCTTTTCCCTTGTTTCCTTAACTCATGTTTATTTTTCTTAAGGCCATAAATCAGAGGGACAAGGAATCTAAAATCGAGGTGATTTATGTAAATGAAGAATTGCAGCCGCTGGAGGAGTGACAGGGATTTTTCTACAACAGGTTCTTTGGGACAGGATGTGGGACCTCATTTATAACCACGTGGTTCTTGGAGATAAGAAGGATATTTGTCATCAGGGATGGGATGCTTTGAATTTGCTGTTGGTAATTTGTAACCATCTAAGATAAAGGTGTCTGCAGTCTAATAGGTAGGGTTTGAGTCAGCGTGCTGCTGCTTCAGAGAGCTGGAATGGTTGTGCCTTCTCCCAGACACTGTTCCTGTGTCTTCCTCCAGATGAGGTGAAGTACAGCCAGGTTGAGGAGATCTCCTGGCGTCCCACTCACTCCTGTCCTGGCTTTCTGGTGTTACTTGCTATGAGGGGAATCCCTTCTCAAGTTTCTGAGGCTTGTGTCCTATCTGCTGTGCCCATCACAAGAACTGGGAGTGAGTCTGGTCTTGGTGCAGTATTGTGCAGTTCAGGGTGGTCAGTGACCTATGTGCATCAATAGCAGTTTTCTTAACACTGCTAACACAGGAAATCTTTCTTGCTCGCTATTTGGTCTTATCCTTCAATGTACAAATCAATGTCCTGGAACCTGTAGCTGTGACAGTATCTATTTCTGCAGCATCTTGAAGAATTGCAACTGATACTTTCAATCAAGTTTCTTATTTAGGAGCTGCCACTCTAAACACTGAAAGAGAAATTAAAATTCCTCCTGATTATCTTTTCCCACAAATTCCTTACAGCTTCAGTAGTTGTGGACATGCCATCATTCCTAGCCTGTGCTCACTGATAAGACAACTGGTGTGGGTTTTTGAAGTTCCCAGGTTCTATCTGCACTTGCCACTTTTTATCCCAGTCTTAACTACCTGGAGGCTCTTTAAAAAGTGTTGGTAATGAGCTAAGAAAATACTGTAGGACAGAGCGGATCTACTAACTCTGCTGAAAAAGGCAGAGTTTCCTTACTTTCTCACTATTTTTATTTCTTTCTCATTGTTGGTTTATTTTTGTTTTCTGTGTTCTGACATATCAGGCAATATCTGCTTCATGAAAGTAGGTCTGTCTGTGTTGCTTACGCATTTTTTAGGTTTCCAGTATGCTATTGATTCATCCATCTTCAGCTGTGTCACCTCCTGGGGTTGAACCATTTCTTTGTTTTTAGCTTTGTCTAAATTGTTTTGAAACAGAGAGCAGTGCCAAAACACATACTTTTAATTGAGCAGCTTTGGAAGTGTGAAAATGAAGACTTGGCATGATCTAATTAGTGCTTGTGTATTTTGGTCGCAAAAAGTGACTGGTGAAGAATTCCCCAGACACGTTCTCTGTTCTGTCTGAAAAAATCCTGCATAAAGTTGTATATCCTGCTTAGTTCTTGTTGGTGCTTGGAAGTCCTGACTGTAATGCTCTTGCTAATTAGCTGCCAGGACGTCCTTCTCTTTCTTCTCAGTCTCCTTGCTTTTGGCTTGTTTGTTGGAATGAGCATTGGCTACTTTTGCTGGCAAGCTCTATAGAAACTGGCATCTCTCTTCTTGTGGTCTTTTTAAATCCCTCATGGCGTAATGTTTGCCAGGTTGGTGCTGTCTGGGGAAAGTCCAAAGGACCTCTGTGAAGTGGAAGGAATATTTCAGCAGCTTCTCTTTCTTCCTGACCTAATGACTGTTCAGGGCGTGGAGAGTTCTGGTAAAAGTCTCAAGGACAGTAGCTAGGTAACTCACCTCTGTGCCCTCCTTTAATTTTTTTGCAGTAAAGTAAGTTTCCTCCAGGTTTTATCACCCCTTTTGATGTCAGATTGCCTAGGTTGGTTTTTTTTCTTCTGTGCAGATCAGGTTTGCTGCTGTAGCCTCTTGCAGTAACTGCAAGTGCTGTGATGGTGTGGCTTAGGTTTGGACTTGTAGCTCTTCCTTTGGTGCGAGTCTGGGAGCTTATCCATTGACAAGCATCCTCTCTAAAGGGTCTGTGAACAACAAATCTGGGCATAGCCCAGCTGTGTGTGACAATCCTGTGGGACCAATGCCCTGCACGGCCCGACTGCCTTGGGAGCAGCTCACTGCCCATTTGAACAGTCTCTTTCTTGCCCTGACCTTTAGGCTTGTGCCCTTGGCAGAGCAGTCTGGCAACTGCAAAGCTTTGCAATGCCTTTCACTTCAGCCTTCGTCTTGCAGCTGTCCCTTAAATGTACAGCTGGCTTGCTGGTGTCAGGCAGCTTCCTTGCAGTATCTCCATATTAGAGCAGCATCCAGAGGGAATGTCCCAGCGATCCTTTCTGGTGACTGTGCCTGGCTGTGTCACCTGGCTGGGAGCAGAGTTGCTGCCTCCTGGACTGCAGAGCTGCACAGCATCACCACTGGGGGAGAACAAATGGCTCGTCTGGCTCTAGTTTATTTATCCAGCTGAGTAGGGAGCTGGTGCCATGAGCGAGTGCTGTGTTGGCAAGACATCTGGTGCCTGAGCTTCTCTTCAGGTCTGTGTTGTACCATATAGGCATACCCAAGGTCAGTGGATGGCCGTTAGTTTAATCTGGTTTAATTTCATAGCTGTGCTTCGTGCATAGTCTGAGCAGTGTTTTGACAAGCTGGCATTACTTTATCTACTGTTCCTGGTTTCCCCCCGATATTCCTGAAGCTTTCTCTAAAATGGTTTATTCCTTTTCTTCTCTGCACTGTTGTTGAACTGTGGATGTAATATGTTTATCAACTGAGATTCGTGTCTTGGAAACTTAATTTACCTTTTTATCTAATGCTTTATCACTAATGCGTGGTAACGTTTCCTGGCAGGATATGCATTGTTAAAATTCGTTTGTAGGAACGCAAAAAAAAAAAAGCATCGAAGCGGATGGCTCCCCTTCTGTAAGGTTCAAAAGTTGTAAAGCAGAAAAGGAAAATGCTCTTCATGGTACCTGACATCAGTCCCACCATCCTACTTTCCCATGGGGTGACTCCTATCAGTGTTGAGATATAACGGAGCCCAAAGGCTAGGTGTGGTGGCAGCTGTGGCTGTCAAGTAAAGGAAAAGCTGGGAGGGGAAGGCTGGCCTTGTCGGGGCAGTGTCTCCAGCTACACAGTAATTTCCTATGAGCTGATTGAGACCTTGGGCAGACTTTTTGCTGGAAAAACCACTACCACATGTCAGAATTGATTTTTTATTTTTCCCGCCATTGTCTTTTTGCCTCTGAAGTAGTCAGCATTATCCAGTGGTCAGTTGTCCAGCTGTCGGCCCTCTGTACCAGCAAAGCCACTCAAGCAAGTTAACAACACTGGTTTTTTGGGGATGAGTGGCACATCACTGCAGCAGCCAACTTCAGTGACATGGGAATGGTCCTGGGGCCTGAGGCTTGCCTTTGAGCAATTAGTTGCTATGATCACAAATAAACGGATAGACTGTGCTTCAGAGCTCCAGTTCCCAAGCACTGATTTCTGTTAAGTGCTTTGTGAAAGAAAGGAAAAAATAATCAAAAAATAATCTGCAGTTAAATTAATCTCCTCTAACAATGTCTAATGCGTTTTGAGGACCGGTGCTTGAGGGAAGGGCGTTGTACAAAATTACAGACAGCAAAATATACGCAACTCTTTGTGCAGGGTTTTGAGGTATTAGGAAATGGAGCTCCCAACACTGGCACATCACCCTCTGATTAAACACTGTGGTTTCACCAGCTCAAGATTGATTACTTTAGAAAGCACAAGTATTTATCAAATACTCTTCCTTCGGATACTTGACATCCGGATCGTTTTGTCTTCATCGACTTGCCTCAACACCTCTGCTTCTCAGCGGGCTGGGTGTGCTCCCTCCTACCCCTCCTCCCAGCCCCAATGCCATGCCCTGCACTGTGCCTCAGTCTTACATTCTTGCATAAAAATATCTGGTTGCACAGGTTGATCCGTGTTGCTTGGGTGAGGTGAGTGACCAGGATGAGAAGGAATACTTGCCTCTAATGAGCAGCTCTGTGCCCTTAAATCTATTAAAGAAAAAACCTTTTCCCCTTTGCAGATGTGAGGAGGGGGTAGCATGGTTCCTATGTCCTGGCTAGCAAGACACCCCAGGAAATGCTCTTTATTTAAACTCTGTTGGCCATTTCTAGTGTAAAGTGTTTTTCCAGCCAAATCCATAGCTGGATGTACTGTACATTATACGGTTATGTTACTGAAAACAAATGACGAAAAACATCAACATTGTATTTTAAATTTGCCACAGGTATTTCTTTATTATTTGCTGCCACCTCTTAAAATTTTTCAGGTCTGTTTTTCAGGGTTAGTCAGAGCAGCATTGGAATAAATATCTTCCTGCCTGTGTTGCATCTCCTCAGCTCTGAAATGAAAAGTAATGTGGGCTTAGCAAAACCGCTTGTCTTCCCCAAGATATGCCAGGGGAAGTTGCTTTATTTCTTTACCAGGAATACAAAACCTTTTCTTCACAATAAAAATATGCCCTCCCAAGCATTAATTATTTTTGATCCATGTTTGTGAAAAAAATTCTACCCCAAAATTGTCAGATTTTTCCAGCACTGTTGCTCTGATATTCTCACTGTGCAGAAATATATACAAAATAAATGAGTGAGCTGTTCATGTATCATTGATAATTGAAAATGAATATAGACAGAGCTGATTTTTAAAAATTATTGCTGAAGAATGTTTAAGTCATGCCTTAATGCATTACAAATTACAGGATATTTATGCTTGTGTTAACACTATAGCTACAGCTGAGGTTAGTCAACCTTTTTGTGTTACACGGTTAGAGAAGTGACTGCAGGTCTACAGTAAAGCTTGCTTAGGGCAGAAAATTGACCTAAGAGGTTTGTTTGGAAGTCAGTATTTTGTGGACAAAGTTTGATAAGTCTACTGTGTGTTTTTTGTCAAATTAAAGTAAAATTCTGTGTGTTGAAATGGTTTCATTTAATCATGTTGTACCTGTGGAAGGAGTTACCCGAAGGATTTTCTCTTACTATGAGACTTTGCAGCTGGTGACTGCAGGGTGGAATCTTGACACATGTACTTGCACTTGGCTGTGAGGGGAGGCAAAAAAGGGAGTACTCAGAGTCTTCAGGATGTGTTTAAACTTTTGAGGGTTGCTTTGGAAAGGGTTGTGTTCATTAGAGGTGGATACATTTAGGATCTAGTACATCATACAAATGCACGTGACGGTGTTGATACAACACATAAACGTGTTGGGCCAGTGATGGGGAAACTTCATCATAAGCAGTTTGTTGGCATATTAGACGGGAGTGAGCCACGCCCTGTGGAGGTCAAGAGTACACTGGTATCTGTGTGGCAATTTTTGACTGTTCCAAAGAAACAATAGTGGTTTAAATTCCTAAACAATGCATAGTTACATGAAGCTTGCAATGTTTTGTCCTAATATGCTGTACTAACTTACACTACTGAAAATTCAGTGTTTTACCATTAAAGAAAACAAAGACAGACTACTTTTTGTATTGGGAAGGCTGTAGCATGCTTGTTTCACAGTACCTCAGTTGCAATATCCATATGTTTTATATGGCTTGCTGCAACTATACAGGTGAGAAAGTGTCTATAGTAAGACAGATCTGTGTAGTAATTTACCTTGACCCCTAAATTCAAAGCACCATAGCAGCTTTCTGTTTCTCCTTTAGGTCAGGTCTCAGTGCTTCTAAGGCTTGCATATCCTGGCTCATTGCTGAATACTCGTGGCAGTTTTGAAGCTGTTAAATGCCTGAGTTGCATCTTTCAATTACAAATTCGTAGCTTTCTTCGGTGTCATTTGCAGTGTAATTTGGTGGGAGCTGCTCATAAAGTCATGATGAGAGAATAAAATAAGAGGCAGAAAGTTGAATGGTGTGAGAAGTGAAACCGGTTTTCATCCAGTTTTTGAAGTATTGGCTTTATTTTTAACAAGCCTAGAATAAAGGTTTGATAAATTGGGGGCGTATGGACTGTATTAGGCAAATAAAGTAATAATCTGTTAAGAAATTATGAAAGCCATTCATGTTGTAGAGTTTGGGTAGAAGGTTTTAATTGTACTCCAAGGACTCTACAAAGTGCACTGAAATAACTTGTGGGAGGTTTTAAGGCAACTTTACAGTTGTGGTCAAATTAGAAGGAAAATTACTAGTTAAGAACTGAGAACTTGCTTAGTTTTATTTTGGTGGAGTGCTGTTAATATTTTACAGGGAAGCAGGTTTGATCACGCACTTGGTGTGAAGTTTGTGTTGTCGATAGCCTTTGTTCTGCAGAAGCCTCTCTGAGAGGGTTTGAATGTTTGAATCCTTAGGGGAAGGATGCCTTTGGTGGAGGTGCCTGGCCGTGTGTGCTCACGGCTGGCAGCACAGGTGATTGTTGTGGGGTGGGATCCGGTCCCTCCCTGGAGCTGGAAATCTTGGTGTGAACTGGTAGGTTATCGATAACCTTTTGTGCGTTTAACGAGACAAATCCTTCCGTTCAATTGTTTCGCTGTGAACAAACGCTTATCACCGGATGATTTTGTGTACCTTGTGTCCCTTTTAATTTGTTTTGGATCAGGGGCTGTAAAAGCTGCTGTGTGGAAGGGGGTGAGGCAGGGATGGAGCAAGTATTCCCCAGCTTGTTAGAGTTGCTTAAGCACAAGAAATGCAGTTGCTCCCAATGCCTTATGTGCAACCTCTTGGTGTCACTTGACTTTACCCAGTGCTGTTTAATTGCAGTAGGGGTTATAAAGTACTTAATTCCACAGTCTGTGGGCAAGGATGTAAGTTAGACTGAGGTGGGAGAGTGTGTGCATGTTTCAACCCTTCACGTGGCCGATCCCCACCCCGCCGTGACCTCCTTCATTTACTTTGTCTCTGCACATCCTCCATCTCTCATTGCCAGGGCTCAGTGTAGCCAAACTGTGGAGGTGGAAGTGGTAACTTGGGTCCCAAATGGAGCAGTGGGATTTCAGTTTCGATCCTCAGCAGCCTGAGGACAAACTGCTGCGTGAAGTGGTTTCTTTTCCTGGTAATGGTGTTATGGCACAATGGTAGCAGGGTACATGGTAAACCAGCAAATTAGCTTCAAGGGTCAACAGGTATTTCAAAACAGGGAATTTAAGGAGGTTTTAAGCAATAAGGAAGTGGTGGACTTAATGTTTTACTGGAGAGGGCATTAACTTGCTTTTCACATGTCCTTAGCTCTTGAGACAATGTAGGTGCTTTGGGTACTAATAGTCTTAGACATGGTACCTGTCATTCATGGGTAGAATGGGAGCAGGCAAGTGTGAGGTTTGCCATGTTAAAGCCAACAGATAAACTGCTTTTGCTGGTGAAAAAGCAAGTAAAAGGGGTTTCCTGAAGCTGTGGACGGCCTGGGTAGGATCTGAGATTTTGCCCATCTTCCTTTTCTGTTTTATCAGCTAAGATGAATGGTGAGTCAGTGTAAGCTGTGTGGTGTGTTTCATTATTGGAGACCTATCAGAAGAGTTGGTTAATAATCCAGAGCATTTGGATTCAATGTGATAAAACTAATCATAACAAAGTACTTCAGTGCCTAACTTGAAGCTGTGAAGAAAATCCTGTTATCTTAAAAGTATGTGTATATGAAAGGGCTAATTTTTTCTTTCTTAACAAGATAAACATAAACTCATTGGTGAGTTTATGAAACAGTACTGTTTCCAGAGGCTGCTTTCCAAACTTCCTTGAGACGAAGTGAAACTGAGATTTAGTGCTGTCACTTGTAGAGTTTCAAGAATACTTCTCAAGACCTTTTAAGTTACATGGGAGAAGTTGTTATGGAATCAGCTTATTTAATGTGTATCTAAATAGTTGCAATGAACATAAATTTACTTTCTTTGTTTTTTGGAACAGCCTGCCTTTTTTGCTGTGTGCTTTTTTCTTTTGTCAAGTTGCTTAAACAATTTATCATTAACACATTTACTGTATTACAGTTTGACTTTCAAATATTATTCAAATAACTTCTTCTAGGTAAGGAAAATTGTTAAATGTCATCCCATACTTACTTTTACCCAGAGGAAAGACTGAACAATTGAAGATTGCTTTGAGTTCATTTGATCTGTATGAAGCAGCTTTGAATTTCCTGGGCTTATTTAATATTGAAAGCCCGGTGTAGCTGCCTGTCTCAGATCCAATAATTGTACACAATGTACTGCAGGGGAGAGATAGTCTTTTCCTTTCTGGTTAAAAGCACTAGCGGTCTGTCATTGTTGGTAATGAATGTTTGCAGGTAGCAGAGTCCAGATTTAGCATTTGAGCTGGCTTCCTTGTAAAGATTTGGTTTGATTTCCTTGTTCTGTAATTTCCAGTGCTCGAGTGAGAGTTCTTGTTGGATGACTAACACATTTCGGCACTGGTTAAGGCACTTTTGAAAACCCAGTGTTTTTAATATATTAAATATTTTATTAATGACATAAGCAGGTGTCAAAGCTAGTTCACAGTCACATGTTTTTGAGCCTTGCTTCTGAATTTTGCGATTCTCAGATTTATTTTGTAACAGTGTCGAATGGGGTTAACACTTGATGCTGTTCTGCTTCCCCATGTGGCCCATTAGCACCTTGGCTTTGTACCTCTTTATTGTAACCAAGTGCATAATTTTTCTTGTGTTTCTGCATTTAGTGTTTCAGTCTTTGCTGCATGTTTAAGAGAATTGGAAATGTGTTCAGAATATTGAGAGGAGTGTATTGCTAAAGGTGAATCCTGATGCTTTCTTTTTGAGGTAGAACTTCTGGGCAGTGGCACAGGAAGCTCATCACTGCTGTTGCATAGCCTGTGAGATGCAGTCTGCTGCAGTGTGCAGCCGTCCATTCCCTGCTGGCACACAGAAGGTGTCCTGAGGCAGAGCAGAGAACTCAGGTCAAGTTGTAGGGCAGAGACTGTTGGTGGGAATGTCTGGCTGTTGTGTGACTGAGCTGCACATGTGTGGTGGTGGGCTTCATCAGACTAAACCGAGAGATATAATTGACAAAATTGAATAAAATTCTGTATTACTAATATCTGGGAATGGCCAAGCTGTTAGGACTTGGAAGCATGATTCAAAGATTTGCCAAGTTAGCCTGTGATGTTCACTAGGAGAAGAGTTTGCCCAGGAGAAGTGAGTTATAAAGTAATTCAAGACTTTCTAAAAAAAACCTCTTGCACAATCAGAGTTTAATGACCAAGGTGATGGCTTTATGCTGCCATCGTCAGTGTTTAAATCCCCAATATTTTTTATTTGCACCTGTTTTTACTGATCTCATAATTGGCCATTGTTACAGAACGCATGTGGAATTCGGTTGAGAGACCAACTTTTCTTTGCTTTTTGGATGGAATGCGAACTACCTATTGCACTAAAGTCTCTGTACTTGTGATTTTGGGCACTGTCAGTATTTCCATTATAAATTTCTGGATTTTTTTTTTAAAGGAGCTTAAAACTAAGTTGTAAAAATTTGTTCTTGGCAGAGAACTTGTGTACAACATCTCAGCTCAAGTAAGACTTTTAAATGAATTTTGAGAGAGGGAAGGAAAACCTGAACTGCTTTATAAGTTGAGATTACACAGGTGAAGTATACACTGAAATCTCTTGTTAACAAAACTCAGTTTGTAAGGAAGTAGCATAACAGAAACCCCAGTGTTATTCCCTTGTCCTGCATTACATTTTAAATTGAGTGACAATTGAGTGTAACTTTTGATTCATTGTGTGGAAAAGCTTTTGGTAGAACATATTCATTGCCAGGCAGGAAAAACAGATCAGAGGGTACCAGGCATCAAGAAGCAGGGAACTCTATAGTGGCCAGCCCTTCCCACCATTGGGAAGGTTTTTTTATGGTAATGGTAAATCTGTTTCTGAAGGAAAGCAGTAAAAATATGCCATTCCTATTTACTACATTTTTCAGTGCTGCAGGAGATGCTCTGAGACCATGTTTAATCAATGTGTATTTTCACTGGGTTAAATAAAATTGAATATTGACGTCATGAAAATAAGCTGAGAAGCCTGGTGGTGGATGCTGATGCGTTTTAGTCTTGTAATAAACACTGCTTCAAAATTTAATGAAGCATGCCATGTTGCTAAAGGTAAATGCAAACAAACTGAGCTATAGACTCTTCGCTTGAGGTGCTGCTGTTTAATGAGATTCATTGCCAAGTAATGTGAGCAGATCCTGGTGACGCAAATGCCAGCGGTCATTCCCTGCCCCATTTCAGGAGGAAACCTGGTGATACTGATTGTTTTCACTACAAGAAGAAAAAACACCGCAGCAATATAAGTCCTCAGCAAAATGCTGAGCATCGCTCATCTTTACTATGCCTTGGGATCCTAGTTTGCTTTAACTTCCATTAAGATGGCATGCAATCTCTGTGTTACCTTGTGTTCCTCTATTCCCCCCCTGTTAATGTGCTTTATCTTTAATAGAAGCTTCCTAAAAGTTCTGTTGAGCATCCACAATGTTGTATATGGTTTGGTGCAGCACTCAGTGTGGTGTGTCCTGGTTGTGACCGGGGCAGCTGAGTACAACTGAAAAACCAAATAACCCTGGGAAGGGTGCATTTTGTCAGAGATAGGGGTGTGTGGAACTGTGCCTTCAGTGGACACTTTTGTGCTTTCCAGCAGGAATAGACAGACATACCAATTCCCTGGAGACAGACCAATTACTGCGCTCTTGTGCCTTTCCTTCTAGAATGTCTTCTGTTGTGGCAGGTTTTGTGCTCACTTTTAAAAAGAGATCAGTTCTTTGGTACCGTTGCTGTCGTGTGCGTATCGATGAAGCTGCATAATAAGACAAAGTCACAGCAGAAGGGTTCTGGAGAACACCTTGGTGAACTAGTTTTGCTGCTGGAGGCGAGTTCAGTAAAGAAGTTTTTATGAAAACTGCAAGGATTTTTGCTGTTATAGTAGACAATTATCTAAACATTTTGGAATCAGATAATTTGGTTCAAAACTAGTTAAAATTTCAGTTGTAAATATTTTGTCCAATGTATGAACTAATTTTGGAAAGGCATGGATAACCAAGTTGTCAAAAATTCTAATTAGTAAGTGCCTGAAACTTAAGAAGAGATAGCTATGCTATGGTTGTAATGGTAGAGTCATTCATGATTTTGCTTCTGGTTTGCTGTTCTAATGATATTTCCAGGTGTGATACAACTGAATGATGTCTCAGGAGATCAACTGGATGATCTTTAAATAGGAATTCAATAATTGTTCTGTTTAGTGATGAGCCTGTTAGCTTTGTGTGTGGAAATAAGAAATTTTTTATCCCAACAACAGAAAAAATAAGTGATGGTTTGTTTTTAGAGCTGTGTGACGTTTGTTTCTATTCTGTCTTGATTTCAAGCAGCAGCTGTAAATAAACTAATGCTGGGCTTTGATTATGAGAGTTCCTGCTGTGAGATCTAGGGATCTGAAACCCTGAACACGCTCTGTGGTTAAGCCTTGGTCCCTGGGTGGGAAGAAGAGAGAAAGCCTCCTTCTGTTCATAGAAAGCCAACTGATGTGTTATTGTCTCTGATAAGACCTCAAGAGTTAAGTAATGTTTTGAAGTATTTGAAAACATTAATCCTCACATGTGCATGTAAACCAAATATCATCCCCATTTTCTGAGTGGGGAAATACCCCCTCACTTTCTCTTGGGACACCTGCCTCCCCCAGCTGCTTTAATGTGGGGTTTTGTGTCATGCTCTTCTTTAACACCTGTGGAGCAGAGCGACTTAAAATACTTAATAAATACTTAATATATGAAAATTATTCAGATATTTGTGCTTGTTGCCTTACCACATGTGCATGCTTTGCTATTTTCAGCTTTCTTTTCACACTTGGACTTTGCCTTGCCAGCTGTGTGAAATTCGGATGTAACACCTTCAGGACAAAGTATGCAGGTCTGCCCAGCACAGTGTCAAGTGCTGCAAACTGGGCAACTTGGCTTGAGTGAGCTTCCAAAAGTCGCGGGCAACTGAGAGCAGGATTATTTTCCTTTAGCAGGGTTACTTTCCTTGTACACTTTGTAAGGAACTTCTTGAAAGTCTAAGATACGGAAGCCTGGGATTTCCTGCCTGTAATAGAGATTTAATATAAAGTCAGTGCCACCTGCACTGACTAACTAGGCATTCAAGGACCCCTTGCCCAAATAAATGGATTTGTAGCAGTTCTAGCTCACAGGTGAGCCTTCCCAGTTTGATAATCCAGCCTGTGTATCTGCAGGAATCTTTGAGCAAAACTGTGCTGCTGTCATCTCCCTTTTCTTTTCTACAGTCCCTTGGTGCTGTATTTTGCAGTGAGATTCTGTCCAGGATCAGAATTTGCTGATATCAAGTCAAATGAAGGAGTACATTTGCCTCACAGCTTGTCTTCTCTTCAGAAATAACTTTAAAGGACATAGAAAGATCTCAACAGTTGAGGAAGCTGTTCTCCTTTATTCCTCAGTGAATCATCTGTTTTTCTTTTCCTCCACTTACCGTGCTTGCAGGGATTATCTCCTCCAGTTCCTTTCCTCTGCGGGTGGTCCTCTTCAGCCTGGCTGCCCCTGTTCTGCCACAGCTTCCCCTGAGCACAAATCCTTTCCAGCCTGTCCTGGGGTGATGGGGAAGGTACTGGATTCATAGTGGTCTTGGTGTGCATGACTGGAAGTGGCAGCAGTGCAGCGTGGCAAAACACAGGTAACTCAGTAGTTATGTCTCAGTCCATTTCCTAGAGTATGGAGCTGCTCGTAGTTAGAACCACTCTGTCAGATGGTACCTGCTGGCTCCTGCATGGAAAATGTAGAGTTAAAGTGGATTTCCAGTCTTCTGTTGCTAAAAGTTTCCTAGAATGTGTCTCCATCACCTGTTATCAAATCTCCTTACGTTCACACCAAACCATGACTATTTGCAAAGGAAGCGATGGGTGGTTTTGTGCAGGTGACTTTAACAGTATTGTGCTGGCATTGGGGGAGGCAGTTGTTCTTTGCTGGAGCCATATTTTAATGCAATTGAAATCTGATTTAGAAATTAGTGTAGATGCCAGTTTCCCTGGTGTGACAAGCTAGAGACTGTAGGAGTAGGAACTAATTTTGCCAAGCTGTTTTGATGGGGTTGAGACAGGCATAGTGGGATGCAGTCAGCCCAGAGCAGCTGCATTTTGCCTTCCACATCCTCGGAGCAGTGGAACACAAAACAAGTGCAATAATGTTCCTGCAGAAGATAAAAAGAAATAAAGACAGGACAGTCCAGCAGTTGACTGAATGCAGCCATGAAGATGGATGACTGGAAAGGCTGAGAAATGAAATGGATGACTGGAAAGGCTGAGAAATGAAAAACTATTTGAAGCACTCCTAGAGTGGGAGTCTCAGTGACGCTTCAGCGATGACTTGTTTAGGTTCCTGATGCTCTTATCCCACTGTGTGAATAAATAAGCAGACCTGGCTGATGGAACACACCAGTCAAAGGGAGTTCCCACTGGGGCATACATAGTCCGAAAACTTCCATAAATTGTTCTGTAATATGACAGTTTCCAATTACGGGTTTTCATAATAAGAGGCTTACTGGCAACCAGTAATGCAAGTTAACTGTGGAAATTTCTATTGCTTTTCTTGGCCCCTGTGCACTTCCTGAACAGTGTGTGTTTTGTCCCAGGTGTCCCATTCTGGGCTTTGAAAGTGTGTCACAACATGTGTGGGGCTGAGACCCCTGTGGCACTTAGGGCCTGATCAAAAGGAACAAAAACGGCAAGTGAGGGGCTTAAGGTATGAGCCCCAACATGCAGATGCATGGTTGATTTGTTTGTTTCCTGCCTTGATGAGTTCAAGTGTTGATCACCAGTAAGAGATTTTCTTAGGAACATGGGAAATAATTTGTATACAGTTCTGAAGAAAACTTCAAACCCTTGGGAGGTATAGGTATGCAAATATCTTGGATAGCCCTTCCAGTACTTTTTGATTAGTTTGCATTGTCAGCCCACTTTCTTCTTACGGGCACGTGCGGGTACAGGCTTGTTTGGTTTGTGAAATGTTGAATAAATCTTCAAAGAGTATCGTTGTTTCCAGGAAATATGTTTTTCGTACATGCTTGTATTGTTTAAAAAAAAAAAAAAGGCAGTAATGGATAATACTTTGGTTTGTGCAAGCCAACGGTGTGGTTTTGCTTGGCATTGCAGCTTTCAAATGATACACACTCAGCACAAGTAGATTCTTTTCTGATTACATGCAAGCACTGTATAATTATTACATCTTTTAAAATATGTATTGATTCATGGTATTGTCTTGAAGTTGCAAATGATCCAAAAGCCTGTCTGCTTCTTTACATCAGATGCAAACTGGGTATCTTTTTGCAGGAGTTTGCTGAAAATGCAGAGATTTCAGAGAATCATACCTTTGAAGACGTAACCTTATGTTGCTCTCTTCTTCTAATCCACCCCTCTTGAGTGATTTATTCTAGGGACTGTGCATCACAGGTTTTGTCCTGGCACCCATTCTTGTAGTGTTGCAGTGCCTGTGCATATTACCAGAAAAAGATGGCTGGGAGACAGTTTTTTTAAAAAAAGAAAAGTTAAACCAAAAAGAAAAGAACACACACACAAGAAAAGAAAACCAGTTCCAGTTAGTAGAGAGGGTTTTGCTGCCGGTGTGGATGGGGCATAATTTGATTTAAATGACTTTTGAAAAACAGTTCTCAAAACTGTTCCATGCATTTTCTTCCTGGCTACTGTTGAAAATATGGAGCCGAATACTTTCTGTGATGTTTCAAACCAATATGTTCTGGCACCCTCAGAGCTGGGCCCTGTGCATTACACTCTTGTTTCCAGTTCGCTGTGGCCTGGAGTGCAACACACAGCTCATGAGATGCACCTAAGTGGGAGGTCTTGCGAGGAGCAGGCAATACAAAGACCCAAGGTACAAGGAACATTTCACTGGGGTCCAGCAGGGAGGCTGCCAGTTTTAAGGGCCTCTTTTGTGCAAAGAATTTGCTGGTAGGAGATGGAGAAGCTTTTTGTGGTTCTTTGAATTTTGTGGGTGTGCAGGGGAAGGTTGATTGCTGGCTGTTGTTTAAGGCTAGGTGCTGAAGTGAATCTTTTGTGCCTCCCTGGGGTCAAACTTTTCTCACTTGAGAGATGGGCTATGGCTAAGGATTCATCAGTGCTGTAAGTGTGACAACATCTAGCTCTGTAGAATAGCATGTGATTTGGGAAGCTGGGAGATGAGGTGTTTGCTGTATCACTTCTGCTCCAGGGACTTCTGTGCCTTGGGGAACGTGTGTGGGAAGGTCAGTGCAATATAAGGAGGTATTCTGAAAATAGAGGCTGTGTTTTTAGCACCAAATCAAATCCCGGGGGTGGCAGCAGGAGTGGAAAGTGTGGAACAAGTTTGTTGAGCTGTGTTTAGTCGCTCTTTGGTAGCGACTCTCAGCAGCACTCCAGGTTGGCTTGCCTACAAAGGAGATGGTACCGTGTTCCCTGCAAGGGAATCAAGGACATTGTCCTTCCCTACATCTCTGATACCATTACCCTCAGCAGTGGTTGATCCACAACACGTGGGGAACCAGTGCTGAGCAGGGACAGCTACTTCTGACAACCTTTTCCTGCTTCTCAGCAGTTGTTAGAGAGTGCAACATGCAGGAGCGTACAGATGGAGCTGTTTGTACTGTTAGGAGAACCAGATGACATGGACCTGAGGAGACAGGGTCCTGATCTGTGCAAGAGCCAGACTTGGAGAGATGGGTCCAGGGAGACCACAGAGAAGTGGCAGGAAGGGGGTGAAGGTGGGAATAGACTTGAGGAGAGACGGGGCAGAGGCAACTGTCTCCTGGTCAGTGATAATGAAGTGTGGATAAACATGTTTGGAAGCAGACTGTAGGTGTGGGATGACGGCCAGGGAATGGGAATGGGGAGCTTTCAGAGGCAAATGACAGGTCAGAGACCAGATAGGGAATGGAAATACATGATGAGGAGACAGTTCTTGTTTTGGCTTTAGGATTCAGAAAAGTCAGTTTTGAGAATTTTCCTTGTTGATGCTTTTCCACTTGTTTTTCTGGTTGTTTGTGCAAGATGGTAGGAGAAGGACTTCAGATGGACTTGCAAGGAACACGCTGTAACCTGGATTGCTTCAGTGCTGCCTGAGGCACAGAGAGATGAGTGAACAGCTCAGTAATGAGGTTTACTGGTAGAAGCAGAAAGAAGTAGTGAGTTGAGGTGGCTGTTTGGAGATATGGGTGGTTTTTTTTCTGCAGTTAATTCTCTTCCTTGTGCAGCCTCCTAACAAGCCTGGATGTAGGGCTCTCTGCTCAGATTGGACTAAACTGATTATTTGTCTGATTATTTGAATGAATTCTGCAGTAAAAACTCACTTTGCAGGTTAGTCTGAGCAGAGGACTTGCAGGATTCTGGGAAGGGCAGGCAAGATGGCTTTGGGGTTGTGACAGGTTTGATGGCTGTGCTGCAGATCTGTCTCTATATTTTGTTTTCGAAACACAGGCCATAGATTTCATTTGTTTCTTTCCCACTTCTCATCTACTGCAGTGGGTGCAAGTCAGAGCAGACTCTGTAAAGTCACTGTTTCCAAGAAGCCTTCGTGTACTCAGTTCATTTACCCTTTGAATCCACTAGCAGGATGGTGTTGTAGTGAC
Source organism: Oriolus oriolus (assembly GCA_013400235.1). Classification (NCBI taxonomy): domain Eukaryota; kingdom Metazoa; phylum Chordata; class Aves; order Passeriformes; family Corvidae; genus Oriolus; species Oriolus oriolus. The sequence continues at coordinate 143,687 of VXBT01001843.1, forward strand.
TGCTGTGACAAAGCTGTATGTGACATCTGGGAACAACAGAGTCCATTGGGGAGGAGCAAGTAGTCTTTTCTTAATCAAGAGGGAGAGATTTTAATATGGATGTTTGTATGATTATTGCATTCACTGTGATGTCTGAAATGTAAGCTATGATGTGCTGTTAATATAAAATAGCTGTCCTGGGGGCTGTTAGCAAGTGTTTCCAGTGATTTAGAATTAAAAGATTGTAAAAAAAAAATCCAATTCCAAACAACAACAAACCCCATAAGTATAACATTATTGTTTTTTTAAAAGTAATTCTATAACTGCTCCTACTGAGACTAATCAATTTTACTGAGTTGTTGTCTTGCCAGTACTGTTTGGTGTATGTGGTGTTACGAAAAGAAGGAAGGGTGCTTGGGACAGATGTTTCTTTTCTTGTAAGTGCCATCCTTTCTTTATCCAAGAAGGAGCTAAAGTGAGCCAGCCTTTGTTTGGTTACTCTTTTCAGAAAAGCAAAGCTCTTCCTCACAATATTTATGATAGCTTGGCTCTAGTACGTATGTATGAGCTGTGACAGCATCCTCGTGATAGCCAGGCTCCTTTCCTACTCCCTCGTGAGGGAACATTGGAGAACCAGCTTTTAAGTGAAGCCTGTTTAATATGGCAAAAGCTGGGAGATGAACAGATGCAGGTGTTCACAGCACTGGTATGAAATGTGGTGTTTGTATTAGTGTTGTGGTAGCAATGGTCCTTTTAATGAGGGGATGGTAATTTGGTCCAAAGCCCCTGTTTTCAGCTGTCCTCCTTTTGAAATAACCGCTTCTAACCTGTTTCTGAGACGTGTTGCTTAACTAAGGCTCAGCTGCACAGAGGACCAGCAGCTCTGACCTAGGCTTTGTCTCTCTACCCAGTATTGAGCATGATGACTTTTGTTTGGCTAAAACAGAACTTGTGTTTGATCAAAGTATTTTTCAGAAGAAAGGCATCTTACCTTGGTTTGCAAACCTCAGAGGGTAGTCTTGGGCTAACACCTTGTTTTCCTTTTAGCTGTTCCCGTATTCAGTCCTCCCTATTTAATGTGAGTTCTTTGTGTGCCATGAACCTTCTTCAGCTCCCATGTGCTGGTGAATCAACTGCACCTTTCTGTGCATGAGGAGCCTCTTTGTGCATCATATGTCTGCCCCAGTGAAGAGAGTTACCATTAATGGCTTCTAAAATCTTTTGGGCAAGTTACACATTCTGGGTTTGAGTACTCATTAGGAGACAGTTTACTGGGTTTTGACTGACTCGTGTAGAAAAGGGTTTGAGCTATTTAATCTCCATTCTTCCTCAGTATCCTCATGGAAATACTCTTTTTAATACCATCTTTTTGAGTGAGCTGAAGAATTTAATTTTTATTGGATCTGTGTCCAAACCAGCTGTAGTGAAGGTGATTCTGCTTTCTTACCTGCCAGATGCTTTTAGCGAAGGAGGTCTCTTTGCACAAGGTTCCACTGAAAGCTGTGACCCTGCATGGAAAGTTTTTGGCAGTTTTTAGCCATGCAAAGTGGATTCATCCAGCTGTGTCTAGTCTAGCAGTCATCCATGTCTCTTCTTCAGATCTATGAGGATTCATGGATTACTTGTAAGGATCAGAGATGAACAGGTAAGAAAAGCAAACCTGTTAGTGTCAGGGTTAAACACTTTGGGGGCTTGGTGCATTTATTGGAAAGAGCCTGGGGGTTAATAGCTCAAAGATTATTGAAAATCACTGGTCAAGTTCAGCTGTTTGAGATTACAGGCACTGAGAAGGCAGCAGCAAAAACTCTGTGCCTGATCTGAGAGTAAACAGGCCTGGGCTTTGTCCTTGTTTTTGTTTGTCTCTTTGTTTTTGTTTGTTAGGTAGAAAGTCTGTGAAAAGCTGGGATCTAACAGGACAGATATGAGATTGGTTCTGGCAGAGAAGGCCATTTCTTCTGCAGCACAGGAGGTAACCCCTGTGCTTTCAGATGCACAGATTCCCAGTTCAGTTTTCTGTTGGAACAAATTCCTCCTGAGTAAGGACAATTGGTCATTCAATTGCTACCTAAAGACTGGGCTGGATGCTCTCATTTCCAGATTGTACAGGTCCCTGCCAGGATGTTTTTGCCCACTAGCTGGTTTTTATTATACTTATGGTTGAAGTGGGATTTTCATTCAAAAATCTTGTGTTCCGTCAGCTATGACTTTACAAACTAAACCAGTCACCGTGGGGCAGAAACTTGATGCTTGTTCAGAGATAGATGTCTGTTTTAGGCTGGAAGAAAACTCACTCAGACACTCTCTTCAGGATCAGACCTTCAAACAAACAATTGACCGTCATCAAAATATTTATTAAAACTTGTTTTAAATTATTATTAAAGAGCATGTAAAAATAACAACCATATGGTTGACATTTTACTTCCCAGATCGGGAAGGTAAAGTCCTCTAAGGGCCTTTAATGATGTTTGCATGTCAGTGGGGTCATACATTCCATGCATATGCAGCAAGGGGGAATCCCATTTTTCTGGGTTCCATGCAGGGTCAGCTGCATTGCTGGGGAATGGGACTCTGTACTACACGTACAACTACATGGTGGACCGAGCCAATTGTGTATTTGCTTTACTCTGTGTCTGTGATCAGAACTGACCCGTTCTGGCTGTGTGCATTATGCCATGGATAAGCTGCAACAATGTAAGAAGAAACAGGAGAATGCAATATCATCAGATTCTTGAGTCTGAGATGCTACTTGTAAGAAATGCTTAATATGTCATGGTTGGATTTTCTGCTGCTCATAGACAGAAGGATCCTGCTCTTTGGAATCTGCGTGATGAGCTCATGTTGGCCAGCACCTCTGATCATCTTAAATGGAGTAATTGTATCCACTGAGCTCCCGATTTTGTAAAGTCTTACGCAGCTTTCCAGTCTTCTGATGTACAGCTTCCTTAAATTTTTGGTGTGATACAAGAAATTTTGAGTGAAATTCCCTGCTCTGTTATGTATGAGGTCAGCCTAAATGATCTGTCTTGGCCATAAAAAGAAAACAAATCCTATCACCCAGGCTTGCCAGCATCTGGACATTTTGCTGATCTGCTCTGCGTGGAGGTCATGATTTTGTGGACTCTGGAAAACTTTACTTAAAAATCCTTCTGCAAATCCATAAGGAAATGTGTGACTGAGGATTTAGGTAGTCACAGCTGGAGTATCGTGCTGCTGGTGGCAGCAGTGTGTGTCCTCTAGCTTGAGGGAAGCACGGCAATTTTAGCATAGAGCATTTAAAATGAAATCTCTATCTGCTGCCTTCTTTAATACTGCATAAACTCTTCAAGCATAACCCTTCCAGTGCTGCATCTTTAGAGAAGCGTTTCCTGTCATAAAATATATTTGATGTTGTTTGCTGCTTTACATATAGAAAACATACTAATTTAGTATTAGTATATTAAAACCCATCTCATACTCTCCGAAGAATGACTGGGAGAGAAAAAAATGCAGGCAGAACTTGAAGGGGTTGAAGAAAATGAACTCCTGCTGCAGTTGCACACTTGCACACATCTGGTGCAATTGAAATTTAAGAGCTGAATACATCCACGTCTGACCATGGCAGGGTCCAAACATTACTGTTGACAATGGTTTTCTTTTTGGATAGGTACACTGGCAGAGTCACTAGCGTGTGGAGCCTTGTCAGCTCTCTAATCTAATAGACTGTTCTTGCCCAGACCATTGTGTGTCAGTATTTTATGTACCAAATGTAGCCAGGTTTAATAATCAGCCATTTTCCCACCTTCTGCCAAACTTTTTCCGTTTTTTGTCACAATTTAATGTTTGAGTCAAAATCTGCTATGGTAACAAATTTTATACATGTTAAAAAATGAAAATAAGGTTGGAAAGAAGAGTCACAAAAGGTAACAAGAGTTCAAAGCAATGTCATTTGAGTTTTTTATTTTTAAAGACTTGAATTCAGCCCCATTTTAAAATTGATTTTATTTCTGTTATGCATTGTGAAAAGCTTATGAAGAAATGGATACTGCTTGAGAGCATGACTGTAGCTCTGTGTGTGTAAAGCTGTGAAAATATTCTCTGTACAGGTCTGATTTGATCTATTTGGTTTTTAGTTGCTAAAGAACAATTTGTGGAGCTTTTTGACTTGTATTTTCTTACTTGGAACACTTGCCTTCTGGTAGTATCTGTTGAGGTTATTTATGTTTATTTCTAGCAACTCTATAGATCATATAGAGTATGTTACAAAAAAGTTGCTCTTCTTGTTCTATTGAATTTTTTAAAGGGCCCTTCACTTGCCTTGCTGGTGACATGAGTTGCTGCTGTCACGTACTGGGTTATGATGCTGAGGACTGGGGACCTTGGAGGAGCATGTCTAGGGATGTACTTGCCTGGCAAACACCAGCACCAGCTGGAGGGAAGCTCAGTCACTGGGAGGGCACTGGAATGGAGTTACCCAGTGCCTTTGTAATTTTCATGTTTAGTAGGTTATTTCTTATTCTGTACTGATTTTCCTCTCACTCTGAACTACCATCGCTGAGTGAAACATAAACATTTTGGAAACTGGAACCTGGATCTAGATTCTCCAGCTGTGCAGCTGTTTGCAGCTCCCTGCTGGTTGAATGAAGGATGCTGGTAAAGGCTCGTGTGTCCAAGGTATCAGCGACTTTGGTCATTATATCCTGAGCTAGAGCAGTTTCTGCCCCTGTCACATGCAATGAGGGATGCCTTCCAGGCCTGGTGTCTGCTTCACTGGGACTTGGGTTCTTCTTCAGTAATTTAATTTGGAGATTTGTATAAGTAATGGCAGTAACTGAGTGCCCTTAACAATAAAAACACAGCTTAAAATAAATGTAAAGCTTGGTGCCGTACTAAGCTGCCACAGTCCAGTTCTTCCACAGGTCACAGGGCACCACGTTCTCTGATCTGTGCTTTTTCAGTCTGTTCCTAATTGTGTGGAGGAGCTTTGACATGATCCCAGCATTCACTGGAACTGCTTAAATTTTGGGACATCCCAGGATGATTAGTGCATCTTGGTGAACAATGGTCTAAGCAACTCATTAAATTGTAGTGTATCCTCCTCCCTGCCTGTGTTTACTCCTAACTTCTGCAGGGCTGATTAGAGGCTTGGCAGGAACTGTATGGTTATGCTCTAGATACACTTTGGATACATTATTGTCACAGTTGAGGTATTGCAAAAGCTATGCTGTTCCAGTCTTTATCCTACTGAGGTACCTCTTTTGATTGTGCAATATCTGTGGCTAATTACACGGCAATTGCAGTGTGCCACCAGCCACCCACAATTCATTGTCAGCTCCTTGGGGATGCAAATGAAAAAGGAAAGATAATGTTTTCTTTCTTCAGTCCACTGATTTAGCTTGCCTTTGTTTTTTTAATCCCCTGCTCCTTCAGGTAATAAAGCCAGATGGTAGTGACAAAGAAACAGAAGTCACACATGAATCAGACGTCCCTGAGGATATGTTGGGGACTTGCATTCCACAAGAGACAGCGAAAGGCGATGCTCAAAGTCCGGATGTCATTATAGAAGCTCAATTTGATGATAATGATGCAGAGCATGGACAAGACCACTTGCAGGATACATTGACTGATGACATTAAGAAACTTGCCCTGGATACCAGTGAAAAGGGTGAGTAGATCAGATTGCTGATTTAGGCCTTTATTTGAGCAAACTATTGAAGTGTTACTTGGTTGCCTCGCTTTGCTGCGAGATATAAAATACAGGCATAAAAGCTTAATGCCTTATCACTTCTATCCCTTTCTGGTAAGCGGTCTTTATGGATTTGAATGGATATTAATGTCTGGGGCTTATGTAGTTTTGATTGGTGCAAAGTAGATCTGCGAAACAGTAGTCACACCTTTAGGTTTGCAATTCTCAGGGCTGTCTGGGGGCTGCTGGTTGCTGTTTAATTCAAGATGCTGCTGTAGCGGTTTCCTTCCTTGTGGCTTGGCTGGCCAATCTACGTGTCTCGGTTTCGGGATAAGAATATATTTCCTTGGGGGCAGTTAGGTTTGTTGCTGTTTTCAAACAGTTGAGTTATGAGCAACTTAAAGATTTGGTCCGTTTAAAAAGAAAATTGCACTAAAACCTAAAGCCAATTATGTGATCTGTTTTGAAGGCAAAATTATTTTATTCTGAATCGGAATTCCATCCAAGCCATCAACTGTTGCTTAGGGCAAAATAAAATAGGTTCCCCTGTCCCAAAAATAACGCTTATGCAGCTCTTTGCATGTCCTTTCTAGTGCTAAATCCCTTCCTGAATAGCTGTGTGTTGAAAGGATTCTGACAATTTGCACATTTGACATGTGCCTTCAGCTGCTCATGAAAGGTTTGCTGGGACAGATATTCTGGTGTGTTCCTGTTGCTTGCCCCAGTTGTCCAGAAAAAGTGGCAGTAACTCAGGACATAAGTAGTTTTTGGACTGTGACAAATCTTGGTGGTGGTTGTAAAACTGTCCTATTTAATACCTCGTGTTTTCCTGAGATATTTGAAGATGCACAGACCCCTGCCTGTTCTGTTGGTAGACTTCAATTTTTCACACCCATCTGTTAATAAAACAGGAAATAATATTTGAATGGAAGTGTTGTAGTTTTTATGACAAAACATTGATTTCACGTCATGAGTGGAGCTGCCACCTTACCAATTTGTGATGCTATTTCCTTATGGGTATCTCCACTGTTGAGTTCCTGCCAAGGCACGTGAACCAACTCCTATCTTGTTCCATTCCTTTCCAGGATACAGCTTGATTTGGGAGTTACTCCTCTTGTCTGTAGATGTTTTACACAGCTGGTTTTTAACCCCAGCTGTTTTGCAGTCTATTGCAGCTGCACACCATTGGGCCACTTTGACTCAACAATTCTCCTGAGTCATGTGTTGTGTCTGTTGCATCTTTGTTGCTTCTGATAGCAATGCCAAATTAAACATTGTAGAAGTATATTCTAGTTTGATACCAGCATCTAAAATAAATACAGGCTTGAGCCAGTATTTTACTTTAGTTGTGTGACTGTGCTTTCGTTTAAAGAGTTGATGAGAGGTTTGTTTTTTTTTTTGGTACATCATAATTCCTCGAGATGCTCTGGAGTGACCTGTGTTGGAGGTCATCTCTCAAAATCTGTGCCATCTGAGTGGGTTTTGCCGTTCGATTCTGTCTTTGGAGAATATTTGTAGGACTAATGTGAGATCAGTTTATTGTCTGCACAGTTGAAATCCAACTTTTCCACTGCAGTTTCCTAAGCCAACTGTTTTCTTTTGTTTTCAAGGCCTTTCCATGTTCATCCTTAACAAGCCTTGTGGCTGGTGTGGATGTGCCAGTTAGATTTCTGCTGAGTTTGTGTTTTGCTATTACCTCTTTTAATACTTGCTTCAGCTTCTTTGGCCATATAACCCATATGGAGTTTTCCCTACTTTCTTCTTTCTCTGCTTTTTAATGCCCTCCCTTTTTTATACATATAAAGTTTACGATGCTGCTTTTTCTGAAGGTGTTTTTGAGTAGTTGATGATTGCTTTGGCTTGTTTCCTGTTCTTCATACAATTTCTCATATCATCACTTACCCAGATTTTAAGTCTTGCCTGGGAAACAGCTATAGTTATTCTAGCATCACTGATAACTGTTGTGAAAAAAGAAAAAATCCTGCCAAATTCAGCCTTCACAGGTGTGGCTCAAAATGCTTTTTTAAAAGTACCAAACATACACTTTTTCAAGACAGAACTTAACCTTAGAGGGTAAAATCCACCGGACTTCCTAAGGCCATTCGCTGGAACGTGGTGCCGGCATCAGAGGCAGAGAGCATTGGAGGGTTGGGCTGTGGTGAGTGGAGGTGCCCTTCCCTGAGTAACGTGGGCCTCTCCTGGGAGAGCTCCTTGGCTGCTGCTTGTTGAACTTCCTGCATATGAGCCTTTTCTTTCATGTTACATCCTTTCTGCTGGAAACAGCTACTGCAGTAAAACAGAGAAGAGGATGGAAGTTGGGATTCACAGGGGGATTTCTTCCTGACCCTCCAAACCCAGGGCTTTACTTGCCTTCCCTGAGAGCATTGCTTTGCAGGGTTTATCACACAGCCTCACTGCATGGCCTTACGCACAAAAGGGAGCAGGAGAAATTTTCTGTGGCCAGCACAAGTCTTAAATGAACACTTGTGATGGGCTTTCTTCCTTTTTTGGAAGAGTTTTTTGAAGGTTTCAAGCTGGCCAAAGATGCTAGCAAAGATACTATATTAATGAAATAAAATCAAGAAAGAGTCTGTCATGTTCCCATGTGCACTTTATGTATATATGTATTTGCATACATATATGTGTGTGTATGTGTATATTTATAAAAAGATCCATATATGTAAGACCTACCTGAAATTCAAACTAAACAAAAACCCCACGAGATTTCTGGAGGTGAAAAATATCCATAACTACTGAATGGAGTCAAAAGTAAATTTTACTTATTCTGAGCAAAAGCCCCAGAGCTAGGTTGAGACTGTGCTCAAATCTTTGTTCATGAACACAAGCCCTGCAGTTTTCTGCTCTCAATTGCAAGATGCCTTTTGTCCTTTCTCATGTAGGAGTAGGATTGTGCAATATCTCTGCTGGCTCATTTGTTCTGATGCTGATGGTCAGAATGAACCATGAAGAATAAAAGTAGATGTGTCATTCGAATAAGAGCACTCTGGGAGTGCAGACTGTTTTGATGTCTTTTCTACCTTGGCCTGTGTCCCATCCCTTCTCATGGCTCTTTTCCTCTTCAGAGCACAGTCGCCCTCTCCATCTCTAGTTACATGCTGGGGCAAAGAATTTTTGGGTTGGCCCTTGCTGTCAGAAGCTCTGAAGCATGAAACATCGTGTACACTGATTATGGCCTAGATTTGAGGGACTGAATTTCCCTGAAGTCATTGTACCTTGGATTTCCTGTGCCTCTGTGGGGCTTAGGGCAAACTGGTGGAAATTGTTATTATGCACAAGTCTGCAGCCTTAGACTCAGATGTTGGATCTGTCTTCACTAAATGCTGCTGTTATGAGAGCTGTACTTCTTGCCTTTCTCTTCCTGCGTTCTCAGAAGGGATGGGATAAGCAAGAGGGAAGTCCATGGAAGTGAAGAGACCATTGTATTCAGCCTTATTCTCAGTCCATGTACTTTCTTGTGCTCATAAAATGGGTTAGTTTGCTTTGCTCAGGGGTATTTAAATAGAAGTTCATAACTGGTGTCACTTTGCCAGAAGTTGTCCTGTGCAAACGAGTTTGCTCCGCTTATCTGGGCTTTTCTTGCAAAGAAGTGGGGTTAAAGATTGTCTTCGAAAAGTCTTTAGGTGAGGAAGTGACAGCCGTTCTCTGCAGCACCTGGTTCTACCCAAAGACCAATATGGTCCTGTTCCACACTTGAATTGTCTGAATGTTAAGTTTGGGTACTTGGTCTTGCAAAGTTGAAAATATACTTTCCTCTTGCATTTCAGCTGTATTTCCAAAGTGTAAATATCTACATGCTGAACAAACTTTCTGCTTTTTTTCCTTAAAGAGACAGTAAGAATGACCACCCTCAATAAAGTTTCTCAGCTCCCTTAGTAGTGTCCTTCAAACCCTCTCTGGGATTTCTGTGCCCTGTTGAAATGCAGGCACAGAACAAGGCAATAGCATCCTGACAGTAGTGTGAACCACTAGTGTGTACACAGAAAAAATTAATTCCCTGTAGTGCTTGGTACTGGCATGCAAGTCCTCTGTGTTGCACCCTGAGGCCTCAACTTAGTCTGTGTCACTACTGTCCACAGAACTCATTCACCAGTCAACATGACCTTTGCCAGGTCTGTAATTCTTTTCCTTAATCCTCATTCACATTGACTACTGCAAAAGAGGTCATGTAACTTTTATCTTATCACGTAGTACTGACCTAGAATACCTTATTTCTGTGACTTTTCACTGCAGTAGAAGGATTTTCTTTGTACTCCATTTCAATATGTAATAAAAAATGGAAACTCTCTGAATCTCTCAACCTGGGAAAAGTGCAAAATGTTCTGTACAGAATGGTTTATGATGCTGTATCCCTACACAGACTTGTGTGTCACATGAGTTTCCTACAAATGTGAGCTGTCTCTTATTAAATACTGGAATCAGATTTCTCTGATAAAGAAACATCGGCAATTGAACAGTAGCAGCTACTTGCACTCATGAGAATGGCAGCTGTTCTCGTAAAAGTGCCTCAGCCCTTCTGTAGCAAAATGATATTCAAATAAAAGTTTGTAAAACTGTGTCACTATGCCAAAAGCTATCCTTGTCAAACCCGTTTGCTCGGCTTTTTTCAACTCTTCTCACGGGAGATCTTACTACACCAGATATACAGAATATCCTGCTTCCCACGGGGGTGGAAGTCACCAAGCTGGTGGACTGGCGGCCCTGGCAGCAATCAGAGAGTTGTGTTTGTTCAGGATTTCCACTTACACCTACAGTACTGCAAATCAGAGCTTGGATATGCGAATGTCCGAAGTTTGCTCACTGCCTTGACGTAATGAACTTTGAACAGAAATAGCTCATTTACAGGCAGAGTAACTCACGTGAACCAAGGAACCGATGGATAATGGGTAGGGTCAACAGAATTTGGAAGCTGCTGCAGAACTTGCTCATGTCTCCCTGTCTGTTCAGCATTCACCAGGTGGACAGTGGTCGATCTCTTTCAAGTCAAATGTGACTGTCAGTCTCTAATTGGCCTGATACTGTCAGAAATGATAGCCTAAAATTGCTTGGTGTCCACACTGCTGCTGACTGGCAGCTGGATCTTGAGTATTTCAGGATTGCTTGGCTTAACTGAAAGGGTGGTGTTTGGCAAGTTCGCTGTGTGGTTCTGTAATAATGGCATCAAGCCTTTCTTTTCTCAAGATGATGCTCTAGAGTCAGTTCCTAGAAGGGTTTTTGGCTCTTTCTAGCAAAATAGAAAAATGTATTTATAATGCAGAGTTTAGTCTCTGTTATGCACTTCTGCACCTTCTCATGTACTTCCATGTCCCCTCTTGTGCTTTTGTGTCCTCTCTCTTCTTTTAAGCTTGACAGGGTGCCTACTTGCCTTTTGTACCTTCTTCTGGCACTTGGAGTCCAGATTATCAGTGTCTTGTATTGACCTAGGCAGAGTTCAGAGGGTTACTGTTACTCCTCTCCTTGGCTAGGTCTGGTAGGGAAATGATGGTGATAAAAATCTGGATTCCATGCTGACCCTCTGCTCTGCTCAGGCTCGCCCTTCTTTCAGTTTAGCTGCCATGAAGTCTGGCATGTTTGGAGTCCACCAATGTCACTGGCTGCTGGAAGGAACAAGTGTTCTTCTCCCTCCTCTTGAGAGGCTCCTGTTCACTCTGAGTGCTTTTAAGGAGCTTCACTGTTCTTTCCTAGCCCGCAGCTTTCTGGAGATGGATCGTCTCCACTGCATAGCTCTTAACATTTCTAGGCCGCAGCAGAGCGAAAGCTCACCAGGAAATCTTCTCAGTTACACGGCTTTTAATAGAAATCCTTGAGGTGGAACTGTCAAAAATCGGATCAGTTTCACTCTGCTGAAGCCTGGAAAGCCAGCAGAGAAGCTGGAGCCATTTCAGCTGCTTGAGACAGCTCTGTATTAGTTTATCCCAAGTTCATGTTTGTGGGTCTCTGGATCTAGCTCTTCTGGTTGTTGCTATAACTTTTCTCAAATGAGAGCATACATTTCTAGCAGAATAAACAGTATAGTAACTGGAGAAAAGTGTTCCACTGGTATTGAACAAATTGGGCTTTATGATTGCATTAATTAAATGCTACAGGCTGAAAAAGCCCCAGTTATTCTTTTGCTGTAAAGCTGAAGCCTCCAATGGAAGTTAATGTTGGGAAAGTTCCTTACACTGTTCTTCCCTAGTAAGTTATCTTGACCCCCAAATGACTTCTTAAGTACTGGAAAAAAATAAATTGCTTAGGCAATTAGGTAACAGGAATTAGATTAAGTTCGGCATATTACGGTATGTTCCTGAGTTTACCTACGTTTCTCTGAGTTACAAGTTTAGGTCAAGTAAATGAGAGGGCACGATACTGAGAGTGAATGGTGGGTGTGGAGATAAACAGAGTATGGTCATTGTTAGCAGCAAGATTTCCAGGATGAAGCAGATTAGGATTCATTCAGCTAACATATTTTCCATGGAGTAGTAATATTGGACACACAGACTTTAGGAACAAATGCACATGCAGGAAGGAAGAACATTAAGTAAATAGGCAAAATACTCAGTGGAATTGTTTTTGTAACAGTTTTGCTTGCCATTAATGTAATATAACTGTGTTTCTGTAGACTGCAACACCACCTGAGTTTTTGTAGGTTTAGTTCTGTTGCAATAAGCCTTCCAAGCCCTATGCTGACAGCTTCTCAAGGACATGAGAGAGCCAGGAGGGCTGCAAAGCCGTGCTATGGTTGTAGTAATGTTATGTGGCTACTGAGACGGCTACGATCTGATCCGTTGGGCTAGATGGCAGCTTCCCAAAATTATGTTGATCTTTGCTGTGGATCAGACTTGGAGGGTTCTAAGGCAAAGTGACACTCTTGTCTCATCATTCTGCCATCTCCTCCATCCCTCCTTGTGGAGGTGGCTAAATATAAGTAAATAATTACATGCTTGGCTGCCTTGCATGTCTGAGGGAGCCAGCTGTACTCACCTCTTCACATTGCCTTTGCTCTGCTACTGCAGATGCTAGTCTGTGCTCTACACATCTGTTACTGAGCCTTTCCTCTCCCTCTCTGAGGGTCTCCTCCCGGCTGTGCATCTTCAAAAATCTGGATGCTAATCATCTGATTCTCCCAGTCCTCTCTTCAGTGTGCCCTTGGGCAGGCAGGTGTGTGTGCTCAGGTGTTAAGGCGTGTACAGCTGTGGCAGGGTGAGTTTGCTTAAATGAGTATTCAAAAATAAACATCTCTAAGGAGGTTAGTCCAGTTCATTAGACACACAGCTCTGCGATGAGACAACTCAGGAGTGCTGCATGATTGGAGCTGCTTTTCTTCTTACCTGCAGAGCCCTCTTCCATTGCACACAGGAGCTGTTAGGCTGATTTTGGACAGGCTGCGTGTGTTAAATTCCAAGGCTGTTGCCTTAGCAGTCTTGTCGCAGTGAAATACCTGTCTTTCCTCCATCACAGGTGGAAAGCTCTGTGTGTGGAGACATAAATATAAAGTACTGCTTTTACTAGGATTCTTTCCTAGGTGACCCTACTTAGAGATTGTTTAAAATAGGTTTCAGTTTTGGATAACACTTGGTACCAAGTGAAAGAGCACTTTCCTTCTTCCCTACCTTTTGGTAGGTTTGTGTTCTGAAGAAAAAAGCTGTTCTGTGCCAAGAAACCATCAGCTGCAGAATACGAAGAGTCTTTGTACTTTCTTCTAAACAGCAACTTTTCCTTCTTGTTATTCTGAAAAATTAAGATTGTAGCAGAATAGTGTAACCCAGAGCAAATCTCTGGGTATGCATGTATCGCTTTTGGGTTGAAGGGAGTTTCACTTCCTAATGTCTATTGTGTGCTGATATAGACAGAATTCCAAAACCACGTCCTTTGTGCGTGTGACACACAGTCCTGGAGGTATTTATAATAAATTGGTCTGTTTTACACCACTTATGTATTTGGTACTAAAACATAATATGCTGAAAACTGCTCCTTGAAGCAGACATCAGAGAAGCCAAGTGTTGTTGTTTCATTTGTAAGTAGTTGGCTTTGCCACTGAGAGGTTTACTGCTGTGCTGGTATCTGAGCACTGAGCTGAAGAACAGTATTTTCTGATGGGATTCTTAAATACTCCCATGTAGAGTAACTCAGCTTCTCAAGTACGTTTTTTTCCTAGCTGAAGTAGCAAACATTGAACTATTTTCTTAAAAAACTTGGCTTTTTCCATCCAGGGAGGGAGATTTTTTTTTTTTCAGTAAGTTGTGTTTGAGATCTGAAACTGTGATATATTTTCATTTGCAAGTGGATATTGCATCTTTAATTGTATTCTTTTTGGACAGAATTGCAAATTTCCACAGTGACCAATGCAAACCTAGTGGAAATAATTTTGGATCTGTCATAAGTAATCAGAATTCTAGTTTGATGATTTTTGGTCCACTTTGGCCACCTTTTAATGTGATGGTAATTGAATTGCAAAAGGAAATTTGGGGGGCTTAAAAAAAGTAGTGTTTGACCTAGGAATGCCTGTCAGGCAAATCTAAGTGTGTGTTGAAGCTGCCTAAACTGATCTCTTACAGAGGGAGGCAAATTCCAAGTGTCCTGGATCTACTTCATTGGTAATAACATAACTAATTTGAGTTGCTTTTTGTGTCTACTGCCTAATTTTTTTTTTAAGTAAGACTATTACAGTTTTGGTTTGTCAGATAATCGCTGAAAGGAAAACACTGAGATTATAATGCAGTTTCACTGGATCCTGGTTGCTGAAGTGTGTTTTCACTGTAAGATAAGCTTATGAAGTACTGCCCAAGCTAACATAGTAAATCTTTCTCAGAAAACATGTCTTTGCCTAGGGTGGAAATATTGAATGGTCATTGGATAACCACTGCAGTAAAGGGGTCAGAATAATTCATTTCTAGTTTGGCATAATGCAAGGAGTTTCTTCCCACCTTCCCTGCACAAAATACTGCTCCTCTCACAAGTTAACTCTCCTTTAGGATTGCCTCCATGCCTCCTCCCTGTTGTGGAAGTTGTTTGTATCTCCCAGCTCAGATCTTCTAGACCACCAGTCTCTAGTGGGGCCCCGTTACCTGCCCTCTCTGCTCAGCTTCGCTGGAGAGGAGAAGGATGTGTAATGAAGGAGAGGGACTGTCAGAGGTGTATTCAGGGAACTCGGGTATCAGACTCTCCTGGCAGATTATTGCTGCTGTGACTGAGGTTCCTGTGCAGTAGTTTGGCAATTGAGCCAGGTGGACACTGAATCTGGGTGGTTGTTCCTTGTGAGCTAAAGGTTTTGTCACAGGGATTCCTCATGGCTGGTGCTCTGCTGCTGTAGACCCTTGAGCGTTAGATGTAGCCCTGGTGCCAACAGAATTTTGACTTCAAAAGGAGCAGCTGCAAGCTATAGGGAAGTCCACATCTCTTAGCTCCAGGAGTACAGAGTTCCTCATGTCTCTTGTTTCAGGAGTATTCCCCCTTAGCAAATGTGTGTGGCGGCATTTAAGATACTGAAGTTGGTTAAAAAAGATGGGTAAGAAGTAGTAGATGGCTGGGATTAGCTTCCTTTTTTCTTTCTATTGATGGAATAGTTGTAGATCCCAGACTCTGCCTGCTGGAGTCTCTCATAATCCCAGGATTTTTTGGGAGGAATGCTGAAATTGGAGAGACCACTGAAGAAGATACTCTCCAGCCAGCCAAAGGCCCCTGGCCATGAAGGAAGAAGAAAGTTCTATCCTGTGCCACAGTGGGAATTTAGGTGCTTTCTGATATCTGTACTGGGTTCACATGGGGCTCATCTTCAGCAGGATGGGCGGCAGTGCCCCAGCCCTGAATGTTCTTCATCCCAGGCAAAGGAAGGCCTGGCACCCATTTGCTGTGCTCCCTGTGACCACTGCATCCTGGTGCTCCTGGCGTTTGCATGTGTGTATGTGTGACTTCCCCAGGATGTCACTGCTGGCTTCTTTTTGACAGAGAAAACTGCTTCAGTGAAAATTTCCAAGTGACTTTTCGGAGTGATGGGAGTTGGAAGGATACGTGGAAAAACGGCAGTGCTAACAAGGACATGTTCCTCACGTGACTCTGGGTGCTTTTTTCAGTCTTGCCTTCTGGACCCTGAGTCACTGCTGCTGTTCTGCTGTGCTGGGAGAGCAGCAACTGCAGCCCTTGCTTTTTTCCCAAACATGTTTAGCTCTGGTTTCTCTTCCCACCAGTGTGTGCTGTTCCTTGGGGAGAGTTCACTCCAGAAAAGCCCTGGGCTTGTGGCAGGTGTGCCTGGAGGCATGGCCTTTGGAAGGCTCCCAGCTTCCCCTTGCCCTCTGCCCCATCCAGTGTTTCTTTGTTCCATATCAGCCTGTTCTTTGCCCAGGCTGTCTTTATGATTGACACACCATAAACTGTTAACTGATTGCTTGAAAATTTATAAGAAAACAAAATGGCTCCTGGCTTTCATTCTTTGCTAAATGGTTGCCTGGTATGACCTTTAGCTGGCAGAAACCTTAGAGGAGGTAAGCAAATGAGGTAACCTTGGTATCCCCCACTTTTTAAACTGCTTACGATTATCCAACCAATTTTTTTCCCCACCTTGTTTGTCACCGTGAAACTCTGGGTGGTTTTATCCTTTAGTAGTGCTGGTTTTGGCAAGTCTGAGTTCATTTCAGTAGAAGTAAATCAGAAATGGTTTTGCTGCTTCTATTATTGGTGCTTTTTTTAGGAAAGTAGAATTTTATTTAAACCCCTGAATACCTGTTCATTCTACTCTCAGCATTTCTAGCAAGTCAATGAAGATAAAATAAAAGTCAAGTCACTTAGAGAAAGATCTCTGGGGAGAGGAAGAGCGTATCAGAAAGGAAAGCTGAGGATAATTAGCAGCATATGAGAATCAGAGTTTGTCATTAGAGCAAAGCCGTCATTGTCAAGCGACTGCTGGGGTAACATTGCCTGAAGGCAGCGCAGGCCCTCCGTGGGGGCACAGCCATCTGTGAACGTGCCCTGGTGATGGTGGGGCACAGCCAAACCCTCGGGGAAGCTGCTGCCCCACTGCCCCCCCGGCTTCCCGAGCGCCAGTCCCGACACCCGGCACTGCTCCGCGGCAGCCGCCTCTCCATCCATCATGTCACCGGCAGCCTCGTCCGGGGGCTCCGTGGGACAGATGGGCGTCATCTGGGGGCCAGGGTCTGCGTGTCACCGCAGCGCTCTTGGAGGCTGTCCCACGTGGGTGAGCGCTGTTGGCCTCCTGGAGCACAGACCTCTGCAAAACGTTGCTTTATCTCGGGTCTTCTAAGGGAAACAGTGACAGCTACGTCCCTTGAAACTTGCAGTCAGCGCCACGGTCTCTCCTTAGGAAAGCAAGATTTCTTTTGAACACTCTGAGCCTGATTTTAGCACATGTGCTCGAGATGGATGTGATTGCCATACAAATGGAAAAAGTCAGCCATCTCTCATGAGCCCTCCAGACAAGTGCATGTGGATGCTTCCATCCCAAAAATTCTGGCAGAGCAGTAACCACAGGCTCTCAGCAGGGATGCAGCGCAAGAACAGCCCAGTCCCAGCCTTCTCCATGGCAAAGATCACTTTGGATGTTTGTAAACATTAAATGCCAGCTATCTGTAGCAGACACTCCCAAACTCACATACTTGAATATTTGAAAATTTCAAGCTAAAAATTAGTTGACACTCGATTTTAATATTACCAGTATCTGGTCCAGAGATCTCAAGGGATGGGAGCTCTTGGTCATATGTAGTGATTACTTCATAAGACTTTTCATAAGCCTGGTCCGCAGCTGAAGAAGGTCAGCTTAGTAGATATGATTTCAGTTTCAAAGATAAGCATACATTTTCTAACCCTTCATAATGTTTTTAAAGGAAATTAAATATTAAATGAATGTATGTAGTTAAAGGACTGCTTATGTAACATTAATGACTTCAACTGAGAAATGCCACAAAATTCTTAGCCCTCGCTATTTAATAAACAGAACATGTTTTCTACCACTTTGTCTATTATGACTGTTATAGTCCTGCTTAAAAAGTTGGGACTTATTTTGATTTTTGTTGGTTTTTAGTACATCTGCATTGTAAGTGAACATATATGTGCTGTCTGTTGTAGTCCAGAGAAATAATAATTACTTCATTCTTGGCAGTTCTAAAACCTGAGAGATCTTTTTCCTTTCAAATAAGTCTACTACACTGTATTGTGCTTCAGAGCAAAGACCCTAGACAAATTTGTCATGGAGATGTGCTACAGTAACTGTCCTGTGTGTTTGATGCAGGGAAGGCTGCTGGGGTCACTGATGTGCACAGGGGAAAGCAAGATGATGGACCCAAGGTCAATGATCCCAGGCTCCTCCCGGATGAATTTCTTCAAAGGACAGCCAAGGTAACTCCATGAAGAGTGACAAGTGAGCACGTGTGTGCTCCCAAAGGCTGAAGGAGACCAGCCCTGGCCTTCCTGTAGCCTCCATCTGTTGATCTTTGAGTCTCATTCTCCATTTCAAAGAGTGTAATTGTCCAATCTGATAAAAATCAAGTGACTTGTTATTTTTACCAATTATCCTAGGTTAAATTCCCTTTGTTTGTCATGCAAAATTACTTAGCAAGATTCAGGAAAAAGATTGGATACTAATATGAGTGTCATGATATCCAAAGTTGTCAGAATTAATTCTTAAGACTTTGGAAAGGCTGCTAGTACTGTTGATTCAAGATTTGAGTCAATCTCTGAACGTTTAAGAGACCAGAAAAGGGCTGCTGGGTCAGACTGGGTCAGGTCTCTTCCACAAGTTGTGCTTTCCCTTGCAGCCTCTGATTCTGGTCCTGTTATTGGCTGGGCTGCTCTGGTCTCATCCAGTGTGGCAATTCCAGTGCTCAGAATCGTGCAGAGGTGCAGCTCCTGAAACCTTCTGGAAGGACTCTTCTGTATAAGCTTAGGAAATCGGCTATAATGTTTCTGTTATCCAGTGATTTATTATGGTCTACAAAAATATAGCCTGGATGAACACCTCTCTGGAACAATTATTTAGTGATATTGTAATTTATTATTCTTTTCAAAACCATCTTGTATAAAGGTAAAATAACCCCTAACTTCAGAAAGCATAGAGGGAAGGAGAGAACTGCCAAATTCCCAACAGCACATCCTTTCCTGTGGTTAGCGTTGGATCCGCCAGCGGCACCGTTTTTGGACTGGCCTGTTCTGTGCTGACTGTTGAAATCACAGGCCGAGAATACAAATGAAAGATTTTACAGGAGTTGCTTGCATTTTGTGGCTAATTCCCTGCATTTGGAAGCATCTGCTTCTTGTCTGGTTTTGTTCTGTAATCAAGAAAATTGCTGTAGAGAGCTAGCACTTGGAAAGCACTTAGCTCTTCTATAGCCATGAGCGAGATGGCAAGGAAAATACACTGTAAATAGGTACTCAGTTAAAAAATGCACACACTTACACACACACAGGGAAAACAAGATATGGACCTTGTGACTTTTCCAGATACTCTGCTAAGCCTTTGTGTATCCTTATTCTGCTAAAGAAAGTTAAGTTTCCCTGAAGGTATTAACTGTATAAACTTCTGCCTCTCCCAGGTGGTCTACATTTTGGAAAAGAAGCATTCTCGAGCAGCTACAGGTTTCATCAAACTTCTGACTGACAGGAACAGTGAGCTCTTCAAGAGGTGTGCCATGTTCTCACCCGTGGACCACAGAGTGCCCAGGGTCTATGTGCCCTTGGCTGATTGCCCTTCAGACTTTGTGACCAAGCCTGAGACCTATTCACAGATGCTCTTCATCTGTCGCATCATGGACTGGAAAGAAGACAGCAACTTTGCATCCGGGTATGTGGCTGCCTTCGGAAGTAGAGATGGCTGAGATTTCTAGTTGAAATTCTTGTTTTCACTTAACTTGTTACAAACAGTAGAGACAGAAATCTGTTAACAAGCTGCTTGTCTTGTGTCCCTCTGGTGGATAAATTATGTTGAGATGAAGGACAGCTCATTGCTGGTTAATCTCAGAAATGTTAGTTTCTTCGAAATGTTAGTTGCTTGCTTCAGTGTGCTGGTACATCACAGCATTGATGACTGCGTGGTCTAGGGGGAGCACACGTGCTCAGCCTGACCAGCACAAGCACCATGGGGTGCTGGCAACCTTCCTGTCTTTCCTCCCTGTGTGGAAGAGTAGTACACAGTGTGCAGACATTTCACTTCTGCCAGGGGAAGATCAGTGGCTGTGAGGCTCATCTTTAGTTTTTATGCCTTTACTGGTAAGAATTAGAAAGAAGTCACAGATTGCTGTGGTTTTAAAGTTGCATTGGTTCGAGGAGGATTAGTAGAAATCAAGAGAAGATTCATTCCCTCCTGAAGCATGTGAGAAGGGTGTTGTACTCTGTGTGTTTCATCAGGCACTGTAAAGTCATCACTGTCCAGAGTTCAAATTGCTGGCACTGCTGTGAAGAAGGAGATTTTAAGCCAGCGCTACACAAGTGGCCTGTGCTGGGCTGGATCCCGATTGCAAGTTCATTTTGCCTCTCCATGAAGAAAACAGTAGTTTTCAGCATTTTCACTCATTTCTTTGGAACATCTGTAGTGTGCCAAGCTCCCACCTGGAATGGCTACACTTCTATTGAGTGTTTCTATTGAATGGGTCTCAATAAGAAATGGAGGATGTTGATCAATCTGTTCAGTTATCTTGGGAATACTTAGCAGTCCTGGCTTAGCTGGCAATCCAGAGTAGGGAACTCTGACCTGTGGCAATACTGACGTCAGATTTTACGGGTGATGGGGATCTGGATGTAATCTGGAGCATGTGCAGTAGTGGGAGTTGTTCATAAAGCCCATCTTTTCTCTTCCTCTTGCAAAGCAGCTCTGATGGAGTAAGCGCAGCTGATGTACAGTATCAGCACTGCAGGTTTGGGAGTCCTCAGCTCAAACTGCTGCTAAAGCTTAAAACTTAGAGAAAACTTTTTTAAGAGCAAGTGTGTTGGCTTCTTGTGATCTATCAGCTGTAGAACTAAAGGTAAACTAAGCTGAAGTCCCCATTTCACAGAGTTTATCAGTTGTAGCTGTTTTGTGTGCCCTGTAATACAGAGTTTCATGTGTTCTCCTTGAGAGCCACGTGAACCATGAAGTCACTCAGTGTTTCCTAGATAAACTGCAGTGCATGAACTGCAGTGGCCTCCCTTTGAGCCCCACTTAACTAGGGTCTGGCTGTGCTGTGAACTTCACTGTGATTAAGTTTCTTACTGGCAGAGATTTTCTTTGTCTTCTTTGACTCTGACTGAGAAAAGACTGGAGGGTGGTTGTACTGCTTGGCTTCTTGTCATGAGCAACCCCCCTTTTCAGCAGAAACAGGGGAAGTTAGGAGGATGGGCTAATATCTTTTTTATTGGCTGATGTGTGTGTCTTTAGTCTGTACTTCTGACAATATTGGATATTCTCATCTGTCTGGTTTGATCGTTTCCAAGATGTAAAGGGTGTTGTCAGGAAAGAAAATGTCCATGATTGTCTTCATACATAGTCATTTCCTCTGGGAGTTGGTTGCACTTCACTAAGTGCCTTGTGGAGATGGGAGCATAAAACCTTGGTGACCCCTTTTGTTTTTAGCCATAAATAATGCTTGTTTATGCACTGAAAGACAAGGAAACCTCTTGAAGGTCCCAAAAGATTCTGTTTGCTTGTGGGCTCATTTATAAGCTAGTTTATAAGCCATGTTGCCTTGTTTATAATGAGCTGTGTTGCTGGTCGTGGTCCCCCTGAAGGAGAGAAGAGCAGGTGATCTGCAGCTCTTTACATGCTTTGTTATCTGAACATTTTGTGCACCCCTTGGTTCTGGCCACAAAGTTCCTGGTCTACCTTTGGCACCACCACCATGGTTTTGAAAGTGTCTGGACAAAGAGCCTGTTGGTCATCATCCTGTGCTGTCTGCTGGCAGTGTGACAAGGGAAACTCCCTCCGGAGTTGGCAGTCGTGTCCCGTAGATGCCTTGGGTGGGTCTAGGTACTCTCCATCCCACAGCTGAACTCTCCCTTGGTCATGCACCTTCCTCCTTCCTCATCTTTCCTTTTCCCTTGGGAAGTTCAGTGCCAGGTTTCCAAACACAGTTAATGACACAGATTGGTCTTCACAGTGACGTTGTGCGCTGGAGAAGTGGGATGCCCCTGCCAAGAGTTTGGTGGTGGTGTTGGCCACCCAGGGTGGTCACCTGCACAGGGGCAACCTGAGAGTTCCCGGAGGTCCCCTTGGGGAGGGGGGTGCGTTTCTGTGTCGTGATTGCCACCTGGTGGTCACCAGCATGACACTGTCCCCTCCGAAGGCCATGCTGTCACCCCGATTATGGAAGGAGTGAGGAAGAACTCACAGCTCCAGGTCATGCTGGCCATGCCCTGAGTTGAGCTGCTGTGCTCCCTCCTGCATGTGAAGTGATTTTACCTTGGCAGTGAAATGCTGTATAACTGTACCTGCTCAGGTAACAGGTAAAGCAAATTAGCTCCAAAACATTCTCCTTTTCCAGATAAATATTACAAGTGCTGCCCTGTTCCCTTATTTTCTGGGGACCTTTTTCAGTACTGGAGTCCAGGGCTGTTTGTGGAATATTAGTCCAGACGTCTCTGCACTTTTGCAAATGGTTAAGGTGGAATTTTTTTGTCCTTGCATGTGATGATGGATGAGACTATTGAAAAAAACCAACTAATAGAAAAGCACAGAATCAGTGACTCCCTCTGTGTCACGTGGGGCTTGTGGCCGTTGTAGCTCAGGGTCTTAGATATTGGTCTGTCAAGGTGACAAGATTTGTTCCAGCTTTTGCAATAAAATGAAATGTTGCAGGGTGTTATTTCACTTGCTGCTGTTTCCAAAGCTATCTGAGTGGCTCGAGTTCTTTTCATCTCTGGCATTTTATTCTGGTCTTTTTTTAAATTCAAAAATGTATTTTGCGTGAGAGGAAATAACAAGATACCTTGGGTATCAGTTTGCTGTAAGGCTCAAGGGAGGGTCCAGTCCCCTCAACAGAGCAGTGTAGCTCTGTTGAAAAAACACCTTCTTGCAGATGGGAGTGTCCTTCAGTAAAGCTTTGTTCCCTTGGCACAACTAATGACCGTGTGGGATGGCCCCATCTGTGTTGGGAGCACCACGCTGCTCCTGTGCTCCGATGTGGGCTGGCAGCTGAGGGGAGGCAGCTCCGTGACGTGGAGCAGGGCTGGACTGTGCTCTCAGGTGCTGGGATTCCGTGACACAGCTCTGTCCCTCTGGTGCTCAGCCCTGCAGCCCTGTCACCATCTCCACTGGCACCTGTGGCCTTCCTCAAGCCTGTGCAGCTCTGTCTGTGAGCCCCAGGCCCTCAGCAGTGGGAGCACCCAGGTGGAGCTTCTTTGCTGTCACCTCTCCTGTACAAGGTTTCTTAAGGAGTGGTGGCTTACATGTGGGATGTTCTCCTGCTGCTGAAAGAAACCCTCCGTGTGCAAATGACTGTGGACAAGTCTGCTCCAGGGGCAGCTGAGCAAGGGTGTTACATTCCCAATGGAAGTTACTCACTCCTGTTTGGGAGCCTGCCTGGCCTTTCAAAGGAGACAAGCCTTGTGTAATCCTGCTTTGTCTTTTTGGAGAGTTCTTATCATACAACCTTTGAACACACTGGCCAGTTTCAGCTCAGTGGAGTTGAAGGGTAGTGGAGAGAGCTCAAATGTTCCTAGAAATGGGTGGCTGAATAGATGTGATCACTTCGGTCATGAGAGGGAAGATGGCAGCATGAGGGTGGCTCTGCCCCAGGTGCACATCCCTGGCAGGTTACACTTTGGTGAGTGGACACCTTGGAGCAGTTCAGTGATCTTGCAGCTATGGCTGATTTGGAGAAATACCCTGTTCTGCCCCAACCATGGCAGGTTCCAGTCAGTGCACGCTACCACCACGTCTGACATCAATCCAAGGGTATTCAAAGAATTCAAGGTAATGCTCCCCCATCAGCGTCACAGAAAAGAAATGTTTACGTCTGTAACCATTGTAACTTTGTTTTACCTTTTGACATTTAAAAGAAAAGAGATACACGCAAGCCCAGGGTGTCGAAGACGCCCTGACTCCCTGGGAGTGAACGTCTGAGTGCTGCTGGGCCCAGTGCCTCTGGTTGTTTATAAGCCTCTTGAACTATTCTTGCTACCCTTGGTGGCCGCGGAGCCCCAGGAGTGATTTTGCAGCCTGGCTGTTACTCCGGGGCCGTCGGTGATCCTATATGCATTACCTTTGATCACATGCTGTCCTGTCAGATTTTGCTCTGATGCAAGTCATCATGCCTGCGTGACTGTAGCATGGCCCCAATTAAAGTCAGTTATACACTTTTTATTTCAAGGTACTTGGGAAATGTTCCCTGGAACACTGTAAATCAAATGTTAATTACTATTAAAAAAATATTAGTCCTATATCAAACCTCTGGGTAAACCCCTTATGGTTCGTAATCTAATTTCAGTAAACGGATCAAGAGGAACATGGGTTTCAAGACTGAGCTGGAAAGCACTCTGGCATTCAGAGGTGCTTTCCATGGCTTGTCCTGCAGATGTCCAGCCACCCTCCCGGTGCACTTCCCAGATCTGCCCTGCCAAGAGAAGGGGCACCTAAGACTCCAGTTCTCAACATTTCTGCTGGGTAGGGCAATGTGTCCTCTCTTTTCCTGTTTTGTTTTTTCCATCCTTGGTGGTGCTGGTGGGCCTGCGGACCCACAGGCTCGCCCTTGCTCAGTCCCAGCTCTGCACCAGACGTTGGAAATGAAGTGGTGATTTCTCTGGTTTATTGTTACTGCTGAGAGAGAGGGAGATAAAACTGATGCCTCATTTATTTACATTAAAATAAGGATTAGACTGGGACCCAGCTGCAGGAACAGAGAACTCAGCCACGGTGCCAAATGCGCACGTATTTCTGCCATACAGTTTGTACATAAAATTGAAACAATAGAGGGAAATATCTTTTATCCTTGTTTTCATTTTTATTTTAAAGCTAGACGATGTGAACTCTACAATTTACCACACCACGAAGCGAGCAATCCTTTCCAGCATATTACACAATGTGACAGGTTTATTACACAGCCCTTCCCGTTGTGAAGAAAGAGCTTTGCTCCCATAAAGAAGATGGGCTCGCTTGCACTGAGAGTTTGGGGTTTGTTCTGTGGGTTTATGGCGCATTTGAAGCCTTGAGACCGTCTTGCTTGTCCAAATAACAAGTGCACTGTTTTGGCCCCAATTTAGGAAAGTAATTAGTGTCTGTTCTCACTCATTGGAATTAAAGCAGAAGGATCAATATAATGATTGTGTATTTTATGCAGTGGAAAAACACTTATTAGAGTGGCTGTTTTTGTGCTGTGTTATTACCTCTCTCTTTTGTGTCATATTTTGATGGATTCGCCTTAATTTCAGTTGTAATTTTCTTGGGTGAGGAACATTATCTCTATTGACTGTAATGTGCATTGGCCTAATGGCAGTATATTAAAAAATAAAAAATAATTTAACTCTGTGTACTGTAGAGCAATTTAAAGGTGAGAAAGGGGACAGGGGGAGCCACCATGTGACATGGGTTCTCATGAGATATTTGTAACCAGCTGGAGAGGGAACAAATGTCTTGCTCCTTTGGAGTCCTGGTTTGTCCAGAGCTGAGCCTTGTTTGACACCAGAGCTGTTGGACAGATCCGTGCTGGGCTTTGCACTGGAGCAGATGAAAACTTTCTCCAAGCATCACAGAGCAGCAACCTCATCCATATGTGTGCAGAATACTTCATCAAGCACTGTTAGCATGGAGGGGACAGTTTCCCCTGTCTGTGACTTGTTTCTAGATTGTTGGCCCCTCTGCAGTTAGCTCTGGGTTCAGAGGCTTCTGCTTAGCCGGGCGAGGAGGAACAAATGACTGGGGATGCTGAGGTCCTAGAATGAGCCTGGAAAATGGTTGGAAAGATGATCTGTGGGCATGTCTGTGTGTGTGTGGCTCCTGTAAGGGAGGCAGCGTGAGTTCTTCACACCTCTGTCTTCACAGGGTATTGGTTTGCCCAGGCAGAGATGTGTATTTGGGATGGAGAGCAGTGTACTGAGCTCCCTGTGGAGCTCTTTGTTATTTGGTGTGACCCTATTCTTCATTTTTGGTAGTAGGGGTGAGTCACCTTTTTCAGTGGTGAGGAGAAGACAGAGGGTCTCAAGGAAACCAGCCATGTGTAATGCTAGAGCTCCCTGTGTGGAGGGCTGTGCTTTTCTTATCCTTGTTGGATGCATTTTTCTTTAAAATGGGAAACTTTCTTACATTTGCAAAAAACCTGATAATTTAAAACATCTCCTTCAAATGAGGTACACGAAACAGCCTGGTGAGTGTTTTGCGTCTCCAGCAGACGCAAGTCATGGTATGCTCTGAATTCCTGCTAAGTCCTCTACTAAAACTCAGGGAGAAGTGAATGGGTGAAAGAGTGTATTTGAGGGCTCAGCAGCCTCTCTGCGGGGACAGTAACAGCATGACAGTAGTAATTACACACTTCAAAAAAGCATCCCTTTCTTTCTGCAGGCAGTTGTGCAAAAGTCTTGGGCAGGCCGGAGAGATTGAGCCAGAATCAGAAGGGATCCTGACAGAGTACGGTGTGGATTTCTCTGACTTTTCCCCTGAAGTCCTGGAATGTCTTCCCCAGAACCTGCCCTGGGTTATCTCACCGGGAGAGCTGGCCAAAAGAAGAGACTTAAGGTAACAACAAAAAGCACGGTCTGACACTCCTTGGGTTGGTGCAAGGTTGTGCTGTTTTGCTTTCATCACATTTTGTAAAGGCACTGACTTTATTACATGTACCATGTTATACCTTACCTGTGCTAGAAAGCATAGAAAGAAACTACTTTTGAAAGTATTGACAAACCCAGAAGATCAGTTACTTGGAGAAGTATTTTGTGATGCAAAGAGGCTTTTTCTCAAAAGAAGTATTGAAAGTTGAAAATTTGGTGTTTGGCACCTAATCTGAAAGCTCTGTGTTTTTATCTGTGATGTACTATATATTTTAGTGGTAGTATTATAGCAGAGATTTTCTGAATGCCTGGCAGTTCAATGATCTGGGACGTTGTTACTCTGAGACTTAAGCACAGATAGAAATTGTCCACCTACCTCACATTAGCCATCCCTGCAACTTAGTGATGCTCCCAACCAGCTTTTGGGAACTCCACAGCCTGCTGAGTGGCAGACATTGACATTGTTGGACTACCCCAAACAAATGGATTTTCTACACTTCTAAGTGTCAGATTTCAGAGACATCCTTACTAGAAAATATTTAAAAATCAAAGAAAAACAGTTTGTTTAGAACCTCACTTTGCAATAAAGGATGATGCAAGAAAACAACAAATACATTATTCAGACACGGTGTGTTCTACTTCCACCCTTGCTTATGCTGGAGCATCCTGTCTCATTTGACGGATTCATTGCTGTCTTGTGTAATGCTGAAGTAAAGCAGCCCTATGAAGCTGATTCCTCTGGACACTGCACTGGTACAAGCACCTGCATATGTGCAGCAAGCTCCTCTTCCTGTTCATTTTTTTGTGTTACTGGCATGAACATTAGCGATTTGAGCAGATAAGCTGATAAACTGCAGCCATTTGTATCTGTACCTGCACTCCAGGTGTTACTTTGGACCTAATTCTGCTCTGGAGCCTGCTGCCTCCTTACTATTTCAGCTTTCTGGATTTCCACTGCCATACAGTGGAGTAATTCAGCAGAGAATCACACTCCTGATTGACTACTGCTAACACTCAAATACCAGATCCTGACTGCAGGCTTCAGGTAGCATTAAAAAAAAAAAAAAGTAGATACTGAATTCTACCGTTCAGAAGTCACTGGAAAGTGCTTATTTTTATATTCTTGACTACAGTTCAGTAGCATTCTCTGTTTCTTCTGACCAAGTTCTTTTAAGCAAATAAAGAGCTTGACTTGTCTCCAGTCAGACAGTCAGTTTTGGAAACAAATTCCAAGTGCATTTCTTGCTTTTATTGCTGAATTATTACACTGGGACTTATCAAGGTGATAACAGTTTTGCAGTTAAGCCATTTAAATCCCTCTCTGCCCCTTCCTGACCACAGTGCACACTACAAAGTAGATTTCCTTTTGATCCTCTCAAATATAAACATTTAACAGTCAAAATTTTTAAGACAATTATTTGAGCTTAATTTGCTAATCCTTTTAATGTCAACTGCCACACTGCTGACTAGCCAGTCTGTGGTCTAAACATGTATGGAGATAACATGAGACTTCTGGTTATGGAAAATAAAATACAGGTGAGTCTTCCTTGTTGTTTCCTCACAGAAAGGGATTTGTCTACCCCGAAAAAAGATGAGTTTTATTAGTAAATGCAGTGTGAGTTGTAGGTAGATGGAGTCAGGCAGTTGGAGACCTGGCTGCCATCTCTGATGGGTGAGACCAGAAGACCTTGGGAGACTGTTTTTAATAAGTCCCAAGGTAACTTGGGACTGAACTTGGTATTAGATATGAGCTTTCATGTTGTCAGCAGCAAGTGTGCTGTGGTCTGCAGTGCCCATCTTTGCTGTACTTTGTGCATGGTGATCTGTCAGGCTTGATTACTGTACAGTAGTCTGAGAGTATGATATAAAATAAATTACAGTGAAATAAAAACTCATCTTTTCTCCTACAACAGCCGTATTGTTAGCTCATCCTAATTCAGTTTACACATTGCTTGCTTGACTAGAATAAACACATGTTAGAGTTTAGCTTAAAGTACTTTCACCTCTAGTAAATCCTCTGCAGTTCTGTAACACAGGGCTGTAAATTTTCTAGTGTCATGCATAAAAGTTGTGAGATTTGGAACTGAGACCCAAAAAAGTCTTGTATTTTTGTGTTTCCTCTTCCTGAGATAACTTTTCCGTGTTTCCTTTCATCTTGGGAGATGACCTTTTCCTCCTCAAAAGGCAATTTGTGTGTTGTGCTGACCAGTGTCCTGAGTGTGGTCTGGGAGTCAGAGTGTGGAGCTTGGAGAGAGGGGCTCTGCACCAGAGGTGTCTGTGAGTGCGGTTATAGATGAAAGTGAGACAATGTGTTTCACTAAGCTGCTGAAGCTGGGCAAGAGGGAAAGACATTTTATCCATGCCATCTTGTAAATAGGTTCCTTGATCTTCCTGCAAGTCTTTCAGCTTTACAGGAAGCCTGTTCTTGCCATGCATATTCTGTTTGGATAACAACTGTGATCTCACCTACACAGCCTGTATAGAATTGCTTCCAAGAGATCTTTTTTTCCCCTCTTTTCTCCAGTAATAGCTCACGAAGAAAGGTTTACATAATACTTCAATATTACTTAAGGCAGAAAAGATCCAAACCTTGTGGATGGCTTTGAAATGATTTAGCTGGCTTAACACTCTGCTCCTCCACTTTTGCATGGTTTTGCCATGGACATCTGTTTTTCACCTGCATGGGTTTATTTGTAAAATTAGACAAGTATTTCACAGGCATTCCCAGCTTATTTATTTCTAAAGAGCACCCAAAACTTCTAATGAAAAGCACTAGGCAAGTATTAGGTGTTGGCATTGCATCCTGCAGTTGCATTTTACAGAGCATGAAGGTTCATGAAGTATCAGAATGTGTGGTCGAGGAAACTTCTCTTCCAGAGACTTTAAATATGATAATACAGATAGGACTGGAGCTCTCATTTTATTATTCAGGTTGACTGGAATTGGTATTTGTTTCATTAGAAGTTTAAGAAGTGTTTGGTTTCTGCTTTTAGGGAAACATTGGAGGATTAATGTCATAGAGACAAATGTTGATGGGTGCAAAGTTTCAACCATTTTCCAGTCTTTTCCAGTGTTACAACATGTAATTTTCATTTCCTTGTTTGCTTTGGGACAAAATGTAGCCCCTGAAGAAAAGAGGGCTGAGGGCAAAGAAGGAAATACAAATTTCAGAGATGGGTATAGGGGCTGGGGGCAGGGGGAGGAGGAGGCCATTTGAAGAGGTGTAGCCAGGAATCCAAGAAACCCAAAAGCTATTTCTAAGACTCATTCCAAATGTTTCTAATTTCATTCATATCTTTTTGTTTCCTTTACTGCTTAACTGGGACAAGAAACTAAAGCCAGGAAAGTCCAATCATAGTGGGAAACAAAAACCTAAATATTGGAGAGAGAAAAAAGGCCGTTCTTTGCAAAGCAGTTCTGCCTTTTGCTTGTCTCCCATTGTTGGTGTTACTGTGGAAAATGTATAACATCACTTTTTTGGAAAGTGTTAGAACCTGTTCAAGTAGAGATGGTTTATATAGTCTAACGTGGAAGAACTAGAAGATATCTGTTTCTTTACCATTTGCCTAATAATAAGTGAGCCTGTTGACCTCCGCTGGACTATTACAAATGTGAAACTTGGCACTCAAAATTGCTTGCTCTAAATTTTCCAGTTGCTTTCTCTTTTTCCATTTGATGTCATCCTGCCAACTAGTGATTTTATTATTATAAACAGGACATTGTATTCACTTTTAAGAAGAAATATGAAGCTGAAGGTAAAATTACAAACTGCAGTTTCTCAGCTGGCAAAATACAAAACAATGAGCTAAAAATACTGAGCAGAGAAAGGGTGCTGTGGCAAGGAACTCTGAAATATCTACAAGATGGATGTGTTCTGAGGAGCAGAAACTGACTGCCTTCAGCTGAGCAAGGCTAAACTCCTGAAAATCATCAGATGGTTCAGCTTGGAAGGCACCTCTAGAGATCATCTACTCCAACCCCATTGTTCAAAGCAGGGTTAGCTAGACCAGGCTGCTCAGGGCTGTGCCCATTAGGGGTTTGGATAGCTCCAAAGATGAAGATTCCTCCCCGTGTGCAGGGCTCTGTTTTTCCCTTTGAGCTTCGTGAGATTCCCATCAGACTGTTTCTCTGCCGAGGCTCTCCGAGTGGCAGTGTGGCCGGCTGTTCTTCCCACAAGGCTGAAAGGGCAGCGGACTGGGGGACAGCCAGGAACCACTGCACTGGCAGGAGACAGTGAATGCTCACTTGCTTCCCTTGCAGGGCAGAGTTACTGAACTTTGCTCTTGCAGGCAAATGAATGCAGTGAAGCTTTCAGTTAAAATTTGCATCTCGGTATTTCAGCATGTGACCTCAATTGCAACTGATCCAAGTTGTTGAAGGCCAGATTTGTAATTTTGGCTGCCCCTTCAGAAATGTGGCATCCTTCCTTTGGCTGATAAGGGAAGAAGAGCAGAGGTGCTCTGCTGTGTTCCTCTGCTCACGATCTCTTCAAGCTCTGCAGCACTTTTGATACCTGCACTGCAGCTCTACTTTCCATTTATTTCTTTCTTGAGGAGTGTTACAGCTGGTAGCAGGGATTAGCAGTGTGTATAGTAAAGGTTTGAGAGCATGGTCTTTGCTGTAGATGCCCAAGGAAATTATTGGTTGATAAAAACAGAGGTGATGGTAAAAATGGCAGCCTTGAGCTGTGCAAGGGGTGTTGGAGGAGAGCAGTCAGCCTCTGAAACAGATGTCTTTCCAAGGCAGGTGGACAACTTTAGTTAGAAATGAGTGCAGGGCAGATAAAACATCATTAAACAGCTTGTTTCCTGGAGATTTTCCACTACAAAAAGCTAGTGTTAAGTAGAGCAAGTCTTACTCAGCTATAATAGGATATGTAAAAATGCTCTGGTTTCTGATGGAAACTGAGAAATGACTTGTTTAGCAAATGTATAAGCAACATTGCTACAGAACTAGCTGTTATCTTGGAGTGGAATGGAGGCATGAAGAGGGCCAGATTATGATCTCTGTTCTCTCACTGAGCTGTTCTGTGACGAATTAAATGTTCTCCATAGAGAGATGCATTGGATTAGATACACAGGTGGCATACAGAGGATTACTCAGTGGTGTCTAAGCATATCAGATCCACTTCCTCTGCAAGAGGATTGATTCCATAACTTGGTGATAGTGAGTGTACCTGCTCTGGGTATTTCTGCTGTCCAGGCAGTCTGGGCAACTGTACCTTCTTGGACTGATGAGAGCTCTTGTTAGCTCCATTCTCTGCCATTAGCTGAGTAGGTAAAACTCTTGAGCAAATATGCTCAAGGTGCTGTTGCCAGTGATGTGATTTAATTCCTTGCTTCTGGTTGGCTTCTTTTGGTCCTCTTCTCTGTTTTCATAACATTTTCTACTACAGTATAGCTACAAGAATTGTGGTGACCCCGTTTTGTACAAAATGAGGCATAGTCTGTGCTCTGAGATGCTGTTACCAGTGCCTGGTGTACATAGACACAAGGCAACTTCACCTGTGTTTTTCCTTATAGGAAGGTGCATGTGATCACTGGAAGTGCAGCTTCAAGCAGAATTGGTGGTATGTGGTTGGATAGGATTATTGTTATTTATGATCTTGTAGGCCATCACACCTAACCTTGCTTTGTTAGAAATCTGTTTAGTTGTGGAAAACAGTAATAACTTTTGCACCTAGTTATTTTATTATACAGTCTTGTTCTTGCCTGGATACCTATTTTATGGAGAGAAGTGGAGGGAATAACAGAAGATGAGGATAAAATCTTAAATAAGTTTGACAGTCTCTGTTTCTTGCTAGATTCCACTGGATCTCAAGGTGGGGTTTTGATGAGCACAGGAAAGTGCCATATCCTCTCATGTTTATATATGTTAAGTGGTGCAGTTCAGGTGTGCCAAATACTTCCTCTTTACTTGATACCACAGTGCTTTGCTGGTGCCCTGCTCTCACTACAGGTCAGACAGCACAGGGTGGACAAGAGATGAAGTCCTGGTGTCAACCCAGGTATCTGTCTCTGGTGCTGTAGGTGAAGAAACCCAGAACTATTCCAGTCAGTGATGTGGTGTATCCCTGCTGTGGTGTTTCAGAGCTTGTCACTAGGACAGGCTGGTCATTACGAGAACAGTATTTTACTCATGGTTCCACTCTGATGGAGTGATCTGAAGCATGCTTTAACTTGTCCATCTGTCCCACTTTTTGGGTGATTGGATCTTTGTTACCAGGTTATTCTCAGCTCATTCCATAAAAAAACCCCAACAAACCGTAAATCATAATAGAGATGGCCCAAATGCAAGTGTATGAGGCAGAGCTGTCCTGGAGATATCACAGCATGGATTAGAAGTGGGACAGTCTGGAAAAGACTAGCAAAAATATTCTGGGAGATAAAGGGATTGATTTACAAGGAAGGATTAACTGTTCAATGTGCATCTGCCAACACTGAAACTAGAAGTTTGTGAAAGATATAGTAGTTGATAGTTAAAAATATGTGGACCAAAATGAAAACATGAGAATCATTTACGATGGTGGGAGGATAGAAAGGGGTGTTATGAGGACAAGGTAAAACAAAGAGGAAACCTTTCCTGTCCAACTCAAAATAGACTTTAGTGTAGATTGCTAAAGAAAGGGCTGGAAACTCCATCACTAAAGATGCTTGTTGATACCATGCAGGAGAAAGCCCTTGCAAATGTGTTGTCATGAGTAGCCTGGCTCTGACCTATGGGGGCTGCATGACCTAATGTCTCTTCCATTTCCAACCCTGTACATCTATGATTAAAGTAGTTTATATAATGCAAGTGCATTTTCAATTACACTCTGCCTTCTTGCGTGGGATAGTGGTGATGCAGAGAACTCATTATATTTGTGGCACAGTTACAGCATGGCTTGTAGGAAATACTGCTGGTACTTGGCCTCCCAGAGACTCTGATCTCGTTTATAAAAATGTGGGCTTTTCAAGCCATATAGGTACGTTATAAGACTGCAGTGCTCTTTTTTTCTGTCTTCCCCCTTACTTGGAGGCCATAAATATGGAGGAAATAATAGAAGGATAAATAGAAGGAATAATTGATTCTGGTTCGGCAATCCAGTGAGCAGTCCCTGGTGAAAATCTAAAAGTTTATTGTTGTAGATGTGTAATACACCAGGAGTCACTGTCAGCTGCTCTCTTGGACTGAGGTCTGTTTTCTGAACCAGAACAGGACATTAGCTAAAATATAAACACAGAGAAATTAAAAAGAATAGTGCTAGTTTGAAGTTGGGCTTTCAATGCATTTTGTGCTCTGCTAGATTTTTGTGGGGCTCATAACGCTCAGTGTTTGGAGGGATTAGTTTTTGCTTCCAATTATTTTATAATTTGGGTTCATTTTGAAATTTGTGCACCATGCCAAAAGAGTTTTGTGATGTGTCAGGTATCTTTGTTAGTCTGTTACAGAGCATTCAGAGTGCCGTCAGAGATTTGTCAGGGTACTTCTCTTGCAGGCATATTTTTAAAATATATTCCTTTTAAGAGGCTGTCTTGGAAGCAGCCACTCTTGGGTTTTAACTAAAATCTGCCAGCATCAAGTGTGACAAATGTGGTAGACACTACAAGTAATAAATGTCTTTAGGAGTGGGATGTTGAAGTCTCTAAAATGCTCAGGCACTGATTGGTCTCTGAAATTTCTCTTGGAGAAAGGGTACTTCATCCCCATTTGAGTGATGAATATTGGTGGGATTGGTCCTGTGCTTATTGGCACTTTGTAACAAACCTGCGCCGACACCGTGGTCGAGCTGGGTTTACTTGTGATTGAAGAACGAGATTGATTTTTGTGGTTGCCATAACAATTGGATTGTTGTGTGAAAAAATGTTAGTAGCATTCACTGGAGTGAGTTGACAGCTCTAGGATGCCTGTTCCCAAATTAAAACAACTGTTTCCAGCTCTGAGAAATTATGTCTGCTTAGCTTTTGCAAGATGGAGCTCAGCAGGGTCTTAGAAATGACCTGAAGAGCTTAAAGATTCTAAAAGTGCCTTTGCTATGCTTAATTTTTAAATGCCAGCTTTGAGCTGGAGTTAATAAGGGTAAACCAGGAGGCTGAGCTTTCACTCCCACCAGGCTATTGTATGTATTCACAAAGTGGAGAGAACAGGACAATCTAAGGAGTCCCTAGAAGAATGTAAATGCACTGCAAGTGTCTAGACATGCAGTCACTCGTACTGTAAATGTCTTTGCACTGACATACTCAAGTTTAAAGAAGGCTTGCGCTGCCGAAACTTTAAGAAACAAACCGATGGTCATTCCTGTTTCACCTCCAACTGAAGCAGTCTGGCCTTTGGAAATGGGCTGATGCTTCTGCAAAAGATTCAACTTGGTGCTTCAGGAGTCTTTGGATGGCTGGAGGGACTGTGGGCCATGACGACTGAGCCTGGGGCAGGGCAGGATGTCAGTGTGTAGCTACTGAGCTGCTTCAATCTTGATGGCTGGAATTCACAGGCAGCAGATTTCAGCCACCTTCAGGCTTCTGGTGTGTTCTTTGTTCTCTTTTGTAGTTGTTTTGAATGTGTTGGTCTTCGTGAATGTCCAGTGCACATCACAGGAGACTGCTTCGATCTGAAAGTTGCCCATGGGAGGGGAGTCGGAATGGGGAGGTAAATAAGATAATTAAGTTCAGGTTCCTTAATTCTATCAGCTTCCTGAGACATGGAAGTGGAGAGAGAGGTGCTGATCTCTTCTCCCCAGTGACAGGACATGTGGGAATGGTTCAAAGCTGCACCAGGGGAAGTTTAGACTAGATATTAGGAAGCATTTCTTTACTAAGAAGGTGGTCAAACACAGTAACAGGTCTCCTAGAGAGGTGGTTAATGCCCCAGCCCTGTCAGTGTTTAAGAGGCATCTGGACAAAGCCCTGAACTACAACATGCTTTAATTTGGTCAGCCCTAAGTTGGTCAGGCAGTTGGACCAGATAATTGCTGTTGGTTCCTTCCAACTGAAATAGTTCTATTCTATTCTATTCCATTTCATTCGCTTCCCTTCCGTTTCCTTCTATTCCAGCCCTTGTGTCTGGGTTTCCTGTTGAAAGACTTTCAGTGATTCCCTGCTCAGCCCTTTCCTTAGGTGCTCTGGTTTTCTTGCAAAGAATCTCTCTCTTTGTCTCTCCTGAGACTTGGCAGTCGAAATTCTGCCCGCAGCCTCATTCCTGAGCAGTCCAAGTTCAGACAAGTGCCATAGTCAGGGCTTCAGCCCGAGTGACTTGAGATGGTGGTGGCTGCTGCCAGGACCAGGAGGAGTGGTGATCTGCATCACACAGGAGCATGGACGTGGTTTGGCTGCCAGCTGACTTGTGGTTGTGGTGCCTGGGGTGAAATTCCTCCATGCTCTGTTTTGCCTGGTTCCTGAATAGCTGGGTCATACTTCGCTTCTTTAGGACTCTGCCTCCCATGGAGGGTTACATCAGCCAGTAAGGACGTCTTGCTTCATGAAGGGTTTTCTGATGCTCTAGTGGGTACGTGCAGTTCTCTGGACTGGTATTTCATGATTGTTGGCACTTATTAGTGGTGAAAATCTGGGCTCCATGTCTCCACTGGTGAGCTGACTTGTCTGTGTGCTGCTGCTTGGGAAGATGGAGTTATACAGGAGGATCTGTGGGGTGCTGCTTTGTCTACTCTGTACTTCTGGCACTTCTCTCCAAGCAGCAAGAAAATTGCTCTCTTAACACCCAAGTTTTGCCCAGCAACTGGTCGTGCCAGAAGCCTTGCCTCTAATATGGCCTGAGGCCATGGCTTACTGCTGTAATGCTTCATCCCGATGCAGGTAGCTTCCCCCTTGAGCGAAGAGTGAGCCCTGACCACTGGGATTTGTCATCTTCTGGTGTCACAGGTGTTCATATTTTATGGTTAAACTAACTGATATGTTTGATTCTGAGCAGTTTAACTGGCAAAAAGGAATATATTGTAGCAGTCTTTGAGGCACCACCTGTACAGTATTTTCGCTGCTGATTCTTGTGAATACCTTAGCATAGATGTATACATAGATGTATGTATTTGCACAAAGTAAAACAAACTGCTATTGCGGTCCTGTGATCTGTGAACATTTTAATTACAACGACTGTAATTCCAGCTCACCAACAAACTACTTATCTTACCTCTACGGCTGCACTAGCCATTTATTTTAGGTCCTGTTAAAGGTAAAAAGACTAACTGCTCTGCAGACATGCTTGTCTGCTTTAATTAGTCTTCCTGAAGCTGTGCAAAGAGCAACTGCACTTAATTAGCTTTCCTTAAATTAGGATTGATATACCAGCCTGTATAGGTTGACCCTGTCGTTACTGTCTAATAAACTAAGTGCTCTGTTCTGTAATTTTTTTTCCCCAGGAGGTTGATTTGCAAGATGTCAGACAGAGCCAGCTTTAGCAGTGCTCTTGTCACTGCCTTGGGGCTGGAGGTGGCTTGGCCAGTGCTGCTGGGGGCTGGCAGGGTCTGGGCAGTCTGGGTGGCTCCTGCTTTCCTGACTCTTGCTTTCAGGTCCACCAAGTTCAGTGTGAGTCGTTCCCCTGATCCTCCCAAAGTCTTGCAGGCACTGCCTTGCTCTGGTGCTTGAAACCTCTAAAACAAGGTGAAGAGAGGAAAGATTTTGTTCTTCCATTGGCAGAAACTCCACACCAGAACAAGTTCACCTCTACAAACCTGCATTAAAGATCTGTTTTACATGGAGAGGGTCCTGTAAAAGTGGAAGTTTCCGCACTGAAATGTTTGGGGTTTTTTTTGACCAGTGCTGGTTCTTAAAGGCATATGCTTATCTCCAGTCCTTTCCAGCACGAAGACCAGAAAAATCTCTTAACTCTGTGTATCTCTACCTCTTAAGCTATTTTCTTTTAACCAAATAGCGTGTATGTTGTAACAAGTGGACTTAGATAATCTCATTACTTTTACAAAGTGTGTTTTGACAATTTGAAATGAGTAAACCGGATTTTTATTAGGTGTGATGACAATGAGAGATGCTTCCTTTGAGGCCTTGAAAGAGAGGAGAGAGGGGGATGATCAAGCTCCTTAATCCACAAGTTCACCTTGGTGGCCCTCCAGAAGCTGGAGACACTGCCAGTTTGTGTATACCTCTAGTCAGTCAATGCAAATGTGTGTGCATGTAGCTGTGGATTTAAGTAACATCTTTGTCAGCAGGTGCACGAAACATTCTGTCCCTTGTGGTTTAATCAAACAACTCACTGCAGGCTGGTCTTGTTACTGGTTACAGTCAGAAATGTGGTCTGATCTCTCCGAGACCCCTCGTGCCACAGCCTTTGGAGCATTGCACAGCCAGACAGTGTGGTCAGGGCAGGAATTTGAATGGCTCCTTCCTCTTCACAGGGCAGACTTGCCACATAGCTGAGAGCAGTGTTGTTTCTTCACCCAGATGGTTTTTGTCAGCTGGCTCCAGGGTCCTCCCAGAGGTGTGGGCACGGGTAGCTGGTGTAGGTGCCAAGGGAGGGGACAATTTGCAGAGCAGCGGGCAGGCTGTGCTGCCCACACCCAGCCTTTCCTCCCTTTGCTTCCACTGCATTGTCTTATTCTCCAGGATGAGAGACGGCTCTCTGTGGCATCCTGGAGATAAAAGTGATACCACTAGGCCTGGAGGAAAAGCAGGAGGAGATAGCTGAGAACGTGAGACTGTGCCCTGGAGGAGCAAGTGTGCAGGGTGCTGCCCTCAGGCTCAGAGCTGCAGTCCCATCATTCCATGGATCCTACATGCCAGCCCTTGTTCCAGCGACCATCTGAAACTTCTTCAGTAATAAAAACTGAAAACCAGAAATATAATCAATCACACTTAATAATGTTGTTACTGGTGAGCCGAATTCACTCAAGAAACTTTCATCTAGGTGTGGGCCTGTGTGCCAGGATTATCTCACTGCTGTGGACTTGGAGCTCTGCTTTTGAGGTTGGCTTCTCTTGTCCCATTGACTACCTGGCCATCGGCTCTGCAACATTTCTGCAGTATCCTTCTTGCCAAGGAGTATCATTCCTTGTGTTACTTGCTCAGTGACTTTCTTACCTCACCTTGCAGTCTGTGCCCAGAATAAACTGCCTGTGACAAGCTACAAGTCCAAGTCCCTTGAATAGTTCTAAAGGAGAAGCAGCTCTGAGCCTGGTGGTTAAACATATCCAAGCTGGTGAGAAATGCTAAATCACGGAATTTGGACCCCACTTCGGCTTTGCATCTGTGAGTTTATGTGTCTCAGATGGCTGCGAGCTGTATCTGTGCCGGCCATTCCTGTGCTGAGAGACAGCTCAGAGCCAGCCAGCACATCCCCAAGGGCAGCAGGCTGAGCACAAAGGGAGGCTGGGGCTGCCCCACCAGCATCACTGGTTTGGACTCTCTGAACTGGGACCACCATTGGCCTCTGCAGTAGACTTGACTGGCCAACTACATCTCAGCAAAGCAGCCCCTTAGTTGCTACCGTTGTATAAATGTGGCGAAATATTTGGCACCCCTGTATTTCTGCTCACTTCTATTCAGGGCAGGCTGCAAATGTGCACTTTGTTGAAACCAATCTGCTAATTTTTTAACTGCCTGGAGCTACAATTCCCAGTGGGTGGCAGGTGCTTGTGGTAGCAGCCCCTGAACATCTGGGATAAGCTCTGTATTCCCCTGACACAGGAACCCACGTTCTCTTTGAAGCAGCTCTTAACCTTTTTTCTTGCTCACTTGCTAGATAAAGCAGGCCATTCATGTCCATTCAGTTGACTCTTTTAAATGAAATAACGTAAAGATTTACTGGATGTGGCTGGGGGGGGGCACTTTATACCCAATGCATTAGTGGGACCTGGTGTAAATACATGCAGGCTGGCACATGTGCATGTCCCATGCTGTTTGTGGTAGAGTAGTGTCTATCTCCCTATGCACAGCTCCCTAAAGAGACTTGCACGGTGCCTTGGAGTAGTTATCTTGGAATTCCATCCTTAGGTGGAATTTTAAGGAATATGTATTTATGGAAGTGAAGTTGTTTGCAAACCTTTAAAAATTGGTTGATTTCTAGTGCTGGCACCGACAGATCAAAGTCCTGCTGTAGTTGAAAGATTTTATATCTTTCAGTGTCACAGTCTCTTAGTTTGTTTAGATGCATGCAAAGGATCAGAAACTAACATGCATCTGGGGATTAAGGCAGCTTTGCTATCCAATCTGAAAGCCAGCATATTCCAAAAGATTTTCAAAGTCTCAGGCGGCAGTTAAGTGCTTTACTGATTTTTATGTCTTTGAAAATCTCTATTTAGTGTGCCTGGTGGAATTACATAAATACATGCTGCCGGCTGTATGACACCAACAGATACCACCCAGAGCATTTCAGTACAGAAGTGGTAGATCTGCAAAGCTGGGGACATTGCTCTCACTGAGAGAGCACCCATACAAAAAGACTAAGACTTTCTAATTCCATGTATACTTGTTCCTTTAAGAATTTGCTGTAATTTTTCCCCTCCCACCTCTCCTACCCCTGGAGTAATACCACTGGTTATGCTGTAAGAAAAATAGTGTGTGTTTGCGTTATACATCTCTAGAAGGGAGTTGCCATCATGATATGAGTCTTTCTGTGGCAAAGAGAAAAGAAGAAAAGCAGTGGTCTGATCTCTTCCGTGGCAGCCTCAGCCTATACCATTGTGCTTGGGGAACTTTTAACTAGGGAGGGGCTGAACTTATTCTAAAAGTTAAGATAAAAGCAAAATAAACCAGCAAACCCATTACTTAACTGATCTCATTGCTCTTCAGCTCTGGTCCCACATTCCTCACAGTGCTTGTGAGAACTCTGCTATAGTCCAGAGGTCTGGGAAAGAAGTTGCTGTGGGACAGCCTGGATTGAAGGGAGGCCTTTAAGCAGGATTTTAGGGAGTTTTATTTGTTGAGTGCTTCAGGTTTTGCGTCTCACTGGTGCCAGGCTCTGCTCTATTAAACATGATGGTTCCTGAGTCAGATGCTTTTATTTATCCCATCTGTGTTGTCCTAGACCATATCTGTGGTCCAACTTGGTGTGTTCTCAGTGTTCCTGCAACCCACTGCTACAGGATATACATATGTGAGCCTTCCAGGGCAGGGCTGCATATTCCAGGTGCTGCCTGGTACAGCAGATGCAAAAGGATGTTCAGCTTTTCCTGAGCACCAAGTCAATTTGTAAGATCTAATAAGCTGATTTGGAGCTTGCCCTTTCTATAACCTGCTTTTCCCTTTGGTGCATAATTGACAGTGTAGGTTTTATAAAGTCCTGCAGCTCCTCGGTGTCTTTACTGGGACCAAAACTCTCACTCGGTTTTGTCACATTCAGCTTGGTTTGTACGTGTTTCGGTGCCTCTGCTCTGTGCTAGCTGTGCTCACGGAGTGTCAGATGGTGTGACATCTACTCTTTGGCATGGGCATGAGGGTTATTTGTGTTCCATTTAACTTTGCAATTAGGAACAATCTATTTTTACTCTAGCTGCAAGGCATCTAGACTTTTTCCTGCTTGTTTCTTTGGAGTGAACTTGATGGGCTAAATTGTTTAGTTTTTGTGGAGGAATATCTGTAATGAAATGAAAGCTACTAAGAGCAAGCAGTTAAACAAAAAAGAAAAATGAAAAAATACCCGAGGAGATTCACTTGTCTAAACCGTTTTTTAAAAAATAGATTAGATTTAGAATTCAGATTAGATTGGAAGATGTTTCAACAGAGTCTTCTGAAAACATGGTTGTTGTTATCTGGATGTCTCTGATGGGCTCTGTGTTTTGATACCTTCTTCATGACTGGGAGATAAATTTTCCTTTTCTTCTTTCTTTCTTTGGATAGGAAAGAATGCATTTTCACCATCGACCCATCAACTGCCAGAGATCTTGATGATGCTTTGTCCTGTAAACAACTCCCTGACGGTATGAGATATATTTTACAAAATACTTCTGAATACAATGTTTGTATTCAGCTGTTGACACACTTGTATCTATAATTTGTCCTGAAGTATTCTTTGCTAAATATAAGTAGAGTAATAAACTAGTTCTTCTTATGTTGTTTTAATTGCTTGTTTTCAGAAATCTTAGAGCAGACGTTTTCAAGCTGCACTCAGTCTTGGTGTCAGAAAATGAAGAGCCATGGTGTTTTGCATAATCAGAGCTGTAATTTGATTTGAGCAGATCTCAGCTGTCTCCTGTCATTATGGGAGTTACAGCTGAATAGCTAATACACCACTGCTGCAGCCTAAAGTCGAGTGGAACTTTGACCTTGTGTACACAGTCCATGGGTAAAGGAATCCAGTTTCCTTCAGTTTTTTGAAGGTCACTGGCTGAATTGTTTTTTGGTGTTTATGGGATGCTGGGAATTGTCAGATGAGCACAGTGTGCCTTATAAGTTGTGTTTTTCTTCTCATTGCCTTTTGAGCCTTCTCTTCTGCCTTATTTGTACTTTTACTATGCCATAAGCCAACAGAACAGAAAGTAAAGCTCCAAAAGCCAAATCTTGATGATTATGACCAAAGGAACTTCTCTCTTGTAAGCTTACTTTGCCATCCAAGCTCTGCTCACTTAGTTTGATAAGATCCAGTTCCAGGCTTGGTTAGAAATATTGCGTGATTAGATTAGATTAGCCTATCCACCCCTAATAAGATAAGGTTGGGAGTTTTTTTGGTGTGAGTTTAGTTTTTCTTGCTCTTGCTCATCACCACAATATGATGACACCCAAGACATAATTTCAATTTTTTTGAGTTGATTTCATCCTGTGCAGTGTGGCCAGTGAATTGTAATGTCATTTGGACCCAAGTACAGAGTACTATAACAGTGCTATAAAATGGATAAAAAAGCAGAGGTGAAAGAAATTTTGAGGCCAATAAAATTAATTGGACTGTACAATAGCAGTTTTAAGGCAAGATTAAGAAAAAAATTGCTGTTCTGTTTCACAGAAAATTGAAACAGTCTTCTTGAGAGATCTTAAGCTGAACTCTGTTCTCCCTCTTTCCACTTTGTCATCTGAATTACTGTAGGTTTATGACAGTGTTGTGATCTCACGGGTCCTCAGATCTAAAGTGTTGGAACTCTGGCTTCTGAGCGTTTACTGCTCACATGCATGTGGGTTTTAGATACTGCAGGAGCCTTTCACTGATCACTGTTCTCTTATCCGTAACCCATTTGGAGAAAGTGTTCAAAGAAAGTATCAGTGTGAACAAGAATTCTTCACTGCCAGAAAGCCTGCAAAGCCATTGCAGGGCTGTCACTCATGCTCGGAGCTTGTGGGTATATGTGGTGATGACGGATATGGCCACCCTTGAAGTCTTTCCAACTTGAACAGAGGAGAAAGAGGCAGACAAGTGAATGCACCCACTGGTGGTTGTCCCATCCAAAAGCCTTTGGTGACCCCTGTGTATCATTTTCCATGAAGCATTAGCTGGGAGCCTGCTTGCAGCAGCCCTTTGTGTGCCAGATCTCTGCCTTTTGGCTGGACCCATGCATCCTCCCACAGGCTCATTTCACCCTGTTCTCCCCTCAATGAGAAGATGCTCTGAGCTGGAGCCTTCTTTAAGAGTGACCTTATCTGTGCCTGTCCTGGGCATTGTGTGCTCAGCCTCTCCTTTCAGCCTGTGATTTGCCGTGAGAGTGCCCACACTCCATCACCACCTCAGCCTTTGGCTAAGGAAATTGAAATTCACCCTCTGTAAAAGGCAGTTTTGATGATGGTGAATCCCAGGGACCAGGTTTTAAAACACTGTGGAAAGAACTGCTATGGAAATACCTTTTCATTTATTTTGAGGTCTGTGGTGTTTGTTCTGAAGAGACCTTGGTGGCTCAGAAGGCAGCACAGGCAGGAAACCAGGTTGTGGTGGCCTTTGGTGCAGTTATGATCCATGCGGGGGGAGCCGAGGAGTGGAGTGGGAGTGACTGCATCCTTCACACAGGCATGGTGGCTGGCTGGCCAGCTCAGCCCAGGTCCCTGAGCAGGCAGAGGAAGGAAATCTCAGTGCATCAGAAACCTGTGCATCAGTGTCGGTTTAAAACATGAGAGATCTCTGAGGCAGAGATCC
Organism: Oriolus oriolus; assembly: GCA_013400235.1. Classification (NCBI taxonomy): domain Eukaryota; kingdom Metazoa; phylum Chordata; class Aves; order Passeriformes; family Corvidae; genus Oriolus; species Oriolus oriolus. The sequence goes on from VXBT01001843.1 coordinate 186,993, forward strand.
CAGTCTGGTAGCTGGATTCATCTCCATTTTTAAGGCTCCTGGTGTCACACAAGGAGATACCTGCAGAGTCTTTATAGTGACAATGAGTAATAACAGCAACTAGGAACTTACTGATGGACTGTCATCCTTTATCCTCCCAGTGTGCTGCTGTTTGAGGCACAAACTTGATGCAGCATTTCATGGACCTTTTCCTCAGCCTACTGTGGTTTGGTATTGAAGTGCTAAAATCCAAAGGTTACATTTTTTAAATACTTCCAGATCTGAAGAACTCAATTGTAACATTATTTTGCAAGCCCCCTATAAGGGGGATCTATTTCACATGCAGTTGGCAATATAAGCTGTATTTTGTGCCCATTTCTAAGGTGTCACCTTAGAGATGCCGCTGCAGAGCTTGTCCAAGAGACCAGGTGTTGGATCCTCAGCCAGGGTGTGAGGATCACATAGTCTCTGCTCCTAGCAGGAGAAAGTAGCAGAAATGTATGTATTCATATTACCTGACACACGCTCTTTATTGCAGTCCTTATTTTGCATCCTGATGGGGAATTTAGAGATAGTTCCATCAGCTTGTTCCTGAATGGGGCTGGGCTCTGGCTGGCTGGGGACGGACATGCATCTGTTCAGTTTCTGGTGCAGGGGACTTAAGCCTGCAGACCTGCAGCTGGCAAAAGACACCCAGATCCATCTTGTATCATAAGTTCCTGGGGCATTTTCTTGCATGCAAATTGAATTTCTGTGGACTTGTTAGTTTTTTTGTCCTGGTGTGAACTGAGCACCTTGCTCAGTGATTTTCAGTCTGTGGTCCCCTGGCTCCTGTGGCTCTATATAGGGTACTGTTGTAAGTCCATTAAATGTGGTTGGTGAAAGCAGGGGTAATAAGTCCATCAGCATATGTAAAATTTTTAAGATATCTGTACTTTGACTTATCATTTTTTCAGGAATTTGTAAACTTAGACTGTTCCAAAACCAGTGCTGGGAGTCCTTTGGGGTCACTTCTTTGTGTTCACTTGCTTGCAAAGCTATGGCTGTTCCCAGCTCTTTGGTGTTTAGGAGAGCCCCTATGGGAACCTCAATCTTGTGCTTAATAGAGACTTTTGACATGTTTTGGAGGTACGCTGTGAACTTTTGGCTCTAAAAGTTGCTATGATAGCTGCAATTATTATGATAAAGAGTTGTTTTAGAAGTTAAGAGCGTGTCCAGGTCTGGCAAGGCTGAATCTCTCATGAGGGCAAAGTTGTGTTAAGAGTTAACACAGCTTTTATTCCAAATGTAAACGTGGTTGCAAGAAATTATTATTTTTTCCATTTCTTTTGCCCATATGTAAAACACTTTAAAAAACCCTACCAAAAAATCCCAACATGAGCAAACCACATATCTTGGCATCCTCATGATGTCAGGAGATCTCCAAAAATCAACAGAGAATGCAGAACGCAATTCAGAATTCTCTGTTGGTGTATAGCACACTGAATTTCTACAAAAAGCACACCCGTTGTCCACATTTCTTCTATCAGACAGCAATCAGGGCATTTCAGAACATTTTGGAGAATGAAATTGTCTTCAAGCATTCATTGCTAATTTATTCAAAACTGTGACAGTTTCTTTGCCTTGAAGGATCTTAGGCAACAAGCAGAGAAATAAGGAACTGTCTTTGCACCTTTGTGGAGTTTCAAGCCTTCTCAGTGTGACCCTTATCAGATCTGGTCAATGGATGGAGATCTCACCCGTGCTACATCCTCAGTAAAGGATGGAAAGGAATTTTTTTGCCAAAGTAGTTCACAGATCTATCATGAAGAACTACCCAGTAGCAGAGTGTCACTAGCAAAGGAAGCATGGGATGGCTGTGGGAAGAGCTGTATTTTTAATGGAGCTCGCAGTAGGATATTGCAGCAGTTGGAAACTTTTCCAGGGATATATGTTTTAAGTGGGCCAGTCTGGTTTTGAGAGGATTTTATATTGGAGTCTGTTTCTGATTAACGACCGTGCTCCTCGTTATTGTTTAATGATAGCAGTAGGGAGGTGAGCTTGCTGTTCACATTTGTGAGTGTATATTTTAAAAGAGATCAGCTCCAATAAAGAAGGAAAATAGGGTTATTTATGTAACAGCTGCAGAAATATGAACAAACTGTACTTCATTTAGATGATTCAGCATGACCTTGGAGTAAAAGATGGCTCTGGCCTACACCTAGTTTCTACAGCCTTTGTAGAGCTGTTTCAGGGTAGCTTGAGGTTTTAAACAAGTTCATTTCAGTCAATGCTCTTTTGTGATCCTTTCTGCACGTCTTCTAGCAAGTTGCTGCAGCCAGGAAGGCACAGCAGACCCATTCTCGAGTTGTATGGATGTCACAGAAAACAGCTGTACTCTTTTCAAGCCTGAATGTTTTCAGCCAGGGTGCAGAGGTTTAAAGATTTATTCTGATCTCAGCATGGCAGGTGACCTGTGTGTCCCAGTGATACCAGGCACGTTTCTCACACTTGCCAAACCTCTTCTGGGAATTACCTGCCAGTGGCGCTTGTATTTCTGGTAGTGTACACTACTGATGCAGTCGTGTTTGAAGGCTGCTTACTGGTAGGAATAGAAATGGAATTTGGCACAGTTCAAGGCAGACAATTCCTTCTAGTGAGAGGTCAGGCCGTGATGGGAAAAGATGCAGCAGAAATTATGGGGTTGTATTTCTGAGGAGTTGTCTTTTGATGCTGATCTCACAGCAGTGCTTTGGGCTGTACTGGCAGAGCTTCTGTACATCTTTTATGTGTATATTGATAACTAACATGATTCTCACTTGTGTTTTTCTTTCATACCTGTATTCTTAGAGTCTTTTGCAAAGTAATTCAAGTTGAATCGATTTACATCTTTTTTTAGGAGGAATTGTTGTACTGCAGGATAGAAATATATTCTACAGACTGTTTGCCCTGGTTTCCATGTCCTTAGTGACACTGATTGTCTGCATTTTGGAGTGAGGCCATAAATAGAAACAATTACTGACTCTTCCCAGTGTTTGCCCGATGACCTAAACAAATGAGGCTCCTACAGTGTGCAGCCCCCTGTTTTTTTCTGTTTCTCTTGAATCCATTCAACCTGTTAGTGAATTTTAATCAAATGTATCTAAGGGAAATGGGATAAAACTATCAAAAATATTGTGTTTCTGTACGTGTCATGAAAATGGGGTATAAGCAAAGAAGAGAGCTTTTCTTAGTGATCCAAATCTGAGAAGAGTGCAGCGTGACCTTTCTGCTTAGCACAAAGTTCCTTGTGGGCTGCAGTTTTTGGAAACAGATCTGCAGAGAGTGAGGCTTAGATCTCTGTTCAAGGAGCCTATTTCACGCATTTTGGTAAAGCCAACTAACGTTTAGCCCAATGTTGATAAAATTCTCCCTTGTCCACTGCAGGCCTCCAGGCTCTGGGGCTGCTTTTTTTAGACCTGGACAGCTTAGTAGACATTCCCTGGTGTGTGAGCTCCAGAATCTTGTGCTTGGAAAACACCTGTAGAGCCCTGGTAGCCCCAAGATGTTCTCTGCCATCTCAGGTGACCACCTAGTCTTCCTCTCCTTTGACCCACATTCTTCCCTGATGTAGGTTGCAAACACTTGGGATGTTTTAATTTCGCGAAGTTCTATGCATGTGTATTTTGCTTTTTAAGACATAAATATTCCCTCTTCTATTCAGCTTTATCCCCCTGGCCACCTAAGGACTGCAGAGTGAAATTTGCTCTAGCAAAACGTGGTACAGGACCCTTCAGTTAATCCCTTTGGTCCTTGCAGGACATGGTATCAGGAGAGTTCGTAACTGAAGACTTGCTGTTCAGACTTGCTTAACATAAACACTGAAGAATAAACTAGTGTTGGATCAAAAGTTACTTTTGAAATGAGTATGGACATATGAATCAAAAATAATTAATGAAATTACTATGCTTCCTTCTTTGTAAGCTATTTAAGATGAACAGACATCAGAGCTGGAGAGAAAATGACAGAAACACATTGACATGTGAGTCAAATGTCAAATGATCATAAACTGCAATTTGCTTAGATTTATTGCAGGAGTCAAATATGGCAAAAATAAGATTTACGAGGAGTGGGTTTGTGTGTAACATTTAGTCAAATTTTACTTTAGTATCAGACATAATTAGCTTGTCTCTCCTGTTACCTGCTGTTTAATCTGGGGATGTTTTGTTGTGTCACTAGGAGAGTGAAAAAGACATATTGCAGTGATTAAAAAGAGGTACATATTCTTTCTTCCTATTGAGGGCTTGTGGTTGCAGATTCATTGAAATATGCAAAATGCTCTCAGATCTCTGCCAAATCCAGATCCCTGCTGTGCCCCACACTGGGCTTCTGTGTAATGCTGGGAACTGCAGTGTGCACAGTATATTTTGTCTTTTCTTTTAAGGTGACATGGGGTTGTGTGCGGAAACACACATCACTTCCAATTTCCAAGTGCAGGGTTGAATGGAATCAGAGGGCTGAATTGAGTCAGCTTTTCTCCACCAAACGTCTCTCTTGAAATCGGTAGGACAAATTGATGACATGGGGCTCCCCTCAGTTCCACTGGGAACAGGGCAGGTTGCTCCAAACTGCTGGTGGCTGACAGGGAAATAGACTGAGCCAAATTCCCAGACAAGTGCATTAAACCGGGTGTTAAGGTACTGGAGTGATTAAGGTACTGGAGTGATAAAAGATTTGGATTTAGTAAGAGCATTGATTGCTGGAACACAATTTGTTAAAACATTTTTTGCATGTATTTGGAGGCTGCTTGTGAGAAGGTTGATTAAAAGCTTGGTTAAGCAGGATTTGTGATCGGTAATTCATATTTATTGTGCTAGATTTCTATATCAGGTATTTTAGAAATATTTCATCCGTATCCCAAAAGGTTTTTAAAAAATTTTTAACGGTATGCAAAGAAAGCCGTGTGGCAAAGAGACACGGGATTAAAACAAAATAAAAGGTATATTGTGTGTGAAGGACTGAGGTAGCAAAGACTGTGGCTGCAGAACATGCAAACAGATGTGCAAATGCCGGTAGAATTACTCGTAAAAGTGAGTTTACTTTTCTGCAGGGAGGAGAGATGCTCTGGGCAAAGTTGCCTTCCGGATCGTTTCAGTTCATAAATTCAGGACCTGGGACAATTCCCCAAAGATTTAGAGGCGCGGGATTTTGTGTCCTGGCGGATCTTACTGATATTTGTGGATAAAAACTTAAAAAAAGAGAGTCTCTGATTGTGTATTGCAGAAAAATAGAGCAAATGCCTTTAAGGAGCTGGACAATGGAAAGAAGATCCAGAAATTCTTGTTCAAACAGATCTAAAAGCAGTTTGCCTAGGATTTCTGTTCATGAGAAAGGACCCCAGGGACCAGGAGAGTCTTTGGAGAAGAACCACAAGTGATAGGAGATGACCAGACAGACCTAGAGAGAACAGGACTTTTCAGTGAATGTAGCAAATAAGAGTCAGAGGACATGTGAGGGAGATAAACTTTAAAAGAGTACGAATAGCTGGGAGTACGTTCCCACATGTTTATCTTCAGTTGTGTGTTCTGTTACATGTAGGCAGCAAAGGAGTTACTGCTGTATGTAGTCTTTATTATCAGCTTTATGAAATACCAGGTTCCCTCAGAATCACTGGGTTATTGTTTTAACTTGTTATTTATTGCAGCGCAGGGTTGCAGAACCCAGATGAACAAGGAAAACATCTTACACTCGAATTCACTATGGCGTTTCTTGATAGTTGACCATTATGCTAGTTACACAAGAAGAGTAAAACCAGGTGCAGATAGAAGTGTTTTGGAAATCTTTCCAAAAATAAACAAAGGAGCTGGATGGCTAAAAGTGAAGTCTCAGTGGCTTCCTTCTGTTTCCAAAAATGTTGAAATGTCAAGGCTGTTCTGTGGAACTACATTGTATGTGTTTGGCCTAGCACTACATCCCAAGGTCTCTTTGAATGCTTGGGAATGCTCACTCAGCCTTGGATTATTGTGTACAGTAGAGATATCACAAAAGGGACTGACCTAGCAGTAGAGAGAGGCTGGTCCCTCCCCACTCTAAACCTTCATTTCAGGAACAGGATGACATCCTACACCCAAAAATACTGTAATTCATCTTGAAAGTTGCTGGGTGTCACTTCCCATCTCTTTAAATTCAAAGACTGCTGATTTCCTGATAGAGCCTCTTGAATCAGTCTTGGAATACAAACAATTGATGACGTGAATACCAGAAATTGTCCTTTTACCTTCATCATGTTGGCTGCAAACCTCACTGCTAAGAGGCTGCTGGGAGAGAGAGCTCAGGGCAGTCTGCCTTGGTACCTCTTCCCCACCAGCAGAGATTGCTTTCTGAGCCATGAATCCAAGTCACAGCAGCACAGCCATTGCCTCTGTTTCCTGCTTGGCATTTTGTCTTGATGAATGGTGGAAGATCCATCCTCCAAGTGGTCAGTTTGAGTCTGCATGGCAAAGATTCATGTTGGGTCTAAGTTGTAAGTAGTCATCTAGAGGTTCTCCCAGACGTGACCATATAATACGTAATGGCATTCAGTGGATAAATCTGATGTGTTTGAGGTTTGTAGCTCCTCTTAAGCTGATCATTACACTTGAGTCTTGCAAAGAAATCGATGCAGCTTACTGTACCTCCAAGTGGAACTTAGTGTTTTGGCACCTCACAAGGTCTGCTAGGCACTTGTGCAGGCACAGAGGGCACTGGCTCTGCTGTGACCCTCTGCAGTGTAAGCGGGTACCAGCACAGGAATGGGGACAAAACCTGCATGGGCAGAAGGTGGGACACAGGCACTGCTGCATAAGGAACCACTGTGTCTGGTCTCAGTCTTCCAATGGACACCTTTGATACATCAAAGAAATGTCATATTCCCTTTGTTTTCCATCATTATACTGTGTGTCCCCAACTGTTCTGTGCTCTGTCCTGATTTTTACTATTAAAATACTTCGCCATGCTTTTATCTGTATTTTTCTGCTTGTATATTGCTCAGCAGTGTGAAAAAATCCTTATTCAGTGTGCTTATTCTGTTGGATATCATTGCCCGTGTCCTTCAGTCTGCAATTAAATGTTTTATCTTGTACATGCTGTGTGAATTCTGTCCTCAGTATTTCGTGTTTTTCCCTCAGGAGAATTCTTTCCTTGCATAAGTATCTACCTTAATGGTGCAGTAGTACCAGTTGCACAGAAGGGCTCTTTCATTCTTCTCCAGAGTTATTGCATCAGGTTTTAAGGTAGTTTTCAGGACAGGTGTAGGTAGTAGGTGCCTTCTGGGCAGCAACATCTTCTGTCACAAGGTGGTGAAGAGCTGATGTGGGTTCACTCAAGACAGGAAACTTGCTGTTTCTCTGCCTCAGTGATGTGATACAATCTGTGAGGTCTGGAGACCTGGTTGATGCCAGCAGAGTTGTCTCCAGCTTAGGGGAGTTTAGAAGTTGGGAGAACACCACCAGCACGAAGATCTACCCCATGTTCCTGTGGGAGGATTGGCCTTCCTGCTCTCCTGAGAGCCTGAGAGTGTCTCATGCTGACCGAGAGCCATCTCTGAGCTTCCCCTTCGGATGTGGGGGGGTCACCTTTCCTGCAGGGGCTTGTGCTGGTTTGTGTATAAAACTCAGGGCTCTGTAATGCACAGCGCACGAAGTGCTGCCTTATGAAGGTGTCCTGGCTTTGTTTTGAGGTATAAAAGGTGGCTTTTAAATTCTATTATGTGATTTTAGTATGTTGCTGGATTTATTAGCTGCTGCAGACAAAAATTTTATGCAATTCACGTGAAAGACCTGCTTTCAGCATTTAATTTAGTAATAGATATAGTCTCCTCATAATTCTGAAACTATTTTAAGAATTGCTGAGGACTCATGGAAAACTCTAGAAAATACTTCTGCTTTTCATCTTCACTTGTCCTTTGTTGCACTTAATGAACAGATGAGTCTTGTTTTGGACCTTACCTAGAGCCAGTCCCAAATTGGTTTGTAAAATTGTAGTCGTCCCTTTTACATTCAGGTGATGCAAGAGACAAAAATGGCCAAAGGTCAGGGCAGCTGACGGGAGTAAAACACTGCTTTAAGAGTCATGTTTTTCTGGATTCTAGACTCATCGATGTCCGACACTGACCTTTTAACTTAAAGAAGAAAAGAAGAAAGTAACAAAAACCCTGTTATGCTTTATTTTCGTGAAAAACTCTGAATATTTTTTGATTCTCTTAGAGCTGCTGAAAGCATCACTTTGCACTGTCACCATTCCTGTTGGTGGTTTCTCAGATACTTCTGGAAGTTGAGGAAGTGCCTAGACTTTCAGTATGGGGAGAGTTAACGTTCAGAGATGTTTTTGGTTTTATTTTTCTCCCTTCTCTTGTGATCACATGCTGTTTCTCAGTTTGGAGTAACTGGGGCCGATCTGGGTTCTGCTCATGTTGAGGATTTGGTCCATCTCCCAGCTCCTGAGTTTGAGCAGTTAAATGAGAAAAGTCATCAGCCCAGCTCCTCAAGGAGAGGATGAAGATTGAAGGTTTTAATTGTGATTTAAGCAGCAAAGCAGAAGCCCAGACCCAGCCAGCACTTTTGCAGTGTGATGCTGACATGCTGCATGTGCCATCTCCCTCTCTTTGCCATGTGCATGTTAAGGGCCTGACCCTGGCCACCTCTCCAGGTGCTACAGATCCCCAAAAAGGTGACCAAGCATAGTTCAAAGAAGATCTGAAATTTCTGGAAACCTTGGCCAGGTTGTTTCTGACGGTCTCAAAGTCTCTCTGTGGCTGGTGGGTGAAGTGGGTTGTTTCTGTGGGACATTTTTCGTGCAAACCAGTGGCAGAGGGGTTTGGTAGTATGTAGCATTTTTTGGATTGTTACCCTTTAGAGGTGCTTGTTGTTCGTTTAGGCAGACAGTTTTTCCTTTTTGAAGTTATTGCAACATTTACTAAGTGGATGAAAATGTTCGGATGGAAAACTTACTGCTCTGTGCCCTGGGAGATACAGGATCTGATCCTTTTGCCAGAGTCTTCTTGTGAGGTTACGTCAAGGAAGAGACCTTTAGAGAAGGAAAAAGCTATTACTTACACAGAAAGAAGGTGCGATTAGCTGCATTTCAGTTGGCTAAAGGGCCATCATGTGATAATTTAAAAAATTTGGTTTCTTGGTAAACAAGTTAATGGATTTATGCTCAGTTTCACTGCATTTTCAAAAAGCAAAATGGCCCTAGGGCACACAAGTAAAATGTAAGCACTTTCTTTGTTATTTTAAAATAAGTAAAACACAGTTTGATTTTTTTGAACAACAGCTTGGCTTTCTTTGGTGGAAAAGTAACCTCAGCTGAGAATTAAAGCCACCCACCTTTGTCTTCAGGCTCCAGAACAGACAAATAACTTGCTCTTTCTGTGGTTCCACTTTTATTTTTTATTAAACTCTTCTCCACCACTTCTCAATCTTGCACTTTCTTTGCTCTCCCGCTTGCTCTTTTCTACTCATCAGTCATTCTCTTTTCTCTCTTTTCATCTCTCTCTATCCCAAGACAGTCACTTCTGTAACCATTGAGCTGTAGATGTTCATACATATGCCAAAGAGAAGCAGAAATATTTGGGTCAGGTCCTCCATTTAAAGGCGTGTGTTAAAGGTCTGTGATGGCCCCTACCTGGTTCTGGCAGCTTCCCCAAGTCTTGGTGCCAATTTCTGCTTCAGTGCAACTTACATTAGTTTTATGTCCACCCCTTTATGGTCTGCAGCCCGTCTGTCTGTCTCTTCTGTAACTGGGACCCTCCGTGGCAGACACTGTTCTCCCCCTTGATGAAGACCCATAATCTTCTGTAGCACTGCCAACAGCAACAAAACATGCATGTAGGCTAAAGGCTTCATTTCTCTCTCTTTATGCAAGTTTTTCATACTTTTGCAAGGTGCTAAATATTGCTTAGCAGATAAGAGCAGCAGCATGATGCCCCCAGGGCTGTGGAATGGGAAAGAGCTGTAATTATTTGCTGCAAGAGTTGGGTCTAAGCAGGGAACAGCTTGCAACTGCCTTGAACTGCTGGCAGCAGGTGGGTAGTTGGCTGTTTTCTGGATAGAGCAAACACTTTGCAATTTGCTTTGAACTCTTCTATATCTCACTGAAGGGTGAAGACAGTGTGAGAAACAGAGGTTAACACAAAAACCCCTGGTATTTGATTTTAAGTTGACTTAACACGTTTGCTCATGTTTGACTTCCCTCCTGAGAGTGATGATGCTTGAAGATGAGATGGAAATAAATGGGAGTGTGTCTGCATGGTAGAGAAATACTTTCTGATGTTTCATCCTTGAAGAGCTGCATTTTTAAGTTTTATGGCCCTAAAATTCACATATGCTACGGTATGAAGTGAACTTGCTTGGTCTCTGGATTTGTGCTATTTTGAGTAGGGTCGCTGAAGACAGGGAAGAGGGATTTGCTTCCCGTGTGTTCCCTCACATACTCTTCAAATGCATTCAACTCAACTTTCTAATTCCAGGGGCAAATGCTTGATGTGACCTGCTGGGTTGGCAGTTCTTATGAAGCATTTACAGGCTGAAAATGCCTTTTCCTTCTCTTCCAGCTCCTTCTTGCTAATCCCTTTTTGTTTATAATTTTTTCAATAAAGAAGGAGAGAAGTTCTATGAACTGTTTTGTCATAGAGAATGAGATCATCAGCAAAAAAAAAAGAAAAAAAAAGAAGAAACAGCTTGTTCTTTGTTCTTCTGCAAGGTGCCACTGCTCTCCTTTGATTTTAGCATCATATCAGCGCACATGAGATTTTGGGGTGGGTTCAAACAAGCCAGATCCTCAGCTCGAGGAGCCGAATCTTCTCCAAAACAACCGTGTGCCCATTGTGCGAGGGGACACTTGCCTTTCGTGGCTCTGTCACTTGGCGAGCTCTGAGAGGGGATTCAGGCTTCCAGAAAGTTGGCAAGACACAAGTCCATTCTGTTCTGCCGTTCTCACAGCCACATGATGGTAAATAAAAAGGGAAATTGTCCTCTCTGCATGTGGCATCACAACTGTGTTGTTTGCAGTAAGATGACAACAAATCCCATCCTGCTGGCACAGAGCACTGGCCCAAGGGGAGTTTGGGTGCCTGAGTGCCCAGCCCTTTCCCTTTCTACTTGCAGATCTCGAGAGAGCTCCTTGTAGCAAAAGGCCTCTTTACTGCATTTTGCAATGCTGTGGTGTAGTTTCAGACAATGCTCCTGTCTCCCATCCATCTCTGTCGCCACATCTCTGTAGTTGTAGAGGGGAGCTAATAGGGCTCAGCTGGTTAACAAAACACGCCTTGCTCGATTCTAAACTGCATTCCCTGTTGCTAAACATCTCCCAAGAGCAGCTTTGCAGCGGTAGAGTTTGAATGGCACAACAGTTTTGCACCCACTTCCAGATGAAATGATTTTAAATGAAAGAGTCCCAGAGATCCTGGGTGAACGAAGCCATCCAAGTGCCTTCAGCATTTTTCATTGCAATAGATGCTCCCTGCAGCTCTTGCTTTAACAGCAGCATACAAAGTATCTGGCTTAATCTCCTGTACATTTTTATGTAAATTCCTTTTAAAAAACCCTAACCTTAAACTGGTAGTGTATACCTAGCTTAAAGGGTTGTTGTGCAGCTTTAACTTCCCTGTAAAAGAATCTGGGATGAAACAAATCTGTAGTTTGTAAAAGTACTTGTTTCTCTAAGAAATTTAGGATATAAATAGTCTGTCACAATGGAGAGCTACATGGCAAGGTTTGAAGCCTCTCTTTGCTGGAAAAGTAGACTTGTTCATCAAAGGAGGTCAAGTAGACCACGTGTAGTAGCCTATGGTGTGTGGTCCATGTGGTGTCCACCCTTTACCCCTTTCCTCTGATCTCTTTGACGAGACTTTTTTACTCCATGACTGCTGGTTAAATTATCTTTTCCCTTCAGGCCACTTCTTCTCTTTTTTTTTTTTCCTTGGGAAATAACACGAGACTTACAATGTGAAATGTTCCTTTTGTGACTTTGTCATAAAAATTAATGAGACTAGAAAACAGTTTGTGGACCTGAAACAGAATTCTAGTGAATAGTATTTCTCTATCCACAACGCTCTTTCGCTTTAATTAGCAAATAAACCAGGAGAGAGCAGCAGGCAGGTATTTCTGTGCAGGCTTAGGCTGGTATTTTGTCTAGCACATTCAAAAGCAATGATTTGAGAGAAATCAGATTGGTTGATCACTGTGCTGTATCTTCAGGTTTTCTTGGTCTGAATATTTTGGGGGTGAGGGAGATAGGGTGATTCATACATGAGCAAGACAAACCCAAGAGCTGCCAGTTTGCATTATGTCAATGTATGTAAGAAAATATTTAGATAGAATTTCCATTAAAAGTTCAAAAGCAAGGGGCTCACGCTGACCCCAGCTTTTAGAAGCTCTGGTGGGAAACCTGAATGAAATTTAACTCTGCTCAGTGTGTTTTCGTTGGCTGGCTCCATGTTTTATTATCTCATGCAATGAGATCTTTCTTGGTTTGTCGATTTTCTATCGAGGACAAAAAGTTCATGTATGTAACAGTGCACATATTGAATTAAAGTGCGATTAAAGGCATGATGTAATGACCCCCTCTTCTTTTCCTTTAGTCAATATTTGCCTGCAGGGTCAATACATTACAATATTGACTTCAAAGTATTCAATATTTTTTTACTTTCTGAGTGTGTTGGCTTCGAGTGTGTGTAATATTAAACCTGTTGGTTGAACTATTGGTCTAAGACTTACTGTCTAAGTAGTTTCAGGCTTGGATTCCTAATCCATGTAGAGCAGCTTTCAAGGCATGTGATAATATCACAACACAGCTGTAGGCAGCTTTCTGAGGTGAACCACTTAATCTGCAGTCTTTGCTCCCAGCTTCCTGACGAGTGGTGGAATTTGTCCCTTGGTGTGCGATGGGATTATTGCCCTCTCTCCCCGCTGCCATCATTTTTAGTCTCTGCAGGCCCTTCCAGTGACTGGAGGTTATGCAGGCACATCTAAACCCCGGCCCTCCTGCCTTCCCTGTGCGTTTCTGCTGCTGTTACATCTGTGCTCTGTGGAGTGCACAAAAGCTGCTCAAAAAGCAAGATTACGCTTTACATACTCACAGTGCTGTGCAAACACGGCTTAATGAAATTAAAATTGTTATGAGGTCAGGCAGTTGTGCAGAGTGGGCTGGTGCTCATTTCCCTGAGCTCCCAGCTGGGGCACAGTGGGAGCTGGGTGGCTCCCCCTAATACGAGGCTGAACCTTCTCATACTTCTTCTTCATCTGTTACCTTTCCCACTCTGCTGAAATCTTGTGCTGGTATCCATCAGAAGGGCACGCAGGCACATGTACTGCTTAATGACAACAGCTACGAACCATTTATCCTTCAAAAACGTGACACTCGAGAGAAGGGCTTTGATAATGTTCTTTGTGAGGTGTATAAATAAACAGGATTTTCACCAGAGTGGGATCTTTTTACTTTGTCTCTTAAAAAAAATTAAGGAAAGAAAAAATATTTATAGATACCGAGAGGTTAGTGAATTCCTCTAAAGAACCAAGTGTTATAATTAGGAACCCGCTGCACTTAGAACTGTTCTACAAATAAGCGCCTCAAATCCAGCCTAGTCCTTCCAGAGAAAACAAAGGTCAATAGGCTGCTTTGAGGATTAGCACACCAGAATTTCTTGGACCCAGGTACTAATTACTTCCAAAGCTGAGTATGATCACTACTTCCAAATCCGAATTACTGCCAAACCTCATGATAAACCTCAGTAGTACTTCTCTCTAGCCTAACTTTTGACTTAAGATGCTTTTAAACTGGACTCTAATTAAAGCATAAAAAGCCAAATCTGAAGGAAAGGCAGGGTAACGGTGGAAATACTCTTCTAGTGGAAAGCTGCACTTCTGCAGAGCCTGATCCAAAGTCATCGAAGACTTCCCATGTCCCCAGCAGCAATTTGGGGTCAACCAGGGTGAAGTGGGAACAAGTGCAGTTCTGAGAGCACAAAAGCATTTGTGACTGACTGCTCCACACCGGGGAAATGGGATCCTGCATTGCCTGTGTGCTTGTGAGGTGGAGTCCCATCTTTTGTGCTGTTGTCTGACGGCAAAGGGATGAAGACTGGCCTCAGTATTACAAGCTCCTAGTTGCAAAAACTTTTCCACGTGATTTTGAAGGGTTTTCACATTTCCACCACTGTGCTTGAGGATTCACTTCTATCTTTTTTCCATCATATGTTGTAGCCACGGCGGTGGTGAATTTGAGTGTCCCCTGAGAGACCACGGTTTTCATCCCAGGTGGAAGCAGTGGAAAGAAGTATCAGTTTTGGGAGATTTTGGCATAAAGCAAAAAGGTCGCGGTAGCACCAGGGGAGGGGGAGAGGAGTCAGAGTTAAATACATCAGCAGTTCATTTCTACTCACAGCCTACTGACTTCCTTGTGCAATTCCAGGGAACTTGGAAGTGGGAGTCCACATCGCGGATGTGAGCTACTTCGTACTGGAAGAAACAGCACTGGATAAAGTAGCGAGTGAGAGGGCCACCAGTGTCTATCTAGTGCAGAAGGTAAGGACAGCTTTTCCTTTGTCTGCCTGATGATTGTGCCTTCCATTTACCAGAAATTCATTTTCAAGTTTTGTTTTCAGATGCTAACAATGAAAATCTGGCTGTTATTGCAGGACACCTACAAAAATGAGTAAGTTGATGGAAACAGAAGCTGACATAGCTGCTCTCTATCTTGGAGCTTATGGAGAGAGCACAGGTGGAGCAGCAGCTTGTGACCCTGTGTCTGTGGTCAGGGAGTGCCTCATGTGTGCCAGGGCTCACCAGCTCAGTGCTGACCTGAGCCAAGTCTGACACACCTGACCTGGCTCCTCTGCTTTACTCTTGGGGGCTTCAAATTGGCAGATATGAAGGGTTTTGTCTTTGCCTTTGGTGCAAGAGTCCAGCTAATCCCTCCCAGAAGTGGATTTGTGTCAGAGTAGGATGTAAAACACCCTAACAAACATCTTGAGGTAAAACAAAAGGTTCACACTCTTATCTGGATATCCCAAATAATGGAGGAATGGTATTCCTTCATCATGCAGTGAAAAGATACTTGAAATTATACAGATTCTAGCTTATCAGAATCAAATGTTAAGTTCAAGTTTAAAGTTGACTTCTAAACTTTAAAAATTAACAGGTATAGGTTTAACATGATTGGAAAGGAAACATGTAGGTTTTGTCTGTGGCTGTCTCATTTTCAGTTGAATGTGCAGAAACACTTCAGATACCACTGGCGCTGTGTGTGTAGGGAAGCTGGAAAATGCGGCTGTCAGTGTCCTGTGTAGGCTTGAGGCATCAGCTGCATGAAGGGGAGTGTTGCAGCAGTCTCATGGAGTAGATTAATTGCCTCTCCCCACACTCCCATTCAGTCAGGGTGAAGTCCTTGTCTCCGCAGCCTCTTCTGGAATGACAGGACATCTTTTCTATAATAAATAAACATATCCTACTTGCTACTTAGGATTAGGAGTGATTCTTCCTGTCCCTTCCCTTCCTGGATGTTTTCAGGGTTGTTATCCGGGGAGGTTTTTCTAATGGTGCTTGTTCCAGTAGCTTCCTGTGTGCTCTCCACACTTTCTGGATGATGAAATGATTTATGTTACACTAGTGAAATCAAATTAATGGTTTGATATCAAGCTGTTAACCTTCAGTAGCTGTTCCATAGCTGTCTCTGGGTGGAAGCAGCAAGGCACAGCTTTTCAGCTCCCTGTGGAACCGCCGTGACAGCAATACTGAATTGTCCCTGCTGTCAGTGGTGGTGACACCAACAGCACACAGCTGCTGTGTGCTGGGAGACCCCAGTTCCCTGTACCTGGCTGTTCTCTAGGAGTGGGAAGCAATGTGTATCTCATGGAAACAGCAGTTCTGGCCCCAGTCTTCCCAATCCTACAGTCTCTCCAGTGATAAGGCCTTGGCTTCTGCAGTGCTCTGCTTCCCCCTCTGACAGATGACTTGATGATGGGAGATGTGGGCTGGCCTAGGGGGGATGTCACTGG
Organism: Oriolus oriolus; assembly: GCA_013400235.1. NCBI lineage: Eukaryota > Metazoa > Chordata > Aves > Passeriformes > Corvidae > Oriolus > Oriolus oriolus. The sequence continues at coordinate 202,963 of VXBT01001843.1, forward strand.
GGGCAGCAAAGCTGTACTCAAGGAGGATGTTGTGGCAGTATTTCCAAGTCAAAATACTGTGCTTTGAGGGCATGTGATTCTTTTAGTCAAGGGAGAAGGAAGACTTTTATAAAGAAAGGAGACGTTTTTCATGAAAATCTAGTTGAATGCAGAATCTAATGGAATTTTCTTTCAAAGCACCTTTTCCCCCAGCACTGCCAGTCTTGTGCAATGCCAACATAAGTTACCTGCTGCCCCTAATCTTCAATTTGTCTTCAACTACTGTGGCCCAGCAGTCAGGATTAGTGTTTTACCCACACTTTTGCCCTGCAGAAAATACATTTTAAAACAACAAACTAGGTTAGATGATGAATTTTTCAATATTTTAATTGCAGGAGATGAAAAGGAGCGAGGGGATGGGCAAGGAAAGCAGCCAGGCTGTCTGAAACAAGATGGTAGCATGACTCTTGTAGAAAATATGCTTCACTTTGATGAAACTGTTTCCTAAGACAGCTGTGATTCTGCGAGAGGTTAGCACCACGCTAATCCTCCCAAAGAAGTTAAATAAAGCCACATATTTAATTTTCCTGATCCAAAAGGGGAGTTATTGTGTAATTGCTAGTGGTCTATTTAATACAAGTCAAAAGTTTTTGAAATAAGAATGTATCAGGTTTTAAGAAGCAAGAAAACCTAAACAGTTTCTTCTTTTTTGGCACATCTTACAGTGTTATTTTAGGTGTGAAGCAGCTCAAGTGAGAGTTCAGCCATAAATCCCTATAATGTTTTACTGGTCCTATTTTACACTGGAGATCAAAGATCGGAACTGTAAGCCTGTCTTCATGTTGAGTCCAAGGACTTCAAGACATTCACTTTTGACACCAGCAGGTTGTCAGGGTGTTGATATTTTGATAATCTCAGGCTGAGTAACAAAGAGTTGCTCGAAATCTGAATTCATGGAAGTGTTGATACAGCTCCTGAGCAGAAATCTTGGCTCATAAACAAATTGCCTATTTCCTTTGAGTGTCTTTTAGTGTACAAGCAAGAGATTTGCTGAGCCCACTCCATTGTTGGACTTTAGCGTCCTCCTACCAGCTCTAGTGGAAACTCTTAGTTAATACAATCCCTCCTCAGTGGATTGACTGTGGGAGAAGGATCACCTTGGGAGTCAGGGTTGGTCATACCCACCCAAGAATTAAGGGGCAGCCAAAGCAAGATGCCAGCAGAATGAACTTGTTTGAAGAGAGCAAAACTGTTCATGTAACTTTGTGAAGATAAGGGATTATGCTTGACCAGGGTTTATTCCTTTTTCCCATTGGTTGGCTGACCAATTTTCCCCTTCTGTTCCTTGAAAAGCTGCTACAGCGAGTCCATTGATGAGAGCTTCTCTGCCTAACCTGCTGTGAACCTGGCCAGTGAGTTAGTCCTGGCTGCAACAAATGTTTCTGATTTTATAGGGAACAAGAATTTTTATCATCCCAGCATGCACATGCTCCCTCCCACTGCCCAGCTTCCCAGGAATGAGTCTGAGGCTGGAAACTTGCATTTGCTTTCTGGAAGCACTTTATTAGTTGAAGAGGCAAAACAAAACAAACCCAAGGGCTCTCACAAGCAGGGATTTAGATCTTCCTGCGCAGAGGGGCCAGCTGCTGAGCAGTGTGACCAGCTGTGGTCACAGATCCATCTGTTTTATAATGCCAGCATGATGGGGTGTGTAGGACTGCCCCCAGCCCCAGCAGTGCCCTTTCTCACTTTGGTTTTCCAGTGGTGCCATTGCTTTGGCTTTCTGGGATGTGTGGCTGCCTGCAGGGAGAACCAGTAGCATGGAGCAGGCTGTTGGGCAGTGCTGGGCAACTGAGTCTCAAGGGTAGTGCCAAAGATTTTGCATTTAGGACTTGGAAACAGGGAGAGAGAAATCCTCTGTCTGTGGTTTGATTTGAAATGCAGACCCACAGCTGTCAGCATTGTGGATGTCAGCCTTTCACTCCAAGAAGTGCCCTTTCCAGTATCTCTTGGGCACTGCTAGGCTTGTGGGGAGAGATGATGTCTTTTATTAGCCTGACTGATAGAGGGGGATTAAAACCAGACAAGCTCTCACCACCCAAGCCTGGTTTCTATGACACATTCATTAGAAAGGATTTCCTGGGGGGTGTTGCTCCTTTTTTACATTGTAAAATTTTTTTGCCTAGCCCTGCTGGGCCTCTCCAACTGCATTTCTAGATTCAGCTACATATAAACCCCTTTTTCCAGGTTTATGATCACTGTATAAGCCCAGGTGACTTTATTTCCATCTACAGTAAAATCAAGCTGAATGATGTGATCCCCAACAAAGGCACATCCGTAGCAATTTGCCAAGGAAACCACTTCCCACTGGAGGTGCTATCCTTCGGCAGCGTTTCAGCTCGCTGGATTCCTGCGTGCCCTGGCACTCCACGGACAGCTGGCAGACACTGCTGGCTCTTGGCAGACAGTCACAGGAAGGGCAAAGCATTTAAAAGGTGCTGGGCAACCTCTGGATTATTCAAGGCAATTCTACACAACTCTGATATTTTGCAAATCTGGACATTAAAGACATGCTTAGGGAAATCTCCTCTCATCCCGTGTCTCTGTCAGAAAGAGATGGAGATAATCCTGTTGCCAGAGTTCCTCTGGGCAGCCCCTGGGATCACTCCTGGAACATCTCGCTCTCTGAGTGTGACACAATTGTGACATCTTTGTATGTTAAATGCTGGGCTTGCAGTTACTAGGAATCCTTTCAGGCTGCGACCGTATCATGTTAAGGAAAAAGGAAATGTGTATTTGTAACTTAAACTCCTGTGCCTTATGACAGTTGGTTTATTCTCCATGTAGAGGGTGAGGAGGAATCGTGATGTTAAAGCAGGAGGCAGTCAGGCAAGACTGTTGTGGTGTTGGAAACAGGTTTCTTTTCATTCAGTAAGGTAGAATAAATTGAAAGACCTTCAGTGCAAGGTCACGTTATGTTATGTATGTGTTTGCTGAGCCCAGGAAAAGGTTGATTGCATTCTCACTCTCCCATGAGACTTCCTCCATAGCTTAGGTTAAGTTACTTCGCCTAAAGTTTCTCTCCTGTAAAATAAAGGTAACACAGGCTGGTGCTTCCCTAGCAGTAGATTTGTTACAGCTAATTGCTTGGTGAGTGTTTAGTGTTGTAATTATGATCTGAGTTAAAGCTTTGCTTGTGTTTCACATCATTGAAAGCCCTTCCATTGAATTATAGCCTCTTGAATCGGATATTAATCCTGCTCAAGTGCACTTAAAACAAGCATGGGCTTTCGTGTTCCATGTAGGCATTTTTCTAGCAAACTGGTATTTCACTGCAGGAGATGTGAAGGGAAAGAGGGTGTGCTAAGGCACACAGATATTCAGGAAGTGCAGACCATTATCAGATGATCAGTCAGAGTTGGGGAGAGAGAGAAAAGCAGCTTTTAATTTGGGTGGGAAAGGGCATAGGAGCTTTTATTAAATTACTAGCACTTTGTTCACTGTGACCTGGACTTCAGGGTCTCACGGTGGTCGTGAGTGATGTTAGGCAGGCAGGGATTTCCGAGAGTCTATAAAGCTATTTTCTCTCCTTTCTGGTATGGGTTGGCATCGCTTACACTAAATTTACACCCCTGTGGTGTGGGTCCTTCCAGGCAGCGTGGCCAAGCTCACGTACTGGGTCAGTGAGTTATGAATGTAGCAGTATTGTTAACATTCTGTTTGCAGCTGGAATAACAGAGTTGGTGGCCCTTGTGTTGCGGGAAACAGCTTATCATAAGCTGTGCCCTTGTGACCTTCCAGGCGAACCAGGGCTGCTGATTCATGGTGTGACTCCCTGACAGCCCCAGACCATACAGTTAACCTTTTGGCACTACTGTGCACTGCAGTTAGAAGGGATTTATAGCCACTGTCTGGGGCCAAACCACAAATGTGATTAAATATTTTAAGAGTCTTTCCTTCAAAGCAAAAGGTAAATATAAAGTGTGTGCACTTGAGGAGAAAATGGGCACCTGAGACTGTTTTTTCTTAGTGTTTTGAAGTACAGTGGTTCTCTTGCCTCCAGGTAGAAAAAGTTATCTCTGAAATCATTAAATCGGTGTCAGAGTTTGGAAGAGCTGGGATTTGTATGCCAGTCAGCTTCCTGCTGGTCCTATATTTACAGGCTGGCACACAGAGCAGTCGAAACGGAAACTAAATTAAATAGCTAAATTACTTTATGGCAAACAAGTAGAGCATTTCTCTCTGTTTTTCTGAAAAGCACCATCCCATGTTGCCACTCAAAATAAACTAGAGGAATAATGTGGTGGTTCTTTGAGGGCAGTTATTGCTTCTTGACAAAGGTAAATAATGAGAAGGGAAGTCAGAAGTGAAACTCAAATAATGAGTTCTGCTTCATTAAGCAGCTGCTAAAGATTATCTTTACTGCAAACTTCACTTAGTAAATAACTCGGGGATGGTAGAAACACTTGGAGCTACTCAGGTTTGCTCTAGCATGAATATGCTCAAAAGCTTTAGCTTTGTTGGTGTAGTCAGGTGAGTAATTTGTGATTTGGTAATTCAATGTTCAGCAGCAGAAATATTGATTAGTTGTAAGGAATTAGGACATGGGTTAAAAAATCCTGCCAGAAATTTATGTTGGCTGATATTTTGTTCAAATTTTGACTATAATAAAGTAGTAATTGTTCTCCATTTGCAAACAGCATGGTCAATAGTCATGAAACAGGTACTTTTATCTCACCTGCATCTACACATTCCTGTTTGTCCTGTAAAGCATGGTTCAATCTTTGTTGAAGCCAAGCATGGCTCCTGTGATGCATGGGAGAAGTTTCATTTATGCTTTGCAGAGAACAGACTTGCATTTACTTCTTGGTTACATGGTATTCAGTGGCAGAGCAAGAAACAGTTCCCAAATCCAACCTCTTCAGCTCCTGACTGCCAGGACCATGTTTCTTCAACATTAAATTTCCTGATGTGCCCAGCCTTCCTCATTCTTCCCAGTGCCAAAGCGGCAGTGGGAAAGAAGTGGAAAACAGAGCAAACTTTGTGACCTTAAAAGTTGCAGAGTAAGTGTTTGCATAACCAAGGATGCAGATTACTCCAGGATGCTTACTCCATTCTTCAGAGGGGAGCACTGGGAATGATCCCAGGTTGGAGACTGACAACTGCCTCTGGTCTCATTGAGGGATGGGGCTGATGGGAGTTTTGGTGGCCTTAGCCGTGTCTGAAATCCTCTCATTTCGGAGGATTTGGTTTACTTCCTCATTCCAGGCCAGCATGCTGTCTGCTGTGTGATACAGCTCTGGCATGGGTGGTGCATCCCAGAGCTGTGACGTAGCCACTCCTGCCACAGAGAACGTGATGCTGACAGCTTAACACATCTTCCCTTTACCAACTGGTCAGGGAAGCTTGACTTTACTAAAAGCTTGTGTCTCACCAAGGCTCTCTTCTCTTCCAGGTGATCCCAATGCTTCCCAGGCTGCTCTGTGAGGAGCTCTGCAGTCTCAATCCCATGCGAGACAGACTGACGTTCTCTGTGATTTGGAAGTTGACTCCGGAAGGCAAGGTACCTCAGGCAGCAGGCAGTCATCCTGTTAATCAGTCATCCTGTTAATCAGTCATCCTGCTAATCAGTTCTCCCTCGGTGGCCAGCCCCTACTCTTGTAGTGGTAAAAATGCCATCCCTTAACACCCAGGTGGATAGCAAAGGTGAACAATACTGGAGGATGTAGGACTGTCCCTGTGTCTTGTGTTGCTGATGATATACTCTGGAATTTCCAGCTGGAATAATCTCTCAACATGGTTGGGAAAGGAGGAATATTTGTATGAATCTCAGGAACGGAGAGTATCCTGCTCCTTGCCAGGTCACCCAACCATTTAATGTCTTACTTCCAGCAGCAATTCAGAGCTAATGCTTTGGGTGGGACGAGATGTGCCCCCGACTCCAGCCCTGCCTCGTGCTCCCAGGCAGTTGTGCAATGCGGCAGATGCGGCAGTGTCCCTCGGTGGCCTCTCTGGTAAACAGACTATTTAACTCCTCTTCAGAGCTGCAAATTACATCAATCCAAATAAACCACGATAGCCCTTCAGCGAAGGCACGGCTCCATCCTCTGCATGTGTTATTTCCAGGGAGCAGTTGTGGATGCTGTCTGTCGGTGCAGCGAGCTGCCTTCATCTGCCTGCCAGCACTCCCCAGGTCTTCATTTCTCTCCCTATTCCTCTGCCACACTCTTTGTTACCCTAAAATCTCCCCTTTGGTTATCACGGGGGCCCCCTCACTAATCAAGGAGGGCTGAAGACTGGCAGTACCAGAGCGCTCTCTGGTCTGTGGAAAATACACTTTTTGTACTCAATTTTTTTTTTTTTAACCACTGTTGTGCTCATACATAACTCTTTCTGTAGGCAGTATTTCTTGTGCCAATTTGGTAATTTTTCACAAAAATCCACTTTGCTTCCTTATTATTGTCCCAGCTACTCTAAAGGATGCTGAATCTGTCTTTACCCTAGCAAAACTCTAGAAAAATAGGGTTGCAGTCCTGATTCTGTATTTCGGCAGTGAGTCTCTGCTCTGGCACTGAGGTGGGTTGTATTTGTCTGCTGTGAAAAGTGTTCCCATTCCTATAGCAACAGTGTGATTGATTACTCATGAGGCCTTCTAAGAGTAGCTACTAGGTAGACTTTTTATTGACTCTGAGTCGTCTTTGAACAGCTGAAAGTCAAGTCTTAATTAAAATAAGCCTTTAATTACATCTTGTCTCTTGTCCCGTGCAATATATCCGTTGTGTTTCAAACAGCGCTCAGTCCAACCCTGACTGGCCAGTGAGAAAATAGAGGAGCTGTAGCATTCAGCTCAGGGAGCAGACCTCTGGAGTGGTGTGGGCCATGGCCATGCTGTCCCTGGGAGAGCAGACTGCCTGTGGCCATCTCAGCAAACTGGTTTCTCCTACGAGGCCTTTCAGGATTGCAGTCTTAGTCAAGGTCACTTGATGTGAATGTCAGGTGAAGGCTGGAGAAGAATTTACTCTTTCCAAGAGGAAAAGTGGTTGTAGGGCTTTTGCCCAGGAGGGCATTCTTCTAAAAGCTGGTATTTTTAGGTGTTACTATACCTGTATCTCAGTGCAAACAGGATCACATGCTCCCCCACTCTGCTAGGTGAAAGGGAGGTGAGTCAAAGGCCCCAACACAGCCCTTGAACCTCAGCTGTTGGTGGAGAGCCGTGAGAGCACTGTCAGTGAGGACAGAATGTTGCTCAGGACTATAGGTTTTTCTTAAAAGCAGACACAACTGGGGAAGCCTTATCATAGCTTTAGAAATCCTTTAGATGCCGATGCTCTGTGTGGACTCTGGGTGCACCAGGTTTGCTGTGATAGGGGAGACCTTGCAGACTGATCTTGTGGGCTACTCATTGTAATCTCCAAATCCCAACTCAGAACCCCCAAATGTTACGTGGTGCCTTGCCCATCCCTCAGCCATGGTACATGGGCCAGCCCGTGGGAGCTTGCCCATTCCTCTGGTGGCGTTTCCAAAGCAGGGGCTACTGACCTACGGGATGTGCATCCCCTATCACCACGAGAAGCTGAACAGTACTGAATGGATGCAGCAGAGTACAGAGCAGGTGCTGCCAGCACTGTTGCAGCATCTCTGCCCAGCTTTGTGGCTTTCTCTTCCTTTCTCCACAGCACAGAGGAAGAGACAAGCACAGAATAACCATGAGCTGATGGTCAGAGCACTTTACATTGTAAGATGCCATGTGCTGCATCTCTGCTATTAAAAGCACTTTCAGATTAGAAATAAGCTTAAAAGTCCTGTGACTTTCAGAACGCTGAGTTGCTGAGTTACACAGCACGTATGTTCTATGATGCATTAGGGAGGGAGGCAGCAAAGGCATTTTGGGAATCAGTCCCTTCCTGTTAAGAAGAAGGTTTGTCTCTGAAGCAGTGTCCTTGATGAGGCTGTCACAGAGAGCTCGCTTTTCTCCCTGGACACTGCCACTTGCAGAATTCACCTTGTCCTGTTGGGCTGATGAAGGGGTAAGGTGGCACTTGCAGCTAAGGCAGAATTACAATTCTCCAGTCATTCTCTGAGCACTTGTGCTTTGAATGGTTTATCACAAACTGACTTTTTCTCCAGAGCCTTCATGCCGATGTGCGACTTTTGTGGAGAGCCTTCTGCCCATGTCCCTGGGTGCTTTGTCACTGGCTTGATGAGCTGTTGGATTCTTATATATCTCAGATGAAAATAGGTTCTCCTGTCTGCTTTAGGAAATAATTCTGAATTGCTACTTCTACACCTGTATTCTGCTAGGGAGTTTAAAATGGGAGTGGCTTCTGGTTTAAAATAAAATAATTTTATAAGCAATTTATCAAATATTTTCCTCTCAATTCCAAAGTAGTTTGGAAGCCCAGAAAGGCTCCTGGCTTGAGTTTGGACCTAGAACCATAGACATGATCAGAGAAGCAAGGGGTCAGTGACTGTCCATCTCTCCTCCAAACCCACCAAAGTCCTACTCAGGCACTTTCACAAGTGCTAGTCAGACACTGGGGTTCCTGCAGTACTCCTGAAAACAGAGTATTTTAAGGTGAGCCCCTCGTGCCCTGGTGGCCACACTTTAAGTTACTCTGCTGTGTTTTAGGCAGGAGAACCTCTCTGGCACGTGTGTATCTGCCTGTTGTCACTCTGCATCTGGTAACCTGTGAGTCAGCAGACCAGTTTGGACTCCCAGATGGTCTGATGTTCTTTGAGCTCTGTGAAGGAGGGAAGTCAGGTAGAGGAGGGAGATGCAAGCAGTCCCCTCTGTATACGCATATTGTTATCTGTTACATGCATATACACGTTACTAAATGCTAGAGAATCTGAACTGATGAAAGGTCCGAAGGTCTCAGTAGGACACGATCTTCACTCGAAGATGACAGGGGGTGGGGAGGTCTGGTGTCATTCCTCCCAGTGTTTGTACAACTTCCCAAGCTTTTGTGCAGTGGAAGGATGAGTCCTCGGATCAATTTGCGCTTTGCAATTTTGCAGATCCTTGATGAGTGGTTTGGGCGGACGGTCATCTGCTCCTGCGCGAAGCTCAGCTACGACCACGCACAGAGCATGATTGACAGCCCTGGGAAAGTGTTGTCACCTGAGCAGCTCCCCCCTGTCTCACCTCAGCACTCGATAGCCGAGATCCAGGAGGCCGTGCTGAACCTGCATCGAGTCGCGCGGCACCTGCGCAAGCAGCGCTTCACCGACGGTGCCCTGCACTTAGACCAGGTGAGTAAGTCCAGCCCCTTCAGGCTTCACCAAAGCAATTTCACCTTGTACTCCCTAAGAATTTCCTGGCCAGTCTAAAAACTTGAAGGGTAAAATCAAGGCTGGAATAGAAAGGCAGGTTTGAGTGCCAGTGTCTTCTTAAGAGCAGCATCAAATTATGTACCATAAGCACTAAGTAGGATGAAAAGAAAAGAATCTCTGTTTTTTAAGGAGTGATCCGTTTTCCGAGATTTTTTAAAATCCTAAAACCCTGTTGGACTGGGTAAGTAATTCATACACTGAAACAAATCATGACAGTGTTGTTCATTATCGTGCAGTTCAGATATTAGTGCACATTGCACTGGGAAAGGCTCATCCTCCACATTTCTTTCTGTGCTTGCAATATTCTTGTTTTCCACAGCTGTCATAGCAGTTCTCTGTGCTGGGAAAATGGCTAAATGTTATCTAAGCTAATACTTGTAAGTGTTGGGTGTGTTTCAGAGGAAAAATGCTAGCAAGGAGGTTTTCTGTCTGGGGTGATTTAAATAATCTTGTATCAGTAGTGGTATGTGTCATTTCTATTTTACAAGGAGATCCAGATATTTTAGGCTATCACAGCAAAAAATACTTTTGCATATGATGTTAAGCTGCTCTGGGGTGGCTTCTGATAGTTTTTGTGGATAGGAGGTTCCAGTAATTTGCAGAACGCAGTGGTCTTCCTGAGCAGGAGACACAATAATCTCTTAATATAAGGAAGCTCTATTGTTTCATTTTGCAGAATGAGTGTGAGTCAACAGAAGGATATTGCTGAGGAAGAAGCTATGTATGGAGTGGTGTAAACAGGGCTATTGTATGTAAGACATATGTTGTAACCCTTCCATTTTACTCAGCATTGTAGTGTTGTCTCCAGTTGCAGGAAAGTCTAATTTTAGAGAAATCATTGCAGAGCAACAGGAGCAAGAAGTGCCTATAATCTGCGACCTTCCCCAACAGGGCAGTTGGCTTATTCTGGTGAAGCTGCTGTGAAGAGGAGACAATGTGCTTTCCCCCATGTCTGAGATGGACAGAATGACAAATTTGTATCTTGAGTTTCAGCAGAGGAGTTTTTATTTTAGGATAAACCTTCTGCTGTATACAGTGTGGTATCTGAGACTATCTTGCCTACATCTGTTGTAAGAGGTCTTGGAGGACTGGTTCAGCACACAGAAGTGAGCCTGGAGCAAGGATATTTGCTTAAGGTCCCCCTAAAGTAATTTGAAAATTATGTTAAAATAATTTTTGGAAATCAAACTTCTGCTTTGAAGTGTTCTTAAACTTCTTTTGGAACAGAGACTTTCCTCTTTGAAGTTTATCACACAATGGCTAATAAACTGGGCCTTTGTTCTCAATCACACCCTGAATGCTAGAGAAACATAAAAATCCCAGCTTTTGCATGAGGTCAGCTGACTGGGAAGCCTTGGAGGTATCTGGGTTGGAAAAAGAGTCCACGGTGACTGGGAGCTGTGGCCCAGAAAGGTCACCAGCTGCCTTCCACAAGTCACTGTTACAGTGTAGTGCTCAGTGCTCGCTGTGTGCCTCTGAGTGGAGTTACCTGTTATCAAACGAACCTCAGGGGAAATATGTTTTAAACCAGCTGTGACATTTTCAATGGGAGGATATGGCCAGGGAAGCATCCTGTTCCAGTGATAGCCCATAAAAGATTAGCTGTGTTTTGTTTTGCTCTGTGCTCCTGCAGAGGAGCCATTAAAGAGAACATATTGGAGTATCATTTGTGAGACTGGGATTAAAAGCCACAGCTAAGGGCACCAGAGACAGCTGATTCCTGCTCAGCCTGGTTCCCAGCCATCATGATAAAACTGAGTTATATCTCACAAGTGGCACTTTACACTGTGCAGAATCTCTCTCCCCTGGCAAGAATGTCAAAGTAATGGTCTTTGAGGAGGAAGCATATTTTAGATCAAGGGACACTTTCACCAGACTTACTCGAGTCAAGTACTGCCCTGATAGCTTTATTTTGAATAACTACACCCTCCCCAGCCCGTGGAGAAAGGGGTTGCTGCAAGGCCTGAGTATGAACAGTGTGTGAGGGACAGGTTTGTGGACATGGCCAGTGGCATATGGCTGGACAAAGCAGTCTGTCTTTTAATAGAAGGGGGCAAATCCCTCTACATTTGCTTCCCCAGTTCCCTGAGTTCCCATGGGCACAGCTGTGTGCCATGTCCCACTTCCAGCCCCAAGTGAGCAAGCAAGGGTGAGTCCAAATGGGAAACACACCTTTCTAATCACTGGACCTCTCACTGATTTCCTGTTGAGTAATGTAAATCCTGAACAATGGAAGACAAACTCCAGCAGGAAGCTTGGGGCAATGAATTATCGGATTCCAAATAAATATGTGAGTGAAGGAAATTATCATCTCACAGTCTTAAGGGAGGGGGTGGCTGGGCATGGATGACTCCTGTGCTTTTTTTTTCCAAGGGATGTGAGCCCTCTTCCTATACATTGTGTTATGTTTGGGAGTTCTACCATGGGGTAACTCCTGACTGAACAGCGATGACTTTTTTTGCTTACTTCCAGCTTGCCGATTTTCAGTGTGAAGTGGTCTTGTGCTTCCTGTTGGTATTAAGAAAATCCTGGGGGAAAGAATCTCCCATCCTCCTTTGCTGCTGGCTGTGGTGACCTTGGGCTGGTGCTCTCCCTGTCTGCCTCAGTTTTCTCTTTGGATTGATACTGATCTGCCCCACAGTATCCACATAGTTTAGGATTTATTCCCCCAAAACTAAGAACATTTCTCAGATGAAGCCATTCATGGGCATATCTTTATAACAGCAGAAATACTGGTTGGCCAGGGAGCTCCTTGGACCTGACACAGGATGGCTCCAGCAGGATGCAGCAGTGTCAGACTGGCCCTTCTGTGGTGAGGAGAATGCTCCCTGTTTGAATGTCACTGCTGAATTTTTATGACCTAATGTGAGAGCAGCATCTGTTTGCCCATAGTTTTATCTTTTAGCAGCAGTTTTAGAAGCAGGAGTCTCCATAGCTCAATGGATGAAGAATATACATATATGTATTTTAATAACTTAGGGATTACATATCTGGGTCACACAGAAGACCTTGAGACATTACAGAGATAGCACACAGTCTGGAAATCTTTGGATTTGTGGGTTCAATGTCAGTATATGTGTGTCACCTGGGGCTGTATAATTTTGAACTCCTGTTTTAGTTTAATCCTGGCCGTGGTAACCTACATACCTGTGACCCACTCTTTCCCCCCACTCCCCAGTTCCTTTCGTGCCTCTGCAGAGGTCTGGGAATCCTGCTGGGATTGCAGGGACTCCTGCTGCATTGGACTTTAAGTCTGAGGACCTTGTTTGCAACCAGAGCCACACATTTGTTGTTCTGTGGGGATCCAGCTGTGCCCATAGGCTCCTTCTGGGGCTTTTTCCCTAGAATATGGTTTCCTGTACTGCCTGCCAGCTTCCTAGTTCCCAAAAGCAGCTGAGCCGAGTTTTAAAGGTTTAAAGACTTTGCACCTTCAACAGCTAAGGAGCTTATGAAACTTTGTCCACACAGACAGAGATTAATGTATTTCTTTTGCTTCTCATTCAGAGCTGCAGCTTTTAGGTGCAAAAGCAAGAAGTCTTGTATGTGACTAAGAAAAAATGTTCAGGTATTTACAATGTTGTCTTCCTCCCAACACCTTCTTCCTGCACAGGACCATGAAATACCACCCCTGTGCTGTGCTCTCACAGCTCCTGGTGCACCCAGTCTATAAACTGGAGCAGAGATCTGACCTGGTTTAAAAAGCAAAGTGAGCACAACCCACAACTTTCCTTTTTTTCCTGGCCAGGTTACTTTGAAGCTGGATCACTTCCCCAGCCCACAGCTTTTAGAAACACTAGCCAGAGAATCAGATAGAAACTTGCTTTCAACAAAAACCATCAAGTTTGCAGAAAAGCTCCTTAGCTCCAGCCTGCCTCGAGGAGACGTGCTGATAAATGGTTCTCTTTTTGGCCTCAGCAGTTTAGAAATGAATCACGAGGACAGATGCCTACGGGAAGACAGGTTAAAAAGGATTTCTGTGCCTATTTAAAATGAGAATACCCTGGGATGCTGATCTGTCTCTATGACAACTGTCTGTGAGCCGAGCATTTCCTTTTGTTGTGCCCGTGATCCTACCTTTGCCAGCATACTTACACCTGTGTGCTCAAAACATCAGCATTGACCAAAGCTCCTTGTGAGAACAACCCAAAGTGCATTTGCATTGTACCAGTTAATGGCACTGAATCGTTTGCTGGAGTAGCTTCTCTCCTTGTTTTCTGCGAAACAGACGTTCAGCTTTGCAGGTGTGTGTGAAAAGGGAAGGAAAAAAAGGGCAAAAATGACAAAGATGAGAATGTTACACAAATTTAAGGGTTGAATGGGTTGTCTAATGGTCTCATTTCTGCTTGTTCCCAGCCTGTGTATTATGCCACTGTCATGTCATATGAGCAAGGGTTGCTGTTCCCTGTGGGTCTGTATTGTTTTGAATAACTTAGAGGTAGTAAAAATTGTATTGTTGTAGCTCTGTAGCACACTGGAGACCTATGGTCTTGTCCCATGGCTGCTGGGGATAAGGAAATCAGTGATCTTTGACAACAGCTTCGGTTACTTAAGACTGATGGTACTGCTAAAGTAAGAGAACATTTAATAGAGCTTCAGAAAACATAGGGAAAGAAGCACAAAGGTCCCAAACACCAGGATGTGTGCAGAATGCCAGCTCCAAACCACTCAGGTATATCACGTACAGGATTTAGTAACCAGCTCTGTATAGTTCCTGAAGCCCTCAGAACCAAGTCTGCAGACGGCTTTGAGAAGTTGACTCAAACCACTCACACATGGAAAGCGAGGAGGAGGAAGGACACTGCATGTGCAGGATGTGACACTGTATGTTGGGAAATTTCCTATTTGGTTGTGGCTAATGGGATAGGACAGAAATGTGTATTTTTAGACAGTTGTCCTTGCTAATGCTATTTAATTGTAGATCTCAAGAACCACAAATTAATTACTCTCGTTATTAAAGTTTTCCAATATGAGCAACTGCTGGAAATAATTATGGGAAATTGTTTTGTCATATTTCCTGCCTCATATCAGTATAGTAAGCATTCAGATCTTTTATTCTTGCTACGTGAAAGTAATAAATATTTCTGCCCTGATTAAACAGTCATTGTGTGCAAAATACAGTTAATTGGTATATGAATGGAAGACTTAGGTTTGGAAGAAGTCTTTAGATGGGACAGTAAAGGGCTGTAATGTTGCATAGACTTCAGTCTGAGATGTTTCCTCTAATAGCGTGATTTGAATTTATGTCTTAAAATGCTGTTGGGGCAGAAAGGTCATCCCAACTTCACTACTTTCTTGAGTGATCCTTAGGTCTTCTGTCCAAGGCTTCTGTATGTGCTACTCCTGCACACTGAGTGCATGGACTATTCAAGGGAGGAGTAAATGGCTTTACTCCAGCCCCTGGCTGGAGCAGGGCTGCATCTCTTGGTCCGTCCCAAAAAGAAAGTTGTTGTGCTCATTGCATGGCATGTGACGTTGGTACCAAATTTATCTCGAATTTGGTTCCATCAGGGTAGGTTGAGGTGTAGGTACCTAGCTGGGCACTTGGTTTTGGCCCAAGAGAAAATCCAAAAGGCCCATCTATAAAAGCCTGAGAAGTGCTGTGATACCTCCCTAAAGAGGCTGTTACAGCAACAGTGCATGAACACGACAGCAGAGGCAGGGTGGGCAGTATGTACAGGGCTGTGAGATAAATGGAAACTCAGACTGACAAGGAGCTTTCACTATTCACTTCCTATCACAATTCCACCATTGTCTGCTCCTTCTCTTTGATGTCTGGTTAAAGAGACATCACAAACCCAGAATGGGGACAGCAGGTGCAATATGATCATTATGGACAGTTGCTTATACTGTGTGATACATAAGGCAGCTGGGGGAACGTTGGATGTACTTGGAGATTAATTTCCTTTGGGGATTTTATGTCTTTTGCATAACCCCAGTTAATACATCAAAACGAGCATCTGAGGCCGCAGCTTCCTCCTGGGGAATACTGCTCTTCCCTGCAGGGGTACCCAAAATGCCTGTGCAAAGGTGTATCAGCAAAGTAGGGAGGATTTTCAGCATGTCTTTCCTGCAATACCACAGAGGAACGTGGTGCCTGGCAGGAAAAAATGAGATGTCACCACTGTGGTCAGGAGCAGCTATGACTTAGGTTGGGAAGTTTGCACACACACCAAGGATCCACATGGGATGGAGGTGTTGTGGGATCATGCTGTGGAGGGGATGTGTGTTGGCTGAGCATATCTCTGCTTGCATGGAGATGTTTGCATTGCCAGGAGGTTTTAAAATATTTTGATTAAATTAGGATTCTGAGTGGAAAGCTCTCTAAATCTAGTCTTCTGCCCTGGAATTTTAATGAAGTCTTCCTGGGGGTGTGAGTAGGATTGATGTCCTCGCACATGTCCTGCCATTCCCTGATCGTTCTTTTAGAGCCGAGCAGCTGTGTCCCAGCAGGAGCAGGTGGTGAGGTGGCCGAGCTGGCTCCGGCAGGAGGGCGGAGTCGGACACTGGAGCACAGGGCTGGGCTGTGGAGCATTGTGCTGGGAGCCACTGCAGCCAGATGTCTGGGCAAACACAGCCAGGAAGGAGCTCCCCACACAGTGGTGCTCTGGCATTAATTTACCATCAGTAATGCAAGAGTGGGTTATGACTTTATTCTTCCTGGAGTAAGTGTTCCATCCAGTAGCTCAGATACTCAAGTCCTCTGGTGATGTACAAGTGGTTTTCTTCTAAACAAACACGACTTAACCCTTGAGCTTTATTAAATCTACCACAGATGTGCAAGCTGAGAAACTTCTCTGTAAAAAACAGGTCTGATGCTTTAATTTTGAGATGCTGTTTGACACAGCAGAAGTGTTAGTTGTTCTTTCACCTGCTAGCCTCAGAGCAAGTAGCAGAGGGAAGGCTGGCTCCATTCGTCCAGATGATGGGGATGGTATGAAGAGGTGAAGCAGTTGCCCAAGCTCACACGGTGTGTTGGTGGCAGACCTGGCAGGACTTTATCTGATTCCCAGGCCAAATCCAGTGCCTTGGGCCAGTGCTGACCATTCTCTTCATCTCATGTTTATTACTGACAGCAATTGAATAAGAACCGGTGCTTCTTTGTTTCTGCTGTGTATTGCTGACCCAGTTAAGGACAGGGTTTTTTATCCTGGCTCCCCAGCAGATGCATCTCACAATTCAGAGCAGAGAAACAAGGAGGGCTGCTGAACTGTGGCCAGCACACCTCTGAAGTGCAGAAGCAATTGGTGGGTTTCACAAGTAGCCTCTCTCCCCATTCTTTTCAGTTCTTGGCCTTTGCCTGTGTGTGCCAGGACCGAGCCAGTGGGCTGCTATCCCATGGAAATCTCTCCTGCTTGCCTGGGACAGAGTTGCAGTGGGCAGTACATCATTAGACCTTCCAAATTGCTTGGCTTTTTCTGTTGATTGAATCCAGTTGGAGATCAACCATTGTAGAACGGGAGTGAGCTGGCAGTCATTGCATGCTGACCTGCAAGCAGGGTTGAAGGTGTTTGCAAACACTCCAAATTCACACATGGAGTACACGTCTCTTGGTTCCCTGGATTAGCTGCTCGCAGATGGGTCTTGCCCTTGCTTTGTGATAGAGAGCCTGGTGTCATCTGCTCATAGGGACCTCAGACAGTGCCAAATAGCATGTGCAGGGGAAAGAGAGGGCATCTGTGTTGGATTAGTGTGGTGGAATGTGTCCCAAACGTGATGCTGATAGCTCAGGTGAACAGAGGATTCAGTGCGTGATCCAGCTGAGCAAGCTGCTCACTGGTATTTCTGAGGTAGGGAGAGTAGTGGTTTCTGCTGGCTGTATTGAAAAAGGTTCAGGATGGAGAAGCTGGTTCTTCATTGTCTCTGATAGCAAGACAGATAAAACCCAGGAAAACATGAGTTTGTGTAGAGGTGCATGTGGGGTGAGTGCTGGGAGGAAATTCTTATTTTACATTTTCTGCTGAGGAAACAATCCTTGCTCTGAGAGTCTTGCCCTCCACTCGATGGTGTTTTTCTTCCCTGGTGATGAACAGACGTCATCAGAAAGTCTCTTGTTGTTCCAGATTCTGTTTATCACGTATTTGAACAAAGACTTGACAAGGGTTTTTTTTTTCAGGTATTAATTATAGTTGACTGCATGGCTAATCCATCATCCTCTTTAGATGGAGTCACTGGGTGTTGACTGATGTAACTGCAAATGTGACCGGTCTGCCATAGGTGAAGATGTAGCAGCTCTTTGTCAGAGCCATTTCAGTTTCACCCAACAGTATATGGAAGAAAGGCTAATTGTATAATGACAAAAGACAACGTTTGGAAGGAGATGAAAGATTCTGACATAACAGTTCTGTGATTTCTCATTTCAATTCCAGAGTGAGAAGGGAATAAATTCATGGCCACAACTCATTTTATCAGGTGTTTCTGGGCATGATCACTCCTTCTGGGTCCTGGGATATTTTGTCTTTTGTCATCTGTAGCATATGGGTGCTGAGGTACAAAGAAGCTCAGAAAGCACCTGTGGTTTCTGAAATGAGAGTACAGGAGCCTTAGCCAAGATCTCAGCAGCTGAGCTGAGGACAGAGCTGATCTTGCCCCATCTGAGGAAACCAGTGCCTGCTGAAGTCCACTTTCAGGTTTATCTTTAAACATTCCAAGTCCAAGCTCACTTCTTCTGAAATTATATGTCCTGTTAAAGTTTGCAGTGATTCATTTGGAGTACATTTTATTGAGCAACCTCTTGGGTTTGTTTTGAAAGCAAGTGGCTTTGAATCTGTCTTGAGTAGTCTGGATCATTTATCTTGCTCTTTTCTGCATCTTCATGTGGTAACAGGGAAGTTGTTGAAGCAAACAAACATAATTCAGAGTATGGATTTCCCCTGAATATGGAATTGCGTAAAATGCAAGCATTGAAGCGTGACAGATAAGGTTGTTGGTCCATGTTGCACTTGTTTCCATAGTTGGGATTTGAGGAAGAACTCCTCCCTGAGAATGCTCCTTCTTTGTGCAGCTCTGCATTCACTTGTGGGAGACACATTGCCTGTCACTTCCTGCTTCCATCTTGAGGCACAAACACCCATCTCTCCCCAAAGATGTGTATTCACAAGTTATTTTATTGTCAATACCTTAAACCTGCCAGCACTACTGAACTTTGCCCTCTGAAGGAAGCATATTTCTACTTTGGATCTCATCTGATAGCTGACATCTTGCATTTCTGCTGATTAGTTACCAACCAAGCTGGCCATAGTCCACTGCCCATCTGTGGTGGGCTGCCTTTAAATTTGTGGTCACTTGAAAACTAAGCAAGAGGCAGCGAGAAAGTGGCCTCAAGAGTTTGTTGGACTCGAGTGGCGTGAGGGACTTGAGACATCTGGAAGAAACCAGCCATGCAAAATCACTGTGGAGGGGTTTTTGTGGGTAGTTCCTTTAACTGGGCTTGAAAAACTTGTTTCTGTCACAGAAATACAAACTAACCAAGCAGTCACTCTTGCTTGGGGTTTTTTTGTAAAAAACCAGCCTAGCCTGAATACAACAAAATTTAATTTGTGCCTTCGTTGACGGTTGGAGTAAACCTGCCCTGTCATGGTTTTGATCTGTCTGATCCTGCAGAACTGGGGGGCTGCAGAGCTGTCACTTATTGTGTGTCTTATGGCAATGCTGAAAAATTCACAGTCCCATGAGTCAGCAGGAGGTTTTGCATTAACTTTAGGGTTGTAGTTTCACCTCAATTTCAAGGTCTCTGTTCTAATCTCAAGACTATCCTTGCTTTACTGAGGAACAAACCCCTTGATGCAGCTAGCACTTTATTTCTGATTAGCATGTTAGAGTAGAACCTGACCCACAATACTGGGAAATAAAATGCTTAAATAGCTAAAATGGGATTTGAAAAAATGCAATTTATTAAATGATTTCTCAGTTATTGATGTGTTTAGCAGGTATAGAAGACAAAATGAACTAAAACAGGCTTTGGCATTTCAGAAAGTGAGTCATTTTTTCTGTTGCATCATGTATAAACTTTTCCCTTTTCGTGTATGTATGGTTGAAATTACTTTGAGGTTTTGAATTCTCACTTCAGCTCTCTGTTTTTTATTATTTTCAAACATTACTGAAAGGGAATGCTGTGCTCTCACTGCCTTGCTGTTTAGTTGTTGGGGTTTTTTTTAAGGACAGTGGGCAACATATAGGTGGTTAAATGAGCTGGGAAGTTACTAGTTTCTCATGTTTAGGTAGGAGTAAAAGGTAGGTGTATTGATGGATCCATAACGTTGTTCCAGGGGGAGCTGCTGACAAATATCCTTTACCTGGGGAGCCAACCTTGAAATCCTTTTGCAGTGTGGTCGTGTCTTTTCAGATTCTCCAGCATTTATAGAGGTTCCTTGAAATCCATTTAAAGACCATGAACACGGTCTTTAACATGCATCCAGCTAAGATAGCAAACAGGTGTGTCTTTCCTTAAAAGAGTGCAAGAGAGTATTGAACTCTCTGAGGTTCTCCATGCTGGAGGAATGCTATTGCTCAGAATCCCAGGATTTATAAGATAAAGACTAGAGCAGACAATGAGCACTGGGAGATGCCAGATAGAAATATGGTATCTAAATGGAGTTTCCACAAGCCAGGCCCAGCATAGAAGCCATTTGGTCTTCACATGCCAGGCCCAGCAAGATATTGTACATTCTTCTTGGGATGAAGAAATCCAGCAGACAGAGGTGTGTCAAACCTGCCTTTGTGTGCCCACTTTGTAGGGAGAAATGGATACTCCTCAGGAGTTAACTGGATGACCTTCTTTCTTTAGAATTCACAGCTGCTGCCTGCATCTGAGCTCTGCAGGGGACAGAGGACTTGCCCCAACCCCAAGCAGTTGGGCAAAGTAACATCACCTGGACATCATCCGTTCATGAAAATTGTCTGTAGCTTGCTTTACAGCCAGCACTGAGGGTCACTGGTTTTGCCACGAGTAGCCTTTGTCGTAGTGTAAGCACAGCGATGGGTACAAAACACAGTTCAGAGGAGGGAGATTTACTGAAAAGAGCTTGAATAGCCAAGAAATGGGTGCCACCACAGGCTTTTCTCCCAACCCTCACTAATTTTCATTGTGAAAGAGTGAAGGATTTGGAGAAGGGCTTTTTTGTTTGTCTGAAATAAAAAAACCCCAAACCTTCTTTCATGTACCTGTTGCCCCAAATGTTTTTAGAACTAGCGTGCAGTTGCACGGTCTGCCTTGTCTCATTAGAAACTGGCTTGATCTTCAGTTTTGGCAGATTCCATGAGAGTCTAAGAGATCTGTTGGAAGGATCCAACAGGTGACTCTATGGTATGAGAGGGTAGGAATCTCCCACCTTATTGAATGTCAGCTGTGACAGTGCAGTGCCTGGCGTGTACTGTGTCAAGGCTCTGCACTTACGGCATGCTGGAAATGTAAAACTGGAAAGGGCTCTAGGAGATGATCCTTTCCTTTTCCTGGCAGTAGCAGGAGCTCAGCTGGTAGCAGTCCTATGCCATGTTTGTTGCTGCTTTGTCACCGAGCCTTTGTGGCTGCTGGGACCTGTGTAGCCAGAGCAAGTTCCTCCCGGGGTTGTCTCCATGGCTTCCACCCCCAGCCATGCAGATACGAAGTGTGGGAAAGAAGTTGTCGTTGGGCCTGTCCCTCACGTGTCCCCATTTAGTCATTGCCTGGAATCTGAAATGCTAAAAGCTTGCAGAAACCTTGAGGGGAACTCAGCTGAGTGTGCCAAGGTCCTCTGGGGTAGAGTTCAGCAGTCTGAAGGGCTCACCTGATTACAGCAAGGTCGTCATGCAGGGTGACTCACATGAGATTATCTTTGATGTCATGGAGTGTTTCTTCCCGTTACCGCTGACAGGAGAGTTGGTCAGAGCATGGTGCTAATAATGTGTGTTCGATCCTCCTTTGGGCCGTTCGCTTAAGAGTCGAACTCGGTGATCCTTGTGGGTTCCTTCCAACTCAGAGTATTCTGTGATCCTGTGACAACCTGCTGGCTGCAGTTGTGATGGGGTTTTCCTTGCTGGGGCTGCAGAGCAATGCCGGGCTGTGAGATGCCCTCTTGTGCAGTCTGGGCAGCACAGCTGGATGCTCCCATGGCGTGTGGCATCTCCGTGGGCAAGTGGTACAGCTGAGCCCACCAGTGTGGACAAAGCGTAGCAAGGACCTTTGCTCATCAATTTTAAGTGTGGATTTCAGCTTTAGGTTGGGTTTGTGGAAAGCAGCATGAGGTTTGGTTTACAGAAGAAAAAAAAAATAGTCTTTTCAAAAAGGAATTTGTTTCTGCTTTCTGTGAGCAAGGCTTCCAAACGGACTCGGTCAGTTCTGCAGTACGATCAACAGGACTGGAAAAAAATACCAAGTGAAGTAACACAGTGGCTGTGGTAAACATGAACTGGGGCCTTGGAAGTAGCTAATGGCATACCACAAAAGAGTCTCCTTTCACCCACCACGGACTGTGCCAGCAGCAAGCACTGCCAGCGCTGGCGTCTAGCAGAGGAAAGCATCATTTGGCTCCTTTTTGGATTTCATTACTCTTCCTGCACTCCCTCCTGCTCACAGCAAAAGCCTTTCCAGTTGTAAAGAAGTGAATTAACTGCCTTCGTGTCAGTGATGGATGAGGCGCTTTCTCCCCCTTCAAAGAGAGGAGCCGTGTCGGTGTCGAATGCAGGACGGCGGAGTTGAAAAGTCCAAGCGGAACAGGAGAGCCCGTGTGGTGACCCAGCTGTCAGGCAGGACACCCTGGGGACAGCTCCCACTGGTGCCCTCTGAGTGGGGAACAAAAACCACTCTCGGCACGCTCCCCCGGCCTCAAGGCTCTTTTTTTTGTGTGTGTCCTGCTTTCAATGGACTTGGGCACATCCCTGAACACACAGCAGCCGTTTGTGCGGGTTCAGGGAGCCTCAAAGGCTTTCACAGGGAGCTCCTCCAGGCTGCACAAAGCGGGGTTACCACGCTGGTACTTGGGAGATCTCCTTTCAGGCGTCCATGGCTAATCATATTAAAGGTGACCTCATGGGCAGCGCTCTCCATTGTTGCCATATGTTTTGTCCGGTGCTTGAGTGATGTTGTGCATTGGAATGTATTCATGCGTTGCCTAATTTAATCACCAGGCTTAATCCCCTCTCCTGTTCTACACCCTTAGAATTTACTGGCTCCTTTCTAGCCTCCCGTGCATTGTCTGCATCTCCTTCACAAGCTAATACGGATGCCTGGAGATGTTTTTATTTATTTATTTACTTTCAGAAAGTATTAAAGAATACAATCTCAACAACAAGCCCAACAGCCTCTCCAAAGGGAGAGCGAGCACAGTGGATGCTCTAGCAGGCTGATCCTTCTTCCCTGTGATCTTTTCCTTCTAGCTTTTCCATAGAGAAATTAGGGATTAGGCTCATGGGTTTAAAAAAATAATAAAAATACTACGAATGGAAAAATGACTGAGAAAGCGGTGTGTCTCCTTTTAATATTGTTGGAATAAATAAGTCATTTTAAGAACTTGACTGTCTCTGTAAAATATAGTGTTGGTTTCTGCCTTTAAAACTTACTGCTTTGGTATGGACAACTCCAATTCCAGGGCTGACTGGACAAAATTAACCCAACAAAGACCCAAGTCCACCAAGCTGGGAAACTGGAAAGCCCGATTTATGGAACACTTCTGCAAAACCCAGAGAGCTCTGCAAGAGCTGCTGTGCTCCACAGCAGTCAAGCATTTCTAGGGAGCGGGGCTTTGCAGAATGTCTTTCAAGGATAATTTCTAAAGATTTTGGTAAGATTTCCCTCCCCCAGCTGATGCTGCCTTGTGGAGGGGTCTGTTAAAAATGGGAATTTGAGATTCAGTTGTGTTGTGACTTGCTTTAGGAGTGGATGGGAGCAGTCCTGGCAAGGGAAGGCTGTGATGAGATTTGAGGATGATACACGATCAGGTTGCTTGGATGCTGAACTCCCAGGGGCAGGAAACTTTACGCTTGCTGAGGCAGATTGTTAAATAAACAACCTCATGCTTTGGTTCAGCTCTTAGATTCTCCTGCTCCACATACAGCATGCTGGTACCCACAGCTCTAAACAGGGGGATATGTCCTGAATGTCTTGGAAACCTTAAACATAGATTGTACCTGAATTACAGCTTAGAGTTTCCCTCTGTGTATGAGTGTGCACTTGCACACATGAGATCCCTGCAGCCAAGTTCTCATACCTGAGCTTGCTGATCTTCTCTGACTGTGTGCTGTGTTTTGGGTTTGATGGGAGGAAGGAGGGATGACGTAAAAGATTGCAGATTTGTGGCTGGTTTTAAAAACACTTTTAAAATATTATGTATCTTCATTTTAAAGAAATGCAATACTGCTTGTTAACCACAGCTACTGAACATAAACCATGTCGAGCCCCTTACATATGTTTAGTCACAGTGCAGAACAGAGGGCTGTAACAGCCTGCTGTGCATTAGCACTGGAAGAAGATTCCCTGATCCTACCCTCCACACTCCAACCCCGGGATCCACAGCAGCGTCACAGGCTCTGACAGCAATCTGGCCCCACAAAAATGCTATAGAATTTGCACCTTTTCAATGTGAACCATGCCAGAGCCCTTTCTGAAGTGCCTACATGCAGAAATTGCTTCTCCTCTGAAATGCAGCCGTGTTGGAGCCAGAGGACAGCTGGCCATGGGTTAGCTGGAGGGTAGGGTGCCTGTCCCGCTGCCAGGGTGTCTGCACTCGCTGGGCCAGGTCTTCTGGCCACTGTCCACTCCTGCTTCCTTCGTTTCCTGTGACAGAGGAGCCTGGAGTCGCTAGGAAAATGTGAGCGGGAGCAGGTTGCTGCCAGAAGAATTCAACTGCGCCACAACCAGTCCCTTCCCAGGGGAGCCTGGCAGTTGTGCTGACAGCAGCAGCCTTTGCTGTCCATGGGAATGGACAGGGATGTCCTTGGAAAGCTTTGGATCTCCTACTCGTGCACTGAGCAACTGTCCTTGGACGTGCCACGGGATTTTGGTGAAGCCAGGAAAAGGACATCATGGCTCACGGCCGACCTGTGCCCAGGGAGGAGGGAACCAGCACTTCCATGGTGGGATGTGGAGTGGTGTTTTATGGCATACAGCATTCAGAGAAGATGCTCTGCAGCAGGTGGTGGGCTGAGTGTGTACAGCAGGAGATGTCTTCCCATCCCCATGCTGTAACAGTGTCGGGGGAAAAGGTCTGGCCAAGGACACGGCGCAGCTGCATGCAGTCCTGGCAGGTTATAACATACTGCAAGAAAGTCCAGGTTGTCCCCAGAGACTAAGCAAAGCTTGAGTCAGCAGCACTAGGCCTGGACTTCAGGACTGCCAGGTATTTCACAGCAGCACCCCAAAGGATGGAGGAGAATGGCGTGTGTGTCAAACTGAGATCAACGTGGTGTGATCAGGGTATTCTGCTCTTCATAGTCCCAGTTTAATGGGTTGCAGATATAACTAAACCTAGAAATACTGTTGTTATCTCTCTTGTTACCTAGCAGAGCTCTTACCATGTCAGCACAGGGGCTGTTCGTATTTTGATGGGTTTATCTCTTGTATGGAGGGTATTACAAGCTTTTGTCTGTCTTCCAGTGCGACTCTATGGAAATCCCTCCAGGCATGAGGCAGTACCTGGGTGCTGATTTAATCTGTGCTCCTGGATTCTCACAGCTCCATTAGTGGCTTAGCAGGGGAAGCAGTTTGTATTAACAAACTTAAGAAAATAGGATTTACTGTGTTTGATCTGCCCTCGTTTCCTCGTATCCTCCCAATAGCAATGACAAACACTGGGCACATTACGGGAAGGCACAAAATAGGCGTAGGGAAGACACAAAGTGGGCTGATTTGTAAAACATGTATCAGCGTCCTCCGGGGCTCGTGGGGTGAGGGAAAGTTGTGCTATAGTCAGGTGAGTAAAAGACACTAAACCTTTCTTCCTCCTGCCACATCCCCAGACACATCTGCCCCCACGGCTCTTACCTTGCCTTTCCCTGTGACTTGAGCCATTTGAACACAGCACGGTGTCACATCCTCCTCCAGGTCACCACTGCCATCTGCTCTGTTGCTGGTCTGAGGCTGGGGCAGCTCTCAGAGACCGTGTGGTGCTTTGGAAGGGGCTGTTTGTCCCTTTGCTTTTCATCCAGTGTTGCTGGTGTTCTTGATCTGTTTTCCCATAAAGAAACTGCCTGTGAGGCACCACCGTGTTTCCCTTGTGGTGCTGTGTGCCTTAGCAGAGCTGTGCATCCATCAGGGGCTGGAGCTGCTGACTTCTGCAACGCTGTTCTCTACTGACCATGGGCTCTCGCAAAATAGCACGGCCAAGCATGAAGTTAAACTTCAGTTAAACCTGGGGTCAGTAAGTTAAGACCTGTTTTCAGGCATGACTGTCAGGTGTCTGAAATAATAGCAATTGGGAATAATAACCTGTTACCTTGTAGTACTGTCTAATAACAGCATACCAAGCAGCGAGTTTAGAGAGGGTTTCTGCTTGGTTGTGTCAGTTTTCATCTAAAGCAAATGTGGAACACACCAATTGCTTTTCTTTCAAGCTCTCACATCCCATTTTGGGACAGAAATGCTTTAGGGATCCCTTTCTGATCAGGCTTTGTTGTTCTCTGTCAGATCAAGGTGGCATACATACGGACTTCATACCACCCAACCTACAACAAAGCTGATGTTGGTCCCACAGACCCCTCAGGTCCTGGCTGTGACTGACCAATGGGCTACAGGTGCCATGGCTGCTCAAAAACGCCCTTTTGTTGGCTGCTGGCATTGGTCAGCTTAGGGGGAATTTTATGTCAGCTGTACCCCCAAAGTTCCTCTCCTTGTTAATGGTGAGAAATATTTCCTTTTTTTCATGTGATTGCTTTAACTCACTTGGTTGGTCTATTTGCTCCAGGATTTTCAGAGCAGTGGATTTATTTGCTGCTCTGCCAGCCCCTGGTAGATGAGCCAGGGATTCTGAGGTCCAGGACCTGTGTCAGTCCTGGGTGTCAGTGGGTGCTGCTGGTGTCATTCTCTCCTTCTCCACACTTTGCACCAACTGCAGGTGCCCATGGGCTTTGGAACTGTAGTGTCAGCAGCTCCATTTCCCATCTCTTTTCTCATGCAGCAGACCCTGGTCTTGCCTGTTCCTGTTCACACCAGTTACAGGTCCCTGTGCTACTCCCTGGCCTCTGGATGTTGGCCTCTGATCTCTCCTAGGGAATTTTAACCCTCTGATAAGTACATGAGATCTGAGTGCCACCCTCCAGCCACCAACTTCTTCATGGACAGAGAAACTGCGCTTGCCATCAACTCTTAATTATTTGAGAAGGGGCAGTCTTACCTCCCCAAGAGTCTCTGCGGTTGTTTCAAATTCCTGATTGCAGTCTGCCTTCTTACTAGAGTCTTGATCATCCTCCTCTCCCAAATTCCTGCTTTCCCAAGTGAATTTCCATATCTCTCAGGTAAAGAAGAAACCATTGAGGCTGGGCAGGATGAAATTGCTCCCCTGTAAACTGTTTCCTGCTAAGCCTGTAGTCATCATCCGTTTTCAAAATGCAAGAATTTTCTGAAGCCCAAAATCTCTTGTCTCTACTGAGGCTGGCAAAGCCCGTCTTGTGAGGGTTTTGTTACTGCACAGGGTGAAATGAGTGGAACTGTCTTTTGTCAGAGCATGGATGGGGCTGGGAGACACACAAGAGCTGGGAGTGCTTTAAAGGGAGTCTGGGAGACAAGCTCTGAGTAACAGAAAATGAAACAGCCAAGCAGTGAAACTTGGCATGTGTCTTGTTAGTGTCACAGTTTTTTATGTGGCATTTCCTAGGGATGTTTTGCTTCTATTTTCAAGTTGGTGTATGTGTAGAAAATACTTCTAACTTCATTGACTGTTCCCTAGTGGTCTAGGGCACGCGGTGCAGTGTCACAATTTGTTAGCTTCTGAAGAAGGTATTTTTAATCCACAAATTTAAACTCTTTGCAATTGTATAATCTGTATTTTAGTTTGGTGGTTTCCTAATCGTGCATCTAGAGAATGAGCTCATCCAGTTCATAAAATGAAAGGAAGTATTCAGCTCTTCTTTCTAAATAAATCTGGATCCATTTCTTTGTGGATTGCATCCGAAACCTCCGATGCAGGCAAGTGTGAATGCTTAAAAATAAACTCATTTACAGTTTATTTTTTGCCAAGTGGTCAAAGTTGTCTCGTGCCCTGTCTTTCCAGAAAGGCTCTTCAGCTTTGACTTGCAGCTGTGAAATAAAAGCCAAAGGTGTGATGCCAGCTTGCCATTTTGGTGACAGCATCTGCCTGTCTTTGCAAAGGATCCAACCACACTTCTTCCTGGTTTTGCTGTGCTCCCCGACCACCCATAGCAGAGGTTTTGGAGGCCACCAGCCACCAACAGGGCAGCCCTCTTACGTGCCAGGGAATACATGCTGGTGACTTCACTTCTGTGACAGGAAGACCCCCTCACTACGTGTTTGGAGAGCAAGAGCTGCTGCAGCCTGTGGGATAATTTAGTAATAGCTTATTGTGGCTTTGGGTCCCGAGCTGGGAACCTTTGGGTTTCCAGATTAATTTAAGGGAGGAGAGCTGTCTTTTCTCATCCATCTTCCATGTCAGGAATTCACTGGCTTTTCCCATGTTTTATGCAGCTGTATAATGCAGGCAGCAGCTAAGTAAATGATAGGATTTTAAAATAAAAGTAAGCAGAGGGATTCAGACCAGAGTAATACCCCAGATGAGTTTCAGCTCCTGTTCCTAGGCTGGACTGGGGTTTGTTTTGACATTGTCCTTAGCCACATGCATGGATCTTGTAGCCTGTTAACAGGGACAGTTTGCTGGCTAATGTGCTGAGAGCGTGGGGCAGCAGGGACAGCTTCAGGAGCCTCCTAGAGAATTTAAACCTTCACCTGGAAATTGTGCTCTTACGGGATGGGGAGAAGGAGCCTCACTGAAGAGGCAGTAGGTGTGATTGTACCAGTTTAGGAGCAATTCATGGCTTCCAACAAGTAGCAACAGCAGTCCCATAATCAGGTGCTGAGATTGGCCAAACATTTGCTGTCTACAAAGCCAAAAGGAAAGGACTGCTCCAACCCAGTGTGAGAGGTGAGTTGTTGAGCTGGTAGCAAGTTTCCTTGTCTTTCCTCTTTTTTCCACTGTAGGACTTTTGGTTTGTCCTTTATTACCCCTATCCTGTCCTTACCACATGTTCTTCATCCACTACCCAGGGTCTTTCTCCAGCAATTTTGAGCTGCAGCACAAATAGAAAAGCTCATGGAAGAAGTGCTTTGGTCTCCAGAGCAGTTTCTTTAAGTGAAAACACAGCTGTGAGGTTTGCAGCCTGTGCTTCTGTAAGGGCTCATCCAGCCGGCACAGCCAGCGCTGCTGCAGTCCTTCCAGCACGCAGGAATTGGGAAATCCATTGTGAACAAGATTGAGTTTGATGGCCTGCGTGGAGGCAGATGGATGTATTTTTAAGGGATGAGGTGCCAGAAAACTCTGTGATTACGTTACTGGAGCATGGCTCGTTTTTTGTGGTTTTAAAAGTGAGTGTCAGGACTTCAGGACTATTTCTTTTTCGGGTCAAAACCGAAGTTTGGGCGGGGCATAAAAACCTGCTTGATGACTAAGTTTATTCTTAAAAAGCTTTCTAGAGCTTGCTGAAGAGGGGAACCTTTATTCCAACAGGGAGCAGATACCAGTCTTTTTGGACTTCCATGCAAGTGGGGTTAAACTGAACAAGTGCCCAGGGTGAAAAAGAAGCCCTGCCTTTCGGGAGACTGTTTTCAGTATGATCTTTAGATCCAGTTCCCTGGTTTTTGTCTCAGAGGCTCGTATTCTGCCTCGCCTCCTTGCCCTGGGTGAACTCTTTCTGCTTGAATACCCCCCTCATCAGTGGAATTACCTTGACCGATTCCAACTGAGGCTGCCCTTACATTGCCCTACAACTGAGACAGCTCAAATCTGTGACCTGGTTCCTTGGCTGAACCGATTATACCTCTCTGACACAGTGCATGTGTAGAGAAAACTTCATCTCATGACGAAGGTTTGCTGCTCAGAGCCAAGGCTGGGAACGGAGGATCCAAGCCAAGCCATTTACTCAAGGGGCATGCAGAATTTGCCCAGTCAGGTCAATACAGGGACTGGCAGCTTTTCAGCAGCCAGAAGAGTGTTCCTCATGCTGTCTCCTTGTTGGAGCTACCAGGCTTTATCGCATGACCGAGCCCCTGACTGCTGCAGGTCTAAAACATTCTTTAAAATGAGGATGGCTGCTGGCTGCAGTGAAGCCCAAGTCTGGAGGTCCATGGCAAATGTGAAGCACTGTTCTCTCTTTCTGAAAATCTGGTTTTTACCCTTGGTGGAAGAAGCCCCAAAATGTAGGAAGCTTCCCCAACACTCCCACCAAGGCCTGTCTGCCTGAGCAGGGCATGGGGTCCCCACAGGGCTCAGGCAGCACAGAGCTGTCAGTGCACTGTGGGGCAGTGTCTGCTTCACTGGTGTCTCGTGTCCGTGCACTAGTTTAGTGTCTGCTCACCTCTGCTGAGGGCAGGATGGGAGCTTTGCGTGGAGATGAAGTCAGTGTCTGGCAGATGGGGGAACAAGCAGCATCCCACTGTCAGCCAACTGTATCCTCTGCTAGATTTAAGGATGTAGGAATGGAGAGCAGGAGTATGTTACTAATCCAAAGAGTGGACTAATTGTACAAACAAGCGTTATGTGCGCACAGCCCTCAGTGCTGTGGGCTCAGGAGATGACTGTTCCTGAGGTGGCTTTCCTCAAGGAGGTGGCATTACCTTCACCTTGAGCTTGCAGTACATGCCACCAAACCTCACCAAGGATCTGTGAGTGCTTCTGTGTGCTGTGAGTACATTCTCTTGCTCCGTTGACCAGTCACAGGATAGTGTGCTCACACCTGCTTGGTGCCTTAAATGAGTTACTCCTATCTGTGGAGTCAACAGCATCCTGCCCATAAAACAACCTGCCCCAGCCCCTTTGAATTTCAGTGCTCAGCTCCTCTTCTGTTCGGATGTATTGCAGTTGTGTCTGGTGATGAGCGAGCCTATCCATCACTGTATCCAAAAAGATCCAAATTACTCCTTTTGACAGCTCTTATTCACGCACCTCCCTGTGCCTCTGACATCTCAATTATTGATGGGGCTCTCCTGGTAGGCAGCACTCTGTTCTCAGCATGGCTGCGTTCCAGCTCCTGTTCCCATTGAGTTCATGCACACACCATGCTGAACGCTTCTTTATGTGCAGAGCCATTGAAGTGGAAAGGGATCTTTATTAGCGTGTGAGCTCCAGGGCTACGCAACCGAAGGGGGCAGTGCAAGCCAAATCACACTGCAGTTCGGCGCTGGGAAATTTCCTCTCCCCCTCCTCTCCCAGGGAAGCCCAGCAATCTTGTAAAATGAAATTATTTCATATGTTTAATGGAGAAGATCCCTTGGTCTGATGAACCTCCCTTGTGTTGGGGGTCACCCTGCACTTGCATTTCTCTAAGAAACTTCGGTCCCCCATTGCCCCTGCGGGCACAAAATGCAGTATTTTGGGGAGCAGTGCCTTTTCCTGTGCTGTGGTATTAGTTTGTTTGCTGGCTCCTTCTGACAAGGAACACTGGCACACACAAAAAGGAGCTTCAAAGCAGCAATGCAGTGTTGGAGCAATGCTGTCAAATTGGTGAAGAGTTAAAGCTGTGCCAGAGGGGTGATTGCAAAAGGCTGCTTGTTTTGTAGGGCTTTGTGTATGCAGGAGGATGTGTGCAGGATGTCTCGTGACATTGCTGCAGCAGAAGTCAGATAGAAGAAGGATGAAATGGTTGATCAGCTCCTGACATCTGTCCCAGCCTTGCCGTGCAGCCTTCTGTAATTCAGAAGTTACCAGAGGTTTTGTGTGTAGTGAATGAAGGCAGAAGGAAAGGGCATCTGCTGGAGAAGATAGGACCAGACAGAAGCAGCACTGTAGGGGTGCGGAGGGCTGGGAGAGGACACTTGAGTTCTGTTCTTGCAAGTCTGTGGCAGCAGGCACTTCATAGATTAGCTTTAGCATGAGAGGAGAAATCAGTGCTGACCTTCCAAAGCACTGAGGTGCTGGGAAGCATGAGTGCCTTTGCAGTGAGCAGGGCTGTGCAGAAGGGAGGAGTCTGGTCAGTGGAGCTCTCCAGGGGCTCCAGCAGCAGAGAGGACCCAACTGCAAGATGTCGAGTGGGTGTGGACAACCTTGTTAAGCTTAGTAGGAAGCTTACAGTCTCTGCATTCCCGGTGTGCTTCCTGCACAGCGAGTCCTTCCCTAGCTGCCTTACCTGCTCTCCTTCCACCCCGTGATGAGTTTTGCCGGAGGGTTTTGTGCTCCTTGTAGAGGCCAAATGCCACCAAACAAGCAAAGGCAGCTGGATTGTTGCCAGTGGCTGCACAGTCAGAGCTTGACTGCTCATTCGGGGGTCGGTAAGGACTCCTGGTGACAAGCACAGGTCCCCTCTTCCCCCTCCTGGCTGACCATGAGAGTGCATCAGCAGGGCAGATCTGCAGAAGAGCATGGGTTGTGAATCAGTGACAGCATGGCTGCCTCGAGCTTTGGTTGCTGGGACAGACCTTTAGTTGCACATCTCTCTGTGTGACAGCCTGACCCTGACCTTTCTCTGAGTGTGGTCCTCTTGTCACTGTGGGCGATGGCAACATCCTCTTGCCTGACAGCATTGACCCAGATGGTCAAACCATGTATAGTCTTCATTATCCAGGCCTTGCTGGCACTGGTGGATGATGCAGAGTTGGCTGAGCCTGCCAAGCAGGGTGTGTTTTATTTGTCTGGAATACCACGAGCAGACAAAGAAGGATTAAAATAACAGAAAGTTGAAAACCCATTATCTTTGGGAACTGTGATCTTTCCTTTTGGGGTAGGCAGGTTCCATGGGACCTCATCCCCCCAGATAGTGGAAAGGTCACCTTCCCATACCTGACTGCCCCAAGGCTTTCACTGGCAGCCTGTCCAAACAAGGCTGTTTTCCTTCCCAGCCTTTTTCCTTCCTTCCTTCCTTTCTTCCCTCCCCCTGGACTTATGTCCTTGCACAGAGGTGGCTCCACCCTCAAGCTGTGCTGGGGACCCAGAGCCTCGGTGAGCTATAACCAGAGAGGCTCAGTTATTGCAACCCCAAAGCCCACATAGCTGAGAGCTGCAAACGAGAGGTTCAGGCACTCCTGAGTTTGTCCTGATCAAAATTATTGTTGAAAGTCGCCAAAGCCACACTTTTGCCAAATTTTGCGCTTTCTTTTGTGCTTCATCTCCACCGTTCTGTGGTACAGTGCCTTTTCCACAAAGAAAAGGATCTGGTGGATCTGTGTCTGAGATAACTGCTGTCCCTTTGGCCTCAGAGGTGCTTCCTGATATTCTAGCAGGAAAGCTTTGGAAAACCTGGCCCAGAAAAAATGGCTTTAAGCAGTTCCCAGTTCCTCCTTCAGTTCCCCAAACCAGGGCAACTCACGTGGAAGGGCTCTGCTTATGGAGCACATATGGCCAGCAAGGTGATCGCTTGTTGCCCTTGGGGAGGTTCCTTTGTTTCTTGCTGACCTCCTGCTCCCATGGAGTAGCTGCTATGTGCCATCATAGCATCTGGAGAGGCTGGATCCACAGCCAGGCTTCATGGATCTTGGCCAGAAGAAGCATCCCCAGCCAGCCCTGCTAGTCCTGCCATGGACACCGGGCTCCAGAGTGGATCTGAGTGATCTACTAAGCTGGTGCAAGGGCAGGGCTTGCAGGAAAAGGGGAGCTGTGGAGAGTGTTAAGAGGGCACTGTCCTGACAGTGGTATGAACTGTCATGAACATTTGTGTTATGTGGTGTTGCACAAGCTTGTGTTTCAGACTGGCTTACACTGGTAGGGGTGTAGAAGTCAAGGTAGCACAGCTGAATTTGGCCTGAGTCTAGTGCTTGGTTCTTAACTCAGTATTCAAGATGGTGAATTTTTCAATGATTTCATGGCAGGCAGCTTTACTTGGGTCAGTGAGAGCACAGTGTATGACTTTGCTACTCTTCAGGGAAGGGAAAATGAGTGCATCATCTAGTGATTCAGCACAGAGGGTTTCTTTACAGCCTGCGGGAGAAAGATGCTTTAATTCTGTGTTCGTTCCTGAATAAGCCATTAATTTGAGTTAGCAATTTTCTTGGAGCCCAAAGGAGAAGAGTCTGTGATCAAATGCAGTGGCTCAACACTGCTCTCCTCCTGTCCTTGTTCAAAAAGGTTGGGCTCATCATAACAAACCTCCTTTGACTTTTAGCCCTTACAGTGATCTTTCCAGACCATTTCAAGAGTCCTGCACAATCCAGCACTGGCAACAGCCCTGCTGACAGTAATCTCCGTGACCCCAAAAAAGTGCATGAAGACTGGCAGCTACCTCCTCTAAAGGATGCTGCCCCTCTTACCCAGCCTACTGGCTCCTGGTCAGAGTCTGCAGCTCTTTTGCTGAGCCCAGGGGCTGCACCTCATGACTGTGAGAGCTGGTGGGATACTGACCCCAGGGTAATGAGGGGCTGCTTGGATGTGCAGGGCTGTTGCAGAACTCAGTTCCGTGCTGTTTTCTAGGCAGTTCAGTGTATAAAATCACTGAAGACATTTTCAGCAAAAAAGTCTCCCTACAGAACCATTCTGTTGCTTGTTGAAAGAGGATTAATTTTTTCCCCCTTAAATAAAACGAGCCGTGTTTGAAATCCGAAAACCCTTGCTGAATGCCTTCTTGGAGCTGCAACGAAAGCAGCTTCCAGGTCCCATCGTAGCCTGCTGCCGGAGGCGGATCCAAACTGCAAACCCTTCTAACAGCTCTTTAATAACTCTGCACAGAAGGAAAAATCTGTCACCTTTCCCTCTGTGGTTTCTCCTCTGTTCTAATGCACTGGAGGAACGAGATGGAGCCGGGAAAGTTTTCAGAGAAAGACTCGTGGGAACTACAGCTGCCGATGGAGAAACTCATTTCTTTAGTGTCTGAGGGGAACCGCAATCGCTTTGGTGAAGGGTGGTGTGTGTGGGTGGGTTTGGAGGGGTGAGCTGTTACGACCCGTGCATTTCAGAGGAACCACGAACACTTTATAGTAACAAAGGGTGGAAAAAGCAAGAGGTTTCTGCAACGCATGTGACTTTTCCCTGAGGTTTGGAACCTCACAGTATGTTCCAGGCCATGATGTTTGCGTGTCAGCCTTGGTGAGTTAAGCTTTCTCCCACAGGCCTCGCTTGAAGTTGCTGTAATGACCGAGAGCCTAAAATGTTGCTTTTTTTTTTTTTTTTTTCCTCTCTCTCTCTTTTCATTGTCACACACCCCTTCTCCTCTGTGCAGATGAAGCTCTCGTTTACCTTGGACCAGGAGAGTGGGATGCCTCAGGGCTGTTATATCTATCAGTACCGGGACAGCAACAGGTAAGTCCTGTGGAAGATTACACGCAGCAAACACGGGAAGGTGCAGTGGAAGGAGACTGCCCTGCCTTCTGGCAAAGGGATCACAACTACTTGTACCACTTAAAAGTAGATTAAAGAAGGCCTCAGGCTTGACCTGAAACTGGGAACAGCTCCTATAAAGGCCAGATTATTTAAAATGCACGAGGCCCTGCAGCCCCCCTTTTTTTCTCCAGCTTTTAAAAGCTGCTTTTATTTGTCTAAAAGGCTTGCTCTTGGGTACCTCAGGCTCTGGCAGAGCTGACCCAGGCTTTGCCCAGGGGTGTTTGCAGCTCACACCCTGCACTGTTGGTGCTGGGGTGGCTCTGGGAGCATGGCCTGGGGGAAAGCACCCAAAGGCTGCAGAGCACTTGAAAGGAGAGCCCTCACCTGTGCTTAGCGAGACCCACACAGCACCCCATTCTCTCTGCTAAAGCTCATGCATGGGTTCACTGAGTGGCTTTTGTGGTACCGTAGCCCCAGTGCAGCCACGTGCTCTGTTTTTGTAAGATACTACATGATATTCAAGCTTTGGATGTGTTTGGAGCACAGAGTCCTCTATTTCTAGGTATTCTGCCTATTTTTACTAGCTGCTGTAGTGAATTGGCACCCAAGATGTTTTTATTTCAAATCACATTCTCATTATCAAATTGACAGCAGCAGCAGAGTTCAGGATATTTCTGTGTTCGCCCTGAATACCAGCATGTCATAAATCCATGGCCTGCTACTCCACCCATGTAGTTCTGCTTCTTGCCAGTTATTCAAGTTAACCTAAAAAAGGAGAGTATATGAAATTGTCAATGAACAGAACAGTCTGTAATTAGATCTGCTCAGAAACACCAACAAGAGCAGTCCCAACAAGGAAGAGGGACATGTGCAAATGCACAGACCGCTGTCTTAGCTGAGAAATCTTAATATTTAAACAAGAAGGGGATCATTTGTGGCAGACTCCTTCCTGCCTGTGGGTGGGTGATTAGCACGTGGTACATGTTCCCATCCCAAGTATCCCAGCCCCAGAGCCTTGTATGAGCAGAGCTGGTACCTCTAGCACCACAAAGCTCACAGGGCAACGTGCAGTTCAGTGCCAAAGCATAAAATCAACAAGGGAAGAGTGCTTGTTTTTGAGGGTTTTAAAGGCAGAGGCACACAGTGGACAGCGAGGAAAAGAAACCCCCCCAGACCTGCTGGGCTTTGTTAAGGATGTTTATAGACCAGTGTTTCTAATTGTGTGGTGTATATCTCAAAAATCAGTAGCTGTGGTTTTTCTGCCACAGGCCCTCTTCTCCCCAGGCTCCAGTGGGTGTTTTCTGACATTGTTTGAGGAAACTCCAGGGACATGAGTGGACCTATTTTAAGTGCTAAGGCCAGTAGCAATTCTGCTTGGAAACCTTGCTTTTATCTGTGAGAGGCCCAATGTGTGACAAAGTAGCTGTGTCATGTTAGCAGCTGTATGGCTGTGTCCTGCATTCCTGGCAAACATGGGAGCTGAGCCACCCTGGGCCTTGCCAGCCGGGATCACAGCTTGGAAAAACACAGTGTGGGCAGGATGAGTGTAATTGCAAGTAAACCCAGACTTTGTGTGTGCTTGACAGACCCAAACAGCAATTACACCTCCGTGCAGGCCCCCCTACTTTGTATTTTATAGCTTGCTTGACCAGCCTGGGGAGAGCAGGATCCCATTTCCCAGGGAGAGCCGTGCTAAGTTTGCACACATGCTTATCCCCCTAAAAGCTGTGTGTGCTGCCCAACACTTCCGACAGTCCTTGGCTGGTGAGCTGAAGCGTGAAGGTCTGTGCTATGGCTGACACATTCTTGCTGGTAAAATGCCCTTGAGCTGAACGTGTGCTTGGTTCTGGTTGTACCCTGAGTGATTTTGGAGGAGCTCATATGTGCTGTGGCTTTGTTGGCAGCAAGAACTTCTAATCTGAATAGTGTTGGGAGGCACCAGACATGGCTCCTGCTCAGCCAAGCAGAGGCTGTTCTTCTCAAGCACTGGGCCTGTCAGAGGGTTAATCTGGTGTCCATATAGTAACGTGGCACTTGTCACAATAGTTTTTCCTTGTAGTAATTTTCCAGGGTAGCTTGTAGGGCTTGTGTTCTCCCAAGTGTAGTCAGGCTTTGACAGTACCCATCAGGACTCCAGGGGTAACAGCTCTTCTGCTTCCTAAAGATGTAGCCAGAACCCAAAGCAACATAACCTTGCTGTCTGCACAGTATTTTGGAACCATTTATAGGCCAGAGGAGAAATACTGGTGACACACTGCAAGCTCATGAATGGGAAAGACTGGAAATGTGCACTGCAGAGCCCAGTGCCCTCAGCGAAGCATCAGACCTGAGACTTACTCCAGGGAAAGACTTATGGCAGGAGTGCAGGTGTGTGAAGCTCTTGAGCAGCAGCTTTCACAGGAGGAAGCTGAGGTAATTCTGGCTGGCAGAAACCCATTCTGACCTGGAGAGTGTGCCCAGTGCCCCAGAGATCTGCGTGAGCCAGGCTGTGCGTGTCAAGGCTTGGTGTGGCCGTGATCACTGAAGGAATGTCCCTTCCCCTCCACGTGGCAAATGCTGTTCCAAGCTGCAGCCAGACGGGGCCACCGGAGAACAGCCGATATTGGTCTCCCACTTGGAGAACAAAGGACTGCAGCTTTGCTGAAAGTGTAATTACCAGAGCAATTAAAATTTCTATCGCTTAGGCTAGAAGTGCAAGTACCATGCAGGCTCTTACAAGGGCAATCAATTGGAATTTGTTCCCTTTAAAATGATAAAACCCTTCCAAGGAAATGTTGCTGCTCCTGTCAGTTTTCTGTTACCTGCCTGCCTGCAGGAACATTCATGGGTGCAGCACTTGCCTGCTCCACTCTTGCACCGTGAGTGCCGAGCACTTTGGGTGGACTGGACTCAGCGGAATCTTGGAAGTCTTGGAAGCCTTGGATTGAGAGCAAAAGAGGTGCTGAGCAGCCAGCAGCCATCCTGCCCTTCCAACCCCTGCTATAATAGATAGGTATCCAATGGCACTTGATAGTCCCAGTGGCAGCTTGGAGCTGTATGGAGGAGTGGGGCTGTCACTGCCCCTGCAGTCACAGGGGTGAGACCAGGGGACATCACTTCTCCTCTTCTTCCTGCTCAGACCTAGGCATTTTCATCCCCTGGGCTGTCAGTCCTTCCTGGCCCCAGAGGAAGTGGCTTGACCTGACAGAAGCAAGCAGTTTGCTTTCTCATTTTTAAGCCATGTTGCTTGAATTGTCCCTAATGGAGATCAGTCAGTGTAGTGGACAGAGCCCCTGCCTGGTGCTCAGAGCTCTGTGGGACGATGTCCTGGGAGGGGACAGCACTGTGCTGTGACACAGGACAGACGGTGGCGGGTGCTGGGTGACACTTGGAACAGGAGCATACTGTCAACCTTCAGATGGCCCTAGAGCAGTGACATCCAGGAGGGGACAGCCCTGCCGGACGTCCTGTCAGGTGTTGACACGGCACACATCAGGTGTTGACAGTGAGACTGGCTTTCTGTCACTGCCTCTTGACACAGGCTGGATTTCTCTGATCCTGCACAGGATCGAATTGCAAAACCCAGCCAGCCAGTAAAAGAACATCAAGTTCATTCACATCCAGCATGGCTCATGAATCCTGTCTTACAGCATGCACTCACCAGTCCCTGCTCCAGGAATGTGATACGGGCTGTGCTGAGGAAGTGCCGGCTGCCCACTCTGCAGCCAGCCTGCCTGGTGTGACTGGTCCTGCTCCTGTGGGCTGCCAGGCAGCAGGAAGGATGAGATCCATAAAGGTTACAGATCAGCATGAAAGACTTCTTCCATCCTGTGTGCAAGAAGAGCCAAAGCCAATTCGAGATCCCCCTGGAAGAAATTAATTGCAAGAAGTTCAGTGTCTTTTGGCTGTATCCAAAAAATAGAAAATGCGGTCTTCTCTGCACTCACCATCACTATCCAGACACTTCTCTGGAGACCTCCTAGGCTCTGCCCACCTACCCACAGCAAGTCTGACCCTTCAAATGCCTTTGTCTTCCCTCCCAAGACTCTCTGATTACTTTCTCAGATGATGCAGGGCTCAGGGTCTCTGCCATCCCAGACCCACCGGGGAGGTGTGAATCCCTGTCAAGCATGACACTTCCTTGTCCCCAGCTGGTACTTCTCTAATATGGTTTTGCTGCTCCCTCAGTGTCCAGGTTTTGGTCTGTTTTTGAGGTCCCTTCCCCACATCCCAGATTCCACCTTTGCTGATAGACCAGCTTGCAGCTCACCGATGAACTTAATTTGAATTCCGTGCTGCGGCTGCGGTTTGTGTCAGGTTTATGAATTTGCAGTGGGGACTTTCATGTTCTCTCCAGCGTAATTTCGAAACCCAGAGGAGCAGCATCTCACGTGGAAGCACTTAGAGACCTCTTACAAAAGCAGCGTTGGAGTATTGATCACTTTTTCTCTCTGGGGACCCAGAGCGCTGCAGATCAAGCCGCTGTGCAGTGTAGCCACTTGCGGGCAGCACCACACAACTCTTCAGAATGAGGAGTGAAAAATAGCTCCAGTCGAAAGGAAAAGTGGTGCCCCCTTTTATATAGAGATCAATGATGTCTGGTACATTGGATTATCACTTAAAACACCAGGACTTCAAATGCCAGGGTGCATGCACTCTTGATGCTGACAGGCTCATGATACATAATGCTGTTTGGGTTACCAACCGAGCTTCTCTGTGCAATGTTTTCATAAGGTGAATGTAATATCTGCAGTGATGTACCCAATGTTACATCAAGAGAGCCAACCTATAATTATGCTGGAATTGTTTGAACGGGTTATTTGTCACTAACACATTAGCTCACTCCATTTATTGCTCCCATTCAGGCCTGCAGGAGGTTTGGTGTAAACAGAGTTTGGGTGGAGGTTTGGGAGGGTTTGTTTTTCTGAAAAAGAGCAAAGCAGAATTGTTTGGAGTTTATTCTTTTTTGCTAGAAGAGCTGTTGACTGGCAGTGCTAGGAAGAAAATATGTAAAGCAGCTGACACAGCTGCTGATTTGTTTTCAGAGATACTTCCCAGGTGTACAGCTCATGTGTTGGACTTTAGCATGGACCTGGTTGTTCTGCAGTGAGCTGGCAGGTTTACCGTAAGGTGTTTTGTTCCTTTTGAGAAATTGAGGCTTGCAGAGTGGGTTGTTTGCACAAGGAGCTGCTGCACAGCTCACACAGTCCCTGGGTGCCTGACCTGCCTTATTACATGGCTGTTTCATGGCACACATCGCAGTGGAGCAGCACTGCTTGTGTTGGTGTAAAAGAGCTCCCCTGATGGCGTCTGATTTCCCAGTTAGTGATCATGCTCTGCCCCACTACAACCTGCAAGAGCAGGGAAGTCTCTGAAAGTGGCATCTTCTCCTGTTTGTCTTGTCTGATAGACTGGAATTTCATGGGGGAAGTCCATGTACATGTCCCTTGACATCACAGGCTTGGACAGATGCTTTCTTGCAGCAATTACTCACCTGAAACTTATGAAACGCTTTGTTTAGATTTCAGAACAAAATAAAATTATGCAATTACCAGGAAAAAAAAAAAGAAGAGAGAAGATCACAGAATCACAAAATGACTAGGTTGGAAGAGACCTTCAAGATCATCGAGTCCAACCCATGCCCCAACACCTCAACTAAACCATGGCACATTTTTCTTTTGATACCATGTCTTGTTTTTTGTTTCACTGTTGGCACTAAACTTTACCCAAGTACTCCCTTCACCTGCCAAAGGGTAAGTGTTGGAGTTGGCCAGGCAAGGCTGGTGAATTATTCTGTCACTGTACATTGAGATAAACCAATCCTCCTTGTTTTGGCATTGGTTCAGTGAAGGGTAAATTGTCCAGGAGAATAAGTCTGGAGGTTGACCTTTAAAACTTCAAAAGATACGTAATCCTCCTGCCTAAGGCATGAGCTGGGTTTTCTGTCTTGCACCTCCAAAGGCTGTCGGGACATAAGCTGCAAAATAGCCTTTGTCACTTGAGACTTCGAGGAGCAGAGAGTTGTTCTTTCCTTCCAGAGGGGCCCCTATGGCCATTCCTAGGTGGGGAAAAAGGACTCTTGCAAAAGGCCCTGCCCACGTATTACGTAGCTTCTTTTCTTGACGCAGACCTGCCTCCTCCTGCCATCCTGCTGCTTAGTAGTAGGTTTCCAGTCCATCAGAGCTC
Source organism: Oriolus oriolus (assembly GCA_013400235.1). Taxonomy (NCBI): domain Eukaryota; kingdom Metazoa; phylum Chordata; class Aves; order Passeriformes; family Corvidae; genus Oriolus; species Oriolus oriolus. The sequence goes on from VXBT01001843.1 coordinate 243,816, forward strand.
TAGAAATAGTAACTGCCGAATCCTTGGAGTGTCAGTGCAATGAGGGACATGCAAATGGAAAGAGTGATCAAGGAAACCCATCTTCTCCTTGAGCAGGCAGATGGGATTTGAACATAACCTTAACCCTTCCAAGCAAATGTTTGAAGCTTTCTTTGGTGACTTACACAGTATCCCACAGTGACCAGCTCTCTTTAAATCCTCAGCAGGGTTCCAGAGCAGTCAGTGTGTGCTCCCACCCACAAGAGGCAGGAAGGACTGGGCTCTTAAATCTAAGTGAGTGCAGGACCTCTCTTCTCTCCCTAGACTGAATCAAAGGGGTTTGTTATCTTAGCTGTAAAACCTCCTTGTTGTCAGTGTTAGGTGTCTGGGTATTTGGTGGCAGTCAGGTAGGTGAGAAAACCAGCTGCAGTTGTAATTGAGTTAGAGATGCTGTCTCCATGTGTCATCCTGGAGATCTGTTTACATATCCATTTGTTTAACAATATGTTTGAAAGCCCTCAGCAGCATTTCAGCACCATTTCCCTGGCGTGTATGTGTCTGACTAATGCCCAAGGCAGTGAGCTATATCTGGACTAGAATTGCTAACCTGTGGATGTGGGTTTCTTAGCAGCCCTGAATTAGATGAGTCTGTGATTAGCCCTTACAACCATGGGAGAGGACAGATCTGACGTGAGAAGGAATGAATATCGTCCCTCCACAAGAAGCACCTCTCAATTGCATCATGAACCCGAGTTGTGGAATTCATTTTGTGTCAAGGAAGGCCCTCTCCTGGGCTGGGATCTGGCTAGAAAAATCACCAGAACCCCTAGCTATCCCTCTCCCAGCAGGATTTCTAGGCATACCTTTTTCTTAACAGATAGGGAAAAAGAGTCCTTGTTTTGGCTTTGTGTCCTTGAATGTATAGGCATAGTGCAGAGCAACTTCTCTGCCAGTAGCAGGTTTTGCTGCCCACCCTGGGATGTTACAAGCAGAGAGTGCTGGGACACTGGGTGAGAGGATGTGCTGCCTTCTTTTGCTTTGTCAGGAGGTGCTTTGGGTACAAACTAAGGATGGAGAGTTGCTTGCAGGGACAGACAGTGGGGTAAGACTGAAGGTCATGAAGGGAATCCTGAGTGCTTGGAGCTGGCTGTGATGAGGGATGCTCTGCTTAGGGATAAACCTGCCATTCCTGCTCACATCCTGCTGTTGGATCTGCACTGTGCCCAGAGGGAGCAAGGGTTTTGGTTTGCCACAGGCAGGACCTCTACGGTCTGTGCAGCACTAGGGAGCTTGGTTCCCCAGGGCATCAGCAGTGTGAGCTGGAGTAACTGGCTGGATTGTCAGCTAGCTGGGGTTGCTCTCTCATAAAGAGCTGATGGCTGAAAGCTCAAGTGTTCAGATTAGAAATAAAGCACGCATTTGAAAGGCAAGAGAGATTAACTGGAAATTGTGCCAAGAGAAGAAAAGGGAATTCTCTTTCAAGGATAAATGCACTTCTGGAATGTGTCTTAGACCCTACAAGGTTTTTTTAACAGAGTAGGAGCTACCTGAAGACCTCCAGGCACAGGGCATCAGCTGGTGGAATAATCTTCCCAGTCTTAAATCCTTGACACATTGCTCTGTGTTAATGTAAACGACCAGCTTTGCACTGACACCACTCCTCTTTCCATGTACTCTGCCAAGTTGGGCATTCCATGGACCTTATTGAAATTATGTCCTCAGAAATTAGAGGGTGAGAATGGAGCTATCTCTTCTTACTCTCTACTGAGCAACTAAAGTCACAGTTCTACTTTTCCAGCTACTGCTGTTCATTGTTCTTGGTCCTGCTGCTTTTTCAGTGGATTTTTTCCACAGCTCAGAGGAGCTAAATCAGTCCGGCAATGGATTTCGCTCCCTCCACACCTCCCTACTTCTCCATCAAAAAAAGGAACTCCAAGTCACACACATGTTTTGTGTTCTCAGCTCCTCACTCAAGGTCACCCCGAGTGGGCTCCCTCTTACAGCTTAGCACTTCCACCTCTTTCAATTGGCCATGCATTAGTCAGTCTGGAGCCTAATGGATTTGTAACCTGACTTTGTCTGTCTCAGACGTTCCCAGCGATGTAAGAGGATTTGGGCACATCTTCCTTTCAAGTTAATGGAAAGATCCTGCTTGGAAAGAACCTGCTTGAGGATCTGAGTGTACTTTGCATTAATGTTTCCATTAATTTTAATGGAAGATGGTTCAAAATTCCTCAGATCAGCTTTGAACATCTTAAATTTTGTATCCTTCACCTGTCTCATCTGAAATGCAGCACTCTTAAATGAGCAGCCTCATTATTGGCCAAGATGTTCTGCAAGTTTTTTCTGCCTCTGGGAATGTCCTGTTCTCTGATGATCCCACTGGACCCCTCACCAGCTCACCACACACAGGGTAGGAGCTCCATGGTCAGCTCCCAACTCAGAGGCTGTTCCTTGCATGGTCTCTGGCAAGTCACGTAGTCTCCTTCTGCTCCACCACCATCCACAGAGCAAAGAAGAGCAAGAATCCTCAGGGACTTTTTTATTAGCATTTGTAAAGCACTTTGCCATCATCAAACGAAAAGGAATAGAGAAGAGTGAACTTTTATCATTGCCACTCAACTCTCAGTTACTGCAAAGCTCTGCTGGTTGTGGGCACGATTAGCTGCACATGGTGTTTGGCTGGTACAGGCAGGTGTAGAGCCCAGCCTGGGTTTTAGCTTGGCTCAGGTCTGGTCTGGCTTTGCTGCTTCTGCAGGCCCACACTACTCTGGGCACTGGCCTGGTGAGCTGAGCGACACAGGATCCCCCACTTCCCCTCCTCCTTTCCTTGCTCTCTGCCCTCCAGCTCCTCCGGTAACTTCGACACTTCAACACAGCAGTGATTAACTGTTCCTGACTATCTCTCACTGGTCAGATCACTGCTCACTCCTGCCTTCTACAGCAGAGCTCTTGCCTGCCTCTGGGCTGCCCATAGATACTTCCTTCTGTCTCCACTGAGCTGAGCAGAGACCGACATCTTGACTGCTCATCACACCATCCCCGTGGTGAAAACCAGCCCTGGCAGAGCTCTTGTACATTTTGCATCTCTGGCATAATCTCATTTTGCTGAGACAGTCCAGGTTAAACAGTCTGATGTAGTAAAAGAGTTGATGCAAACCGTGCTCATCTCAACATAATCGATTTAGTGATCAGCTACATGTGCCGTTGTCCTGGCTTTCAAGAAAGACCACACTGGCTTAGCCCCTCTGGAAGTACTCCTGGGAAGGACTTTGTGGTAAAATAGGACCTAAAGTGAGGAGAAGTCATCTTATCATTAATGAGTTTTTCATGCTCTGTTTAAGCTCAGTGGTCATTTGCAATCTTGCTGACAGACAGGCACCTCCTGGTGACGTGTGGCTGGGCACAAGTGTCCAGGTAACAGGGGAGCAGATGGGGTGCACCGTGGACAAAGAAGTCTGGTGTGACTTGTTTGCAGCATAAAGCAGGAGAAGCTGGGAGCAGGCTGCCCATGCTCACACGCTCACTCCCACCTGGGCCAGCCTCAGGTCAGTTCCAGCCTCCAACAATTAGTGAGACAGATTGAATCTAGATTGATCTGTCTACTTTCACAGAGTGAGCCAATTCCAGCAAGAAATTCTCCTTTCCCTGTGTTTCCATGTTAAAAGGAAGGAGACCTTGTCAGATTTCTGTATAAATGGGAAGCACCAGGGCAAGGTAGAAATGAATGTTGTGCTAATGTGTAGGAGGAATCATTAGGACAGAAAGACATCATTGATTTGGCTGGGCTGGGGCTGATCCACATTGCTGTGTTGAAACTCTGTGTCTGGTAAGGCTACTGCAAAAGGTAGGATTCAAAAGGGCTCTGCTATTTATTGCACATTTGCAGCATTTTGCAGAGAGTCAGAATCGGGTTCAGAGCAAGAGTTTTTGGCACCAGTAACAGCCTGGACCAGTGCAGTGATGTTTGCTGCAGGGAATTCATAGGAATTGCCTCTTGGTGCTGTTCTTTGACAGATGCACTCGGGTCACTCAGATATTTACAGTCACTGAGAAAAAACTGAGGTTGTGGGAAAGCAGAGGAGAAGGGATGCTTTGCTGCAGTGAAGGTACAGCAGCAGGAATATGGTGCTGAGCTAAGCCGAAGTTTATGTGAGTCTCTTTGGGGATGAGCTTTTGGGAGGAAGTTCAGAGTGGGGATCAAATGGAAGTTCAGAGCAGGGGATCAGTCCCTGGTCAGAGCTAGTGGAGGAAGATCAAACATCTGTTTAATGCTGTGTGTCACACCAGCTATTCAGAGCTCCACGGCCAGACTGTGGTGACGCTAACAGGGACACTTAACTGAGCTGGTGCTGGTCAGCCCTCTCTCTCAGCCATATCTTCCTGCTGCACTGTGATCAACAAGGACAGCAAAGAAACTGGAAAATCGGGCAGGGCATTTTCAAGGAGCGTGGTTAACCCTGAAGGGTGCAGTGCTCTGATCACAGCATGGCTCCACAAGCTGTTCCGCCCTCACAGCCAAGGCAGGACCTTTGCCACAAAGGGATCTCTCTGTTGCACCCAGTGTGCTCAATTTTTAAGGACACCATAAAAAGCAGGCAGAGAAGTATGACAGAGCACCACAGCCAAACCAGTCTGGCTTTGCATCACAGCAGGGAGCAGCAGGCAGGCCTGGAGAAAACAGCTTGCAAGCTGACTGACCAGAGAGCAGAGCGAGACAAAGGATGCTTGTCCTGAGATCAGTCATGGGTGTAGCCATTTCCAAGCTCCCAAAAGTGCAAAGGGATGCTCGCCTGGCTGGCAGAGCAGTGAGGCTTTGTGCATGTTTGTCCAGGGCTTTCGCCTGCGTGGTGCCAGTGCAAGAGCCGAGAGCCGCTGCTTGTCGTTGACAGCTCAGCTATTGTTGCAAAGTATGATTTAATAGCAAGACTTGATTACAACATGCAAATGTAGCTGCTGGGGGACTATCTCAGAGGTTTGTGGAGATTAGCTGTTAAATTGGCCAGTGCAAAAACATTATTAAGCAGAGAACATAATTACTCATCTTGTGCTTCTGTAGTGTATAGAAGAGAGATTTGTTTAAAAGCCAGCAGGTCCTATATGGAGAAAAGACTTGTGTAAATGCCACATCATGTACTGCTGTATGCTGCAGCATATTTTATTAGAGAAGCAACACTTAATAACAACATTTGGGAACTTGTGGAAGAAATCCATTATATTATTCTGCATCATAAAAGCAAACCTAATGCCTAGTGTGAGAAGGCTGTGCAGATATTGAAACATCTCCTTTTGTGGTGGTTGATTGCTTTTATGGAGATTGTATCATATGGATATAAACAAATCCAGCACTTGATATGAAATCTGGGAGCCAGGTTTTAGACTCATGCATCTGTCTTCTATCTGTGCACATTCCCTCTGAAATGCGTCAAGGTTCCCATTAACACCTTAAACGTAGAATGCAGAGTCAAAACGAGACTGTCAGCACACACGAAATCAACAACTGGGCGTGTGCTTGCTGTAATATAATTCCCTTTCAGCCCTAGAGTAGTGTATGGGGTTTGTAGAATAAAAAGCACATCTGTGTGTGAGGATGCACGGAGGAGGATTGAAGTGTGGGGAGCTCGTTAGTGCTGCAGACCTGATCTGGGATCAGGCTATGGTTCATGGATTTCCTCTTGCCTTGTGGCTCTCAGTAGCCCAGGCTGAGCTTGCAGGGGGTAGATGCACTGGCAGCTAGAGGGCTGAAGTCAGATGTCAAAGTGCATTTGGCTAGTCAAAGCCCTACACAGTTTCAGGAAAATCAACAGAGGAGTCAGGAGGACTGAATTAGGGGAACAGTTTGTTCCTAATGGAGTGTAGTTCCTGCAGTCACAAGCGCTGGCATGGGAATGGGGTGATATTGTCAGGGCTGTCATTGCTGCTGTGCTGCAGTGGCTGCTGCTCACTCCTGATTCACATCACTGGACACTTCCTCTCCAGCATCCCAGATGCTCTGCTGAGGCTTCATTTGTGTGAGAAGGAAGTATCCTCCCAAGCCTAAGTGGGCAAGATAAAGATTTCAAGAGGTTTTGATGAGAAACTCCTTGCCATTCTTTTGTTGCAGCTCAAGAGCATTTGTACACCAGTAATTGCTCCCCAGGCTGGTTCCTATGTGACTCAGAGCTGAATGTGGGGCTGCTGTGTGAACCTCATCCCCACACAGTATGTCCCAATAACTCTAAATTTGAATTCACAGTCAGTCCTCCTTCCTCCTTTTGGATGTGTCCATGCAGACACAGGCACACTGCCTTGCTCCTCACCTGCTCCAGAGTGGTAAAGTTGCCACAACTGGAGCCATCAGCTGTTCCAGGTGGTGCAGGCAGGGAAACAATGCTTGTGGCTGGGCTCATTTTCCACTCAGAGCCACGAAGCACCTGAATCCCAAGACAGCTCACCAGCATCTGCTGGGGTGACTGCGGGGTCCCTGGGAAGCAGGTCTGGCTGCATCAAGCAGCAGCAGCAGCATCTCCCTCCTTTCATTACTCAGTGCCAGAATTACCTGTGAGTGGTTTGCAAGCCATGGGTGTCAGAGGGGGCAGCTCTGGAATGGTGTGGTATCAACTGGGGAAGGGAGAATGACACATCTTGTCATCAGTGAGCATGAAGGGATGGTGCCTGCAGCTGGATGCTGAGAGTGGGTGGAAGCAGGGACTGGGTCTAGGTCTCAGCAGGGGAGACCAGCTGAGGGTGGATCAGCCCTGTTGGCAGATACAGGAGGGACATGGGGTGAAATGCTGAGCTAGGGCATCTTAGTTTCTGCACAGGCACATCTCAGTTACAGCTATTTAAAAATAATATTCATTGATAGTTTGTAATGAAGCCAAAAAGTGGGAGAAACCACAGCAATATTTCATAATAGTTTTGCCCCAGTTGTGTGAGGGCTGTGTGTTTGAGCTGTCTGCATTTCCCTAAACACCACATGCACACTTTGAAGCTGCACATCCAGTGATCACTACTGATAAATGCAATAAACTTCATGTGGTGGTAGAGTTACAACAGGAGTCTCTGGTAGCTGGGGAGGAGACAGAAGTGATGTACTCCCCTGTTAATCTCCTTTTTTTCTGTGTGTGCAGCTTGGGTGTGCAAGAGATCCATCTGTTAAATGGCTGTTAACCTGTTCTCAGAGTCTGGAGTGCAAGAAATTGTTTGTGTGATCCTCTTCTCTGACAGAACTGGTGCTGCCTACAGGAGATGCCCTTAGCTGCAAACTGAGGTACTCTAGGAAGAGTTGCAGTAGCTCTTGGTTCCTTGAATTACAGAGTTTTACTGCACTGAGCAGTTGAGCACAATTTGAGGCAGGACCTGCTCCTAACAGGTCCTAAGAGTTTGCCACTGCTGCTCTGAAACCCTGGGCTGGAACAAGGCTGTGATAATTAATGGAAGTTAAAGTGCTCCTTCTGCCTGTGAGCTGGTTGGAAATGGAAAAGAAGAACCTGTCACAATTGTGACTGGCTCTAAACTACTGTCAGGCTTTCCTCCTTCCCTTCTCCTTCCCCAAGTGGAAAATTGTATTGGAAAGCAGCAGTTAGAGCACTTAAATCTTTCCACAGTTCATTTCAAGCTCCTTTTCTTCTTCCCAAGCCATACCCAGGCCAGTTTGGGGCGCGGATGGGAGTCTCTGGCTGAAACCTGCAGGATGTTAAATAACAATGGGAGAGTGAGTTTCAAAGAGGGTATAGTGTGCCTGGATTGCACGTACCCTAAGCTGTATTTCCCATGCTTTGACGTTCAGCCCATCCATGCATCACTCCCGAACTGTTTCCTTTCCGTATGGGATCTGTCTTGGCGTGATATGGAGCAAGCCCAGGCTGAAATGGGGTTGGTGCCTCTCTTGCTGTGGAGGGACACTCCCACAAGCACTCACAGAAGCTGCTGGTGTCTGTCATGTCCAGACAGCAGTAAGTGAGCACATGAAATGTGGGCAGTAACAGGAGCTGTTGTATCCCCTGTGGTGGGTTACCAGATTCTTGTAATCCCTGCCCTTTTCCAGGTACTTGGATTGTCTGTTTTAACTATTGTGTGTCCCCTTTCTCTTAACACCTCTCGGCACAGTCGTGTTGCTGCTGCAGGCAGTGGTTCTAAGTGGATTTGTCCCCTGCAGAAACTGGTCAGTGAAGAGCATCTGATGGAGCTTCACTGTCCTTCTCAGCTGTCCAGATTTAACAGGCTGATCAGTTGGAGGAAGCTCTCAAAGCTTTTTCTTGGATGTTATTGAGTAACCCTTGGTAGAGAGCTGAAGGCCCAATGCATAGATTGAACCCACTCCTTAGGGAAGTCTGCTGCCTCCCTGGGGCCAGGTTAAAAAAGTGAAAACTTCCCGCCCTGGTATGCCCCTCAGATATTAACCATTACTGATTTTTCAGGTAGGCAGCAGTGATGCTGCAACAAGAACTCTAAGAACATTCAAGAGATACTTCAGGGCTTTGGGATGACTGACTAAGGGATCAGGAGAACAAGCAATGTCCTCCCTATTCTTCGAGTTACAGGAAATTATGAGGAAAGAAACAGGAAGAACCAGCAGGTCAATACCTGGCTCCAGGCCTGGGGTCACTGAAGAATTTGGGGGTTTTTTGCTCATCAGTTGCATTGCACACCACCACATCTGCTGGTGACAGACGGGGAACACCTGTCTCAAAGGGGAAAAAGGACTTTTGCCCAAGAGTTAGTAGGGCTCATAGAAAGAGCTTTAAACTAGATTTGAAGGGGGAAAGGGATAAAACCAGGCTTCTTCTAAATGTACATTTCCCCTGTTTATTCAAGGGTTAAGCAGCCTGAGAGATGCAGCACCCAGAGCCAGGTATCTGTCAGGCTTGGATTGGAGGCTCACCAAAGCATGAGGATATATGGTTTTATTTCTGTTTTGTCATTTGGAGATTACTACTCAATGTCTGTAGGACAAGAAAGCTCCAGGGCATCTTAGGATATGCCCTGTGCTCCAAGAGACGTTGTTGTTTTGGCTTTGCAACCTTCAAATGCAAAGTCAAGAACTGATGCATGAAGTGCTCCTTTTCCAAGGATTAAAAGGCACTGCCAAGGCTTTGCAAGATGACAGTGTTGCAAATCTTACCATGATCCAGTGCTAAGATCCATCAGTTTCAGCAGCACAAATGTGCTGACAGATCTGTGTGTCTGCTTTCTGGTGATTGTAGATTTTTTTCAGGAGGTTGATCTGTGCTGCTGAACTCTGGAAGAGTTGAAAGGTAACATTTCTAGAGTTCTTCTTCATCACACCTTGGTCTTAATTTTAACCAAGCTCCCTTCATCTAGTAAAACCCTGGCCCAAAGGAGCAGTTTCAGGAGATCGTCATGGATTTAGCTTTGGTTTCTCTGTTCTTAGATGCAGCTGAGGGATCCATAAAAGTCAGTGGAGGAACTAGCTGGAGTAACCAGGTTCTGACTGTGACAGTCAGGGATGGAGATATTTGCTAGATTCACCCAGCAGCATGTGAGGTTTGGCAGACCTTGGCATCAAGAGAGCTTGTTCTCACTTCTATACAACCTCAGTAGAGGAACTGGGATATGAACAAAGTCCTTTCTTGCTAATCCAGCTCTGGAGAGTTGTCATATCCATCTCTGGACTTGAAGGATACGATTCTCCCTCCTTACAGTGATCGGTCCCATGCCACTCATCCTCACCTGTTACGGTCTCATTGAAACTGCCTCATCTGTCCTCATCTGCCATCTGGCTGGAAGTGGCTCCATCTGGAGACAAACAGCTCTCTGTCACCCACAGCCACACACCCTCCAAGGTGCCATTTAGGACCCACTCCCACACTGCTCGGCTTTCTCCGTGGGGTGTCCAGCTCCAGTGGGATGTTTATCCATTTTTCCTCAATCCCGTTGCGTAAAGGATGCTAATTTCAGCCTGCCGTGATGTGTGGGCTTGCTGGAATGTGACTATAAATCCATATCTGAACATTTTCTTGTAATGGACGGGGTGGTGAAATTGCATTGCTGCCTTTAACCTCAGGCTGTCCTTAGACCAAACCAGACTCTTCACAGCCCCTGCATCAATAAATCAAACAGCTTCTGAATCGATGCACATAAAAGTCAAGGGAGAGAAGTTACAGATGGAAAAGACCCATTGTACCTCGAGCCTGTCCTGCTGCAGAGGGGATAAGGCTCTCTTAGGAATTTAAGGCAAAGCTCCAAGCCTGCCGGCTGAGGCCAGGCGGGGTAAGAGTCCTGCCTGGGGAAATACGTGGGGTGGGGGGAGACTGCCTAAATTTCCTGCAGCTTTTCGATTCTGCTCATCTCTGCATTTTATTCCCTTGGCTTTATTTTTTGGGCAAGAAAACTGATGTTGGTTGTATATTCAACAAACCCAATACATTCATTCTCCTGATCATTGTTTTTCACTCAGGGCTATGTTTGACTTTTCCTTAGAAGCATGTTTTTCTCACCTAATATTTAGTTTAAGATCGTAGGAGCTGGATATAAAACCTTCTGGGACATTTTAATCTGCCAAGAGGCTGCTTGAAAGCAGAAGTTATCCACAGTATTTCAGCAGCATATTTAGAAAACATCACCCCCAAATTCTGTGTTGCCCATTTCCCTTTCATCTCTCTGCCAACTTTTATTGGTTGTTTTAGCCCTGATCTGCTGTCGGTGTCCCCTGTACCTTGCTCCCCTCCCCCTCGGGTTTCCATGTCTTTGAAAGTCCTGGTAACCAGAAGGTTCATGTGTTGTGCTTTGCAATCATTTTAGACCAAGAATAATACAGCCAGAGCCAGCTGGATCCCTGGCTCTGTATTGATACAACTGTTCCCCTTAACCTGCCCACACTCAGTGCTACAACTGCAAATCCGAGGCTGAACCAGAGCAGTGCTGGGCAGTGCTGTGAGCCCTGATCCATGGCCCTGCCTGGAAAGCAGCATCCCCAGCAGAGCATCCCATGGCCAGGGAGCAACTGCCTTTGGGTGTTGTCTGCTGGGGACCTTGGGAACTTGCAGAGTTGCATGTGTTTTTCTGACACGGATCTTCTCAGAACCAGTGGTCCCAGTGGTCGTTCCGATTCCCTTGATCTGCAGCCAGTTTCTCCTGAGCAGTCCTCCTCTGGCAAGGCTCTTTGCTGAAGGCTGGCCAGTCTGGGTGATTGCTTCTCCTGGAGGTCTCTTCCTATGAGCCCAAACAACATTTGTGAGCATGGGTAAGAACTGGAACAGGCACCCAGAGAGGCTGTGAGAAAGTTGAACTTGGAGATTACTAGAACTCAGCTGGAAAAGGCCAAGCTAATCCAACTTTGAAGTTATCCTGCATTGCTTGGACCAGAAATTTGCAGAAAAAGAGGGCATTACTTAGCAAGTCACTGCCTGACTTTGACCTCATGAACATCAGGGGTGTATGTTGGGTTGTCATGCCACTGCTGCCTTTGGCTGCCAGATTATGTAGATTACTTTCCATGTTTTTGGTATTTTAAACGTTTTTTTCGTTACCTTTTGTTGTTCATCTATTCATGTGTTTCTGCAGACTCCTTGTTTGTCCCTGGGTCACATCCTGGTTGGTAGATGTATGTTCTCCCAGTCACTGACCATCTCAGAGTACGCTTCTAGTTTAGAATGTTCATCCAGTATTCTTTATTTCCCCCTTGTCCATCAGATTGTCTCCTGCTTTGGAAGTAATCAACTCTTTAATGCCAGGTAAACTGGGAAAAAGCAAATCCAAAGGCTGAAGGGTGTAACACACACAGAGTGTGAATGTCTCCTCAGCAGGAATGTCTGGGAGAACATCAGCTGATGGGGAATGTGGTTCTAGCAGTCTGTGACTCCCTGCGGCACTATCAGTTCTCCGGGTGATTAACTGTTTGTTTCTCCCTTAATGAAAACTTGTCTCAGATGAAACCACCATAATAGAAAGCTGATGTTCTGGAGCATTCCCAAGTGTAGGTTAATATTTACAAGCTATCAGGTTCAGGTTTTATCTCCATCCCTTGCTGGCACAGAGATAAAATCCTTTCAAAAATCCCTTTTGATCTTTCTGGTTCATGACATGGCTTTAGTAAGACACTTTCCATGTGGGACGGGCAAATGCCTGAATGCAAATGTAAGTTTTTCTCATTGTTTCAGGGAGTAGTAACAGATGAGGAGCCCCCCATGTACCAGGGGCTATGGCTTATAATGGGGCATAAGTGATGGACAATATCTCTGCAGGATACTTGTGCTAGGAAATGTCAGAATATTATTTCTGCCTCAATGGCTTAAGATCATGTTTACCTAATGGACTTACATTTGCATTTTGCAGGTGTTGTGTTAATATTAATGTGTTGTCTGAATTGTTAATATTTCTTCACTTCAGCATTACATTAATGAAGGCTGCAGGGGATGGAGAACAGACCTGGCTAATTAATTAAATCGGCAAAAAGCATCTTTAACTTTCCATCGTGCTGCCCTTTGCTTCCACCTAATGGGTCTTGGCATTTCTGGTCAGCAGCCACGTAACACACGCTGCTGTATGGAGCACTCAGCAACGGGTTTGCTAATTTTTTTTGACCCATAAATCACTTGCATAAACTTTTAATGGCAAGGAAAAGTGCCTTTCATTCCTGCTTCCTCCTTCCAGTGGGAAAGGCAGTCTGATAACAGTCAGTGCTGGCCTAATGTGTGGGGCTGGAGACTTTCCCGTCAGCAGAGGGGCTGTCTGCATTCATTCAGGAATTCTTTCCATTCTCCTCTTAGCCAGACTCTGGATGACATTAATATTATGTGTCTTGTCATAAGCTGTGCTTTCGGAGCCAGTGGCATACCAGACTGCATGTCTCAGGAATGTGGACTGCCAGTCTGGCTGTGGGCGCTGGCTGTGAGGTGTCTCCCCTCTCCTCTGCCCCATCCCAACCCCAGCCTGGCTCTGAGCTCATTCACCCACCAACAATTCCCATGGGCTCGAGAAAACTCAGGTCTCAGATCCCTGCTCTGGCCCAGGGTGGCTGGGCAGCACCCTTGCTTGGGAGCATCCTAATGCATTCCCAGAGGTAAGGCTTGCCAGCCCAGGTGGTCATTGCTCTCGTGAGACCTGTTGGTTGAGCACAGCATTGTGCATTAGTGATCCCTCCTTATCCCTTCCCTGTGGAGCAGAGGGAGCAGGGCCCTTGCCATCCTACCTGCCTCTGAGAGATGAGATCTTGGTAATGTGGTGGCTCCTTTGAAAGACAAACTGGATCTGACACGGATCTGTGGGAAACGGGGCTGGGATTGCCAACTGCACAGCTCCTGGAGATACAAGGATTTAAAACTCTTTCCTGTTGTTTTCCCCACAAAGGTGAAGGGGTTGTGCGTTTGGGGAGGGTTTTTAACATTGCTGTCACTTTGGTACTCACACCCAGCACGAGTGGGAGGTCAGTGTGGCAGTGCCAGGCGGCCCTGGGGACTGGAGGTGTTCCTACAAGGGGATGTATTTGAGGCTGTGTGCCCACACTGAGCGAGCAGCACTCCATGGGCTTCTTTGGGGCCCATTAAAAAAGAGATTTCTTGAGATAGGAAGGCCATTCCTGGATGGAGATCTCGCTCTGTATGTGATGCTGAGGGTAAAGTCCTCTACCCTGGGCTCAAAAATATGATAGTCCTGAGAAAATTGTGAAGAACGCTAGAGCTGAGACTGAGGAACCCTGCTGAAGTTGTGTCTCCACATCCTGTGTGGCCCAGCACACGGGTGCAGGTCTAAGCTTTCATCCCTGGCCCACAGCAGATGAAGACTCTGTTTTGGCACAGAGGGGCACTTCAGCACCGTGTCAGGAGTCTGAAGGTTGTCACCAATTTGCATGAAAAGGAGCAGACTGCAGTCATATTAACCTTTAATGAAGAGGCGCAGCCCGCAGTGACTGCGTCCTCTGCAGCACCAACACTTCAGTCCAATGATGCCATTTGAATCAAGACAGGATGAAGGATGGTAGGATGGGCAGGTGTTGACTTTATGCCTTCCATATGAACCACAGATGAGGGTGAGGAACTCCAGGCCAGGCAGGGTGCATTTTCCACCCACACAGCCAAGAGCCAAGAGATGCCAAAGGCTCTGTGGCTGCCTGTGCCGTCCAGCGCCGCGACGTCTGGCCTGGCGTTGTGCTGCCAGATGTAGTCAGCAGTTTCATTTAACGGGGCTGCAAAGTGGCATTGATCATTTCCAAGGAACTCAGGCAAATGGCTGAGGTTTTTCTAGTAGTCTAAATCCCTGTGGGCAAACCAGTACATCAGGCTTTGAGCAATTAATTCCTAATCATGCCAAATGCCTTCAGGAGCCCAGCGTCAGTATTGAGAGCTTAAAACAGTTTTCCACTGTACCACAGATAATTTGGATAAAGCAAAGAGAGCAGTCTTGTGGCATTTCCAGCCTCAAGGTGTGAGAGTGGTCCGTAAGTGACATTTGTATTCAGAGAACCCTCCCATGCATTTGTGTTGTAGGCATCTATTACTGGGAGGGCACCATAGCTAATATAAAGGGCATTCTTTATACCCCGGAAAGGGAGTTCATTATAGGGAAAAGCCATTCTAGCTTAGTAAGAAATGAATCTAAAACTGCCTCAGAGCTGCTATTCTCATCAAGTTTCAATGTTAGCAGTTTTAACCAAGAGCTAATTGAGCAATCTCAGAAAGTGGAGTAATTCCATTATTCAGCTAGGCTTTGTGCAAGGCTACTGCTAGCTGTGAGAGGAGCACAAATGACTTTCATCAAGCCAGGAACCGCCAGCATTCTTGCCTTTTACTACTTTTTCTTTCAAAAAAAAGTAGGTCTTTTGGTCTTTTGGCAACTGTCATTGCCAACAAGAGCTGCACACCAACTTTGCGAGGCTCATATGTAACACTGCAATCCAAGTTTTTGGATAATAGGAGATTTGATTTTCATGGCTCTTCAGGCAGCAGTGCTGTTCCAGAGTGGATGGCTGAAGATGCTCCTGTTTGCTGGATAGGCAGAGTGTCACCAAGAAAACTGCACACTGTTCTTGCATAATTTTGCATGGAAAAGAGCCATTGCAAGTGCCGGCCCAGCTACTCACCAAAGAGCGTGATTCTGTCATTGGCTGCACTCTCAGGAGATGTGGGATTAGCTAATGTTGGTTTTAGAAGAGCTTTTATAGAAACCTCTCAAGTTCCTCTGCTTCATGGAAGAGCTGTAATCAAAAATAAACTAACACGATTTAAAGAAAAGAAGAAAAAGTCATACCACATCCAGCATCTTTGGACTTAACACCTTGGAGAGGGTTTTTTGGTTGAGCAGTGGTGCTTTTTCTTTTCTGTTTTCCTTCAGCTGATGCTGCTCCTGTTGGATGTGAACAGGACTATTTGCAGCCTTTTGTGGAAGGTGACTTTGTGGGTGAATGCAGCAGGATTTAGAGTCCCATTCGCAGGAGGTGGCTGTAGATCTCCTGTTTGTTATGAGATTGTGCTGTTAACAATAATCCCCTCCAAACCAGCAGAGAGCAAGGGCTCTCAGCAGTGTACTGCCCTTAGCAAGGAGACATAAATCCATCATTGTCTTTAGAGCCCTCTCAGACACACACAGACACATCAGGGCTGCCTTTCTCAGCACCAGCCTCTCGTGGCACTTTTTGGTTCAAGTGTGACGCTTTCAAAGCTATACTGTCCTGACCCTGCTTGGACCCAGCATGAAGCTGGACACACCTGAGGCAGGCACATAGATGTGGGTTGAGAAACCAGAGGCTTTTGACTGCAGGTCGAAGCACAAACCCGTGCTGAGCTGGGATGGTAAATCCATCCACACATGGGAAGAAATTAGAGCAGCAGAAGTCTTGTTCATTTTGTAGGAGGGAGGAAGTGCTATGAGGCAGAGACACGACTGAGAGGAGCAGATGAGATATTGTAAGGGGTTAGGAGAAGGAAGTTTGGTAACCCTTGTAGAAGTGGTTAGTCACATTTGGCTGTAGTCTGAGCTGCTGGAAAGATGCTGGGGATTTACTTGGTGGCAGCTCACCCAGCCAGATGACCACTGTTGGAACGGGGGCTCAGACTCCAGCTCAGAGCGGTTCAGCTCTGTCCTTTTGGGAGCAGGTTTCCACAATGAGCTACACGTGAAGATAAGACCAACTTCTCCAGCCTGTCAAAAGCCAAGAACCCTGCCATGGAAGAGCTGTGTGATGTTTCGGGTTTACCTCTCACACCCCAGTTGTGATAACTCTTCCAACACCAGGATGTACCCATCAATTACATCTTGCAGGAAGGGATGAAGGTGAAGGCAGCATGGGGGAAGAGTTGTGCTCATCTGTCCAGCCCACCTCACTGCCATTTGCTCTGAAGCCCCTGGTTCTGTTACCCTGGTGGAACAGCAGGTGGTTTAGTGTCCTTTTGCTTTAAGGAAGCTGCCTGCCTTCTTCCTGCACTTACTGGATTGCACACAAAGTACTCCTTGTCTCTCCCTTTCAGCGAACCCTGCTTAGCTAATGTCATTTGTCAAGTTAATCAGGGAGAGTGGGCACTTCGATGGCTGCTGTGCAGCCTAGCTGCATTGCCATGGAGACAAGCTGCCAAATAGGCATTTTACTTGCCCTGCCTCTCTTTGCAGAGATTTGCCATGAGAAACCATTTTTTAATTTGCTGTAAACCAACCAACTTGCTGAGGGCGTCAGTAGTTTTTCAAGGTTGCTATCCAGGGATTGGGAAGGGTCTACCTAACCTTTAATGGAGCAAATAGTAATGCTGATACTAAAGCAGGTCAAGGGTCTGAATGTGTAGCTTCTCTTCCCACATCCTGTAGATGTTTGGCGCTGGAAGGAGCTGTCTGAGAGGAGTTACAGCCCAGTAGCTTGCGTTTGGGGCTGTAATCGAGATGTCATCAGTCCACTTCAGCTGCATGGTTTCACAGGTGACTGCCTACAGAAGCTGTGACTATGAAAGATACTTTGAAAAGGACCAAGACTTGCATTTAAGAGCATCTCAGGAGCTTGAAATCTCCCCAGAAGTTGGTGAGATTTAGGCACTAGCATGCCTTGGTCACATTTGAAACTCAGAGATGAGTGTAAGCCATACACTCCAGCTGACCTCTTGCATCAGGCAGGCTGAGGATGAGCTTCACCCACATAACTCATAAGCAAAATCTCGGTGTTGAAGGAGCTGACAGAAGATGTACACATTACAGAGCTCAAAAACCATCCCATCACTCCCTCTCCTTCTCCTCACATGTGCACACGTTAAATGATGCATGGAACAGGTTTGGAACTGCTCCCTCCTACAGCATGGTTAGCAGGACAGCTGGGATCTACAGGCACCTACGGGAGGGACAGCCACCTGCTGACCCCTAGCCCTGTCTGTGGGACGGCAGAGGAAACCTCACATCAGCACAGAAAGGGCAAAAGTTCAGATCAGATTGTTTATGGGATTTTATGGAGCCAGGAGCCAAGGATAGCTCAGCTAATCCAGAGGAAACTGTAGCGATGCCGTTAGAGTGCATTTCACATGGGATTCATTCAGTGCGCATTCTGATGGACCAGTCTTTCTGTCTCCGTTTTTTTAGCCATTAAATACTTTTCTTTGTACTCCTGTCTGCCAGCTGCACTGAGCCAGACTCCAAGCTAGGCTGTTTTAAGAAAAAAACCCACAGAAACCCCAAAACCTCTTGTTTTTTGACCTGCCGACAAGTTAGCAGGGCTTCAGCACAGCTCCCAGCAACATCAGCACCAGGCTCTGGGCTGGGTCCATGCTCTGCCAGCCATCCTCTGCTCCCACCAGCCCCAGCATCTAGTGCTTTTCTCCAAGCCACAGTGTAGTGCTTGCTGAATTGAAGCCCTGGTAAGAACGTGAGCTAAAAGTGCAACTGAAAGGCCACGTGGGGAGGGCCGGAAGGCAGCAGCTTTGCTGTGCCCTCCAGCTCCTCGGCGCTTGAAGCCTTGCTGGCTTCATGGGCAGTCCTAGCCCTGGCTCGTCCTCTTGAGTCACCGACATCCCATGCAGTCTCAGCGTGAGCTCCTCTTGGGAATGCGGTTTTCCTTTCAGGTGCAGTGAGGTCACCACATTAAGCTGTTTCATGCAGATCTTGTCTCCCTCCTTGTGTCCTGAGCCCCAGACCCCATTGCTCTGCTGGAAGAGGTGTTGTGGCTTAACTCCAGGCACAGGTGCCAGCTCCTTCACTGTCCTCAGCCTGTTCCCTCTGACCCTGGCAAGCTCTCACATGCTCTGGATTACACCAGCTGTGACTTGTGCCTTCTGGAAGCTGCTTTCCTCTCCCTGAACTCCTGATGTTCAGAATAAATCTGACTAGGAGTTATGGAGCAGCCCCACACTCTTCTTCTCTTTCAAGCTTGCAGGACTGCTGCAGAGGGGTGCATTTGGGGAGCAGCTCTATGACTTCCCAGTGATCCAGAGCTGGGAGGGACCCTCTGTCTCTGCAGTGAGTTTTGGCATCAGCCCACAGGGCATTGCAGCCTTCCCAGGACACTCTGGTTCATTAACCTGAGCTGACACAAACCAACCTGTCAGATCCTGGAGCTTCTTTTCCCCCCAGATACAGGACAGTGTCCAATCTTCTCCATGTTACCTGCTCCTTGAAAGCCCAAACTGCAGATGTGTCTCACAGAGCCTGCCTCTGCCTTTGGGTGAGAGAGCAAGACAAGCTTTTCGATTCTGAATATGCATGGTCACATCCTGCACACCCTGTCATGGTTGCAAAGCCCCTGGGTGCTTCCCAGGATGGGATTTTGCAGAGCAAAGTGGTTAGTATGTGCTGTTAGTTTTACTTCAAGAATAAAAGCATCCCTGGCAGGAGGGAGCTCAGGTATGAGCTTCCATTCAGTACCTACAACATCACAACAAGGATATCTCCAGGAAATTGTAAAAGCCCAAGCCCCAGAATGGTAAAACAAAATGCAGAACTTAATGATCAGGTGGAAATTGCATCCGGCCAAAAGTGTCACTGTAGATAAGAGATGAAGGCTTCACACTTCAGTGCTCAGCAGGAACAAGAATGGCAGGGTCTGCTGCAGCACTTGGTTAGTGTTCATCTCTGGGACATGCAATGAGCACGTGTTGCCTGTGACAAAGAGGGGATTTTGTTCACAGGTGTTTATTGCTTTGTCCTTAAAAATGGGTTCGCATCTCCTTCCATAGAGGCCACAATTTGAGGGAGATGCAGGAACTCCGTGGCCAACCTTTGCCCATCTGTGCATCTGTGTAGCTGAGGCTAATGCTGGAAATGTCTCCCCAGTTCGTTGCACCAAAGCCCATGGGAAGGAGAGGCACTGCCTTTTGCAGTCTGCCCTGTTCTCCGTGCCTCGCTGTGACCTGGCCCGGGCAGAAAGGGCTTCCCAGGTGTGAGCGTGGGCTGGCACAGCCTCACGCCTGTCCTCAGGCCACTGTTCCCCCCGTGCCGCTGGTGTGGGAGTGGTGTGTCACCCGCTCTCGGGAGATGGGCATGGCCGTGCCGGAACCCGCTGGCTGTCCCACGGCCGAGGTGCCCGGTGCCCCCGGGCCATGCTGTCCCGCACCCCCTGGAGCCGCTGGCCATAGAGGGACCGAGGTTGCCATCTGCCGGTTCAGCTGCACAGGAACAGCAAGAGCCTGGCTCAGCCCTCTTGGAAGTGGTCCCTCAGGAGTGTGTCCTGATCCTGCTCGGGTCACAGGGCACTGCCCACCCCCGACCCAGCCCTTGGCCTCTGGTAGCATGTCCCCATGGGCAGGTGTTCCAGGGGACAGGGCGGGCAGCCCATTACCATTTAGGCTGTGCTGCTCCCATCCCACCCACACTGCCCCTGGGCCAGGATGTCCCTCCTGCCCTCCCTGTGGGGCCTGAAGTGTTGGCCTCTGGCACAAAACCCTCTGTGAGAATCCACAGGGCTCTTAATAAGGGAGCTCCTTCCCATTAAAGACTAATATTTCTCCTGCTGATTATCACTGTCGGGTGCTTATTCCTCCTCTGAGCTTGTCTTTATTTCCTTTCTCTTTCAAGTTCTTGGCAAGTACTCCCAGGCTGGGAATGTATTGCTGCTCTAGGAGTACCCCAGGAGTGCAGCACCCTGCACATCTCACCTGGCCAGTCTCCCCAGCAGTGGCCAGGGCTGGGAGCTGCAGGAACACTGGCTCCAGCCCTGGTCCCCCAGCCAGCCCTGCAAAATCACTTCTTTGCCTGCAGGAGTGATGAGGCTGAGCTGGCATAATCAGCGACAGCTTACTCAGGCATTGCTGGGAGGATGAGGTTACTTCTGTAAATCTATTATCTTTTTTGGCAATTAGCACCAGTTAGGAGCCCTGGGAATACACGCAGGAAATAGCCAGAAGCCTAGTTAAGCACATCTCTTGCTTATCAAGCCCAGTTAAACAAGCCCCCTGTGGCACAGCCCTGCTGCTGGTAGCACAACCCATACACGCACCAAAGGTGATACCCAGTGCTGGGATTGCTTTCCTTAGCAGTGTGTAGCCCCAGAGGTTTCCATGCAATGCGTGTGCATTCAGAGATGGAAAGTGAGGGGCTCACCCCAGCCTGGAGCACCCCAGCAGTCTGCAGGTTGCATGGAGGAGCCTGTGGAGTCCCTGCATCTCCTGGATGCCGGAGGCAGCCCCACTGGAGCAGCGCTGGTGGCTTGTCCTGCCCGGGGACAGTGCTGTGTTGTGCTGTGGGTGGGAGCCTGGCGTGGGGCAGGGCTCAGTGGCCGGGCCTGACCACACATGTGGAGCTCAGGATGGGGGAGCGAGCGAGATGCTGTTTTCTCTGGCCCAGGAAGACAGAGATGTGTGTTTGTTTTCCGTGCTATCTTTCGCATGGCGTTTGTTTTGCTTGTCAAGCGTTCCAGGAGATAAAATGACCTAAAGGGAGATTATTTTATCCTAATTTAAGCTGTCAATTTATCACTGACTTCTGCTTGTCTGCGCCAGCAGGACAGCTTACTCTGAGTCCCTGGGGAAACCTCCGCTAGAAAGTGAGAATTTGGGGGGGATTTGCTGCAGTCTCACAGCTAATCTGTGCTTATGACAGTAACTGCAAGCTGCTCCCCTGTCCCCCTGTGTCGTATTAGTTCCCATCACTGTGGACTGGCTTGGCTTCCCAGGGGCCTCCCCTGTCTAACCGGGGCCTGGGGTTGTGTTTTCTCGTGCCGCAGGCTGGTGGAGGAGTTCATGCTGCTGGCGAACATGGCCGTGGCCCATCGGATCTACCGCTCCTTCCCCGAGCAGGCCTTCCTCCGCCGCCACCCCCCGCCCCAAACCAAGCTGCTGAAAGACCTCATGGACTTTTGCAACCAAGTCGGCCTCGATATTGACTTCAGCAGTGCGGGGACCCTGCATGTGAGTGCACTGGCCTGGCAGGGCCATGGGGGCCGAGGGTGGGCAGATACGTGATGGCGTGTTTGTGGCAGCGTGTGCTTTATTCCCTGTCCCTCTCTGCCCAAGCAAAGCTGACAGCTATGCCCTGCCAAAACAAAACACCTCCCTCACTCGCTGTTGATCCCATTAGCGCTGGGCAGGGGTGGCCCAGCCTGTCCTGGTCAGCCATGTTGTGCACAGAGGTTAGAGCAGGGTGGGAAGGACCTTGCAAGTGACCCCTGCACTGCCCTCCCTGCAATGGGAAGGATGTTTCAGTGCAGGAGCACTCACTGAGACACTCAGATTTCCTTCTCTGGGCAGGTCCTAGGCAGGGAATTTGCTCCATACCCACAAGGAAAGTAGCTCTGCAAGGGGCTGTTTCTGTCTGGGCTGCTGCAGGTCTCAGGGAGGGCAGGGTGGGGAGCGGGGTGACTGGGAAGGACTGGAGAGCAGTGCTGGGAAAGGTCAGATGCAGCCAGCGTAAGAAGTATCCAACCACTCCTCTGCTGAGCATGTCCTGAGGCTGAACTCCAGCTGAATAGCACAGCGCAGGTTCCAGGATTTTCTTTACTCACCGCAACTGGACTGTGGATAATCCTCTGTTAATCCCATCCCCGCTGGCCTCCCGCACGCCCCTCCATCAGCTGGGACTGCTTTCCCCGCTTGCTGGCTGTGCCCAGCTTATGTCAGCAGATGTAAGGCTGCTCACTCAGCTCCTCTCCTGCACTTTGAACCCTCCAGCCCTTCCTCACTGCTAGCCCCAGGCAGTGACCTCCCATATCCATGTCTCCCCAGAGTCCCATTAGTCCCTGTGCTGAAGCTCTCAGGAGCTGGATGGGAGCCAGGCACAGGTCAGGAGAGGGTTTATGGGCTCTCTCTCGCACTGCACAACTGGGGACAGAGCCGGCAGTCCCCATGCCCTGGGTGCTCCCTGCCACCGACCCCAGGAGGAGAGGCAGTGCTCAGGACTGTGTATGCAGTCCTACTGAGGCTGCTGGGACCACAGCAAGGCCCAATTTCATGTGCACCTTTTGGCTTACAAGGGGATTTGCAGGATAAAGGGGAATTTGGCTTTGACAAGCTGCTGTTAGTACCAGTAAGGTCTGCCTGGGTCCTGTTACCACCATAACATGCCAACACTGAATGCTCTCTCTTTTCTCCTCCAGAAAAGCTTAAGTGAAGTATTTGGTGCTGACCAATATTCCAGAGCAAGGAAAGAAGTGCTGACCTACATGTTCTCCAGGCCCATGCAGGTGAGAACAGCGCTGTGCTGTCGGGCATGTCTGCTTGTAGCTTTCTGCTGTGGCTCCATCTTCAGTCCTCACCCCTTCTGCATTACCAAGCTGGTTCTTGCACATGGGGGGGTGAATGAACACTGAACGTGGTGTTCCAGGGCTGCCAGCAGCTTCCTCCAGTGCCTCCAGCCCTGTGCAGCTGACAGTGGGAGTATCCCTTGAGCAATGAAGCTTTACTGGATGGCAAGGTCAGGCTGAGTCTTTCCTCACTGCCCACAGTGTCCCTGTTATTACTGGTTGGGATCTTTCACCCTTGAAGCTGCATGAGGGCTGTTAGCAGACTCACAAGGACCCAGCCCTGTGAGGAGCTGGTGGTGGCCTCCATGGTTCATGTTTGTGCCATTTCTTCACATTGTGGTATCCCAACTGGTCCAAAGAAGGAATTAAGAGTAGAGGTGTGCAACTGGCCATAAGCACATTGGAAGCAGGAAAGTACTAGAAACCCTTCGGTCTCCCTCTAGCCCAGGTGGCTTTCTTTGACAGTCTCTGCAATGGAGGCTCATGCTGCTCACACCAGTTGTCATGTTTGGTGCATCTGTAGCTCAGGACACTTATTTGGGTGTTTATCACCTTAAAAAAAAGTTTTTGTCAGGCATCAGCTGCATTTGCAGCTGGGCACAGCACAACTTCTCAGGAAAGTCCTATGCCATGGGGAGAAGGGGCACGTTCCTGAAATGATCTCTCTGCTGCGGCCTGCTTATCACTGCAGGAATGAATCATCTTCCCAACATCACTCATTTGACTGTCACTCTTCTAATTAGCTTATTTGCTTCATTTACTCATTTGCGTTGCCTGAAGTCCTGCTGTGCTTCCGGGACTTAATACTTGTTTGCAGCTGGGACTGCGGTATGAGGCCGTTTAGTAAATCACCCCCTCACATGTGTCCAGCTCAGGAGGGCTGCTTTGTAAAGAGCAGGGAGTGTCCTCTGGAGCTGGATGTGTTGTTCCAGATCCCTCGTCTTGCTTTGGGTTTTCCTGGTCGCTTCCGTCACATCCTCCTTTTCTGGTGGAAGGTGCACTGGTGACCTGAATTCCTTCGAGTCCCTCTCTGGTCCTGCTGACTGTGGCACAAGCCCGGGCTTTGCCAGTAGCAGCACGTGGAACAAGCCTGGCTGCTGGCCAGGATGGATGAGCAAGGAGAAAGTAACTGAGTTCTGCAGTGGCACCAAGGGGGATATGGGCTTTTGGGGACCCACTGGCTTGCTGAGATCTTGCCTCTGTGGCGTCCTGAGACTGTGGTTGGAGAAGTGGTGGGAGTGTTTTCAGATACCTCACAGTGGCTCTCATTAAGGTTTAGCCCCGTGAATACACGTTAGATCATTACATGAAAGAGGTATCAAGGTTTTGGGGATGAAGTCTTCTGCAGAGTAGATATCAGACAGAGAAAGAGGCACTTTTAAAGGAGATACTCCATGAGACATGATTTTGGCAGGAACTAGCTTCATTCCATCATCAGAAGACCAAGGTGCCTGTGTGTTCAGGTGTGCTGTGCAGTCCACTCATATGTGGCAAACCTGCTGCCTGGCACACTCCTGTTAGGGGCAAACCCCCTTGGAAAGAGGCAAACAGCTTCCAGGAGGAAGGAGCTTTCCCTGCAAGGAGTATTTTTTTTGCTGTCTGCCACCAGCATGAGAGCAGATGGAAGAATCAGCCCCATCCTGCTTGATGTCGCAGTCCCTCATGAGGGAGAGGACAGATTTGAGTGTTGGCAGCTGCAGAGCACAGCCACTGAGGGGCCCAGGCCGGTGGCGAAGGCGGGGCCATTGCTCTGACAGATGGTGCAGCGAGCCCGTCTGGTCAGGGCCGTGAGAAGGCACCTGTATCCCTGCACATGTCCCAGCTCCCAGTGATAAAGCTGATGTTTCAGGGACAAGGCTGCAGCTAAATCAGCCTAAACAGCCTGTCCACAGGTTTAACCCTTGGTCGTGCCAAGCCTGTGTCTTCCCTGTTCACTGCGTGCTGGTGGTCAAGACATCAGCCTCTTGGAGGAGGAGGGAGTTGGGAAGCAACTGGTAATGCATGTGCCTGAGGGAGTGCCTGGATTGGCATTGCAGGAGCCTTGTAACAGATGAAGGAGCAGCGACACACCATTTTTCAGGGGCTCAGTCACTCGGGGATTCAATCTGTCCCTGAGACCAAAGCTGCCCCTGGTTGGCTGGGGCTGATTTATTTCCAGGCGCCTCACAGTTCTCCAGGGATTGCAGCAAACCCTGGGGATTTGAGACCACTTGTGAGTCAAATCTGTTAATGAGAAAACATCTGCTTCATGCCAGGCTGATGTCACCGGGTTGTGCTGTCACGGTGGTGAGGATGGGTGTCAGATACGTGTCAGACTGGGCTCCCTGCAGGGTGTAACCCTGCCATAGCCTAGGGGAGTTACTTTTGTTGTGATACCCAAGCTGCTGCAAATGTCTGTGAGAGTGTCCAAAATGGTGCTGGACCCCACAGTGGCCAGCACATCCATCAAGACAAAGTGCCCCAGACAACAGCAAGCAGCACAGGGCCTTCAGCATCTTTTCGAACTTTAAACAAGGTAGGGCATAACTTGAAACACTGCTGGGCATAGGCCAGGAATGGGCCCTTCCCAGTGTCTTTCTCAGAGCAGGGATTTTGACTGGTGCTCTACTTTCTGCCTGCCTGGCATTGTAGGGACCTTCTTGCCTTCTGCCTGGAAGCCTGGCACAAGTGCCTGGAAGCTCCCTGTGGTTTCATGCTGTCTGTCAGCACAAGGGCACTCATCCCCTCCCGCCGCAGCCTCCGGAGCTCGGCCTGTCTCCCTGCCCAGCCGCCTTCAGTGGGAGCCGAGCTAATTGAGTGGAGACCGTACTTCGTGGAGTCCATCAGAAACAATTTAATTCTGGGTTGTGGAAATTGGCAGCCACCACAGCTCCTATCCCAGCTCTTGGGTCTCATAATAAGGCTGGGACTGATGCTGCTTTTTTTAACCTGCTCTGTTTGCTTGCCCGGATCAGTGCATTGCTGCTCAGCAGGAGCTGGCTGCACCACTGGCCTGGAGAGCGGAGGATACAGCTGCCCAAACCAAGGATCCCAGGACGGCTCTGTAATCAGAGCTGGCTACTCCTGTTTTTTTTAAATCACTTGCTCTTATTTTTAAATGGGTTCATTCAATCGCCACTGTGCTGTGACCCCGCCGCCACCCCCCTGACCTGCGCAGCCTCCCCTCCCCGCCTGGGCTCAGCACCCGGTGTTTTCCCAGCCCCAGAGCTGGCGGTTCACAGATGTAAAAATAAAAGCTGTAACCTGTGGGATAACAGGGGTGACACAGGAGAGGTTCCTGCTGAAGAGGCTGCTGAGCAGGGGTGCCACTGTTGCCCTGGTGTTGGTTTAGATGGGCAGCTCAGCCGCTCGGCTCCCCAGCTGTCACAGTGGGATGGATGGAGCAGCAGGGATCACAGCAGGGCTCTCTCTTCCTCAGGAGCCACTCATCCAAGCCCCCAGTGCTCTCCAAGCATGCACAATGGGTGTGTAAAGCCTGCAGCCAGACCCAGAACCAAAGAGCCAGCATGGGAGCTGCTCTGTGAGGCCCCTTGGTGGGAGAGCATCTGAGGTGGGCACGGAACAAGCTGGGCTCTCCCCTGGAAGATGGGAAGATGGCCAATGAGCCCCAGGGCCTGAGCAGAAGCAGGAAGCTGCTTAGACCCATGGGTGATGTGAAAGTTGATGCAGTCCTTGGCGCCAGGCAGGGACAGCTGGCAGCCAGCAGCTCCCTGCAGTGGCTTTGCCCCTTTTATTCTGTGCTCGGTTTCTGCAGTGCCCGCCTCGTTCCTGCGCAGCCCAAACTGAGCAGTAGAGGAAGGACCACCAGCAGACAGGACATCATCAAAGGGCCGCTGGCTGCTGGCACTGTGTCTCAAGGAGCCAGGCCCCTCCCGCCTCATGGCACCACCCTTGCTCACACCTCCCCTCGTTTCTCCCCTCTTTCAGATGGCTCTCTACTTCTGCACTGGCGTCCTGCAGGACGAGACCCTGTTTCACCACTACGCACTGAACGTGCCGTTCTACACTCACTTCACCTCTCCCATCCGCCGCTACGCCGACATCGTCGTGCACCGCCTGCTCTCCGCCTCGCTCGGTGGGTGCTGCTGCCCTGCAAGGCCTGGGCACCGGGGGACAGCGGGCCATGGCATGGCTCTGTAGCAGGAGGGCGCGTGGGCATGTCACTGTCACTTGTCCCCTTTGCAGGTGCCCAGTCTCCCCTCAAGATGGAGAAAGAGGGCATCCAGAAACAGGCAGATCACTGCAACGACCGGAAGATGGCTTCCAAGAGGGTGCAGGAGCTCAGCGCTGACCTCTTCTTCTCCATCTTTGTCAGGGTAAGACCCAAGGCTATCTTGTCCCAAGGCATCTCTGGATTTCTCTGGGAAGGCCCAGCCTAGATGCCACTGGGAAGGGGGCTGTGTCTGCCCACTTGGCTTTAGGAAAGGCAAACAGTGAGAGGACACATTCAGCAACCACCACTGCTGGATTCCGGGACATGGAGACACTGTTTCCCCTTGGGGATTGCTGGATGAGAGCTACTGTGTAGTGACAGCCCTGTCTCTTGACAGGAATGTGGTCCTCTGGAGTCAGAAGCCATGGTGATGGGTGTCCTGAGCAAGGCTTTTGATGTCCTGGTGCTGAAGTTTGGAGTCCAGAAGCGCATCTACTGCAATGTAAGTACCTCACCAGTGTGAGACAGCACCAACACTGCCTCTCCAGAGAGGGCTGCAGCAGCCTGGCATCGCTGCAGGCAGTGGCTGTCCTGGGGCCCTTTTGTGCCAGCCCTGCAACCAGCGGTGCTGTGCCCGAGCTGGGCTAACCAGAGGGGAGGGAACTTTCCTGCAGTTTCCCTTCCATCCCTCAGCCCAGGCAGGCACAAGGGACGGGGGATCTGGATCAGCCCAGTCTCTGAGGTCCAGCTTCTCCCTGTGACGTGCGGGGGTTGATCTAGCCCAGGTAAAAGGGAATGAAGCCAGTTTCGGGGGAACAGAGATAAGCACGGATCTGAAGCGAGGAAAGGGAGCAAGGCTGGTTTTCATTTCCTTTAATCGGATGGTTTATCTGGGGCTGTGACAGCAGCGCTGTGGGCCAGCACCTGCAGTTGGTGACAGCATCCTCTCTTAATAACCTGGTTATATGGCTGGCAATGACATCTTTAAACAGGACATAGAGCCTGATATATGGGCTGGTGGTGTATCACAACAGCCCGATTTATGTGCTAGGCTCAGGCTCACAGGCTGCTGCATCCCAGTTGTTACAGAGCTGCTGAGGCAGTGTCCTGGGCAAAAGCAGCATCCACAGGCAAGGTGGAGGAGGAGAGCTGAGGGGGGCATGTTCCCAACACTCTCCCTGCCTGCAGGCGCTGCCCTTGGTGGACTTCCGCTTCCAGAAGGCGGGGAAGAAGCCAGAGCTGACACTCCTGTGGGAACCAGAGGAGCTGGAGGGGGAATCTGTGCCCCAGGTAAGACCCCCACAGCATGGGACAGGCTCACAGCACCATGGGGCTGGCATGGAGACTGTGTGTAACATGTGGATCCTGTGATGTCTGCAGGGACAGGTCTGGGAGGCAGGTCTTGCCTTACAGGGTGTCAGGTCCTGCTGTCCCTCTGTGTTTCTTTCCCAGTGAGTCCAACTTCAGCCTCAATCTCCTTTGCCATCCAGCCCAGTCCCATCCCATCGCTGCCCTCACAATCTAACCCCTCCACAGCCTTCAGTCTCTGCCCTGCCTCCCACTTCAGTTTCCTCCAGGAATTGAATTAACATGCTGGTTACTTCCTCCTTTCAGATCATCAATTAAGATGTTAAGTAAGATCAGGCCTAAGGCAGCTCCTGTCTAGACCCTTCCCCCCATCGTGGCATTTTTTTGCCCCTGACATGGCCTTTTCTTGGGGTTTCCATCCATGTGACAGGGTTGAACCTCAGTTGGGAGAATTTTTTTTAATCAGACTTCCTGAGATGCAGTGTCAAATGGTTTAACAGCATCTAGAAATCTCTCTCTTGTGTCCCTGTCATCTATTAACTTGGTAACTCAATCAAAGGGAGCAATCGCATTTGTCTGGCTTGATTAAGTGGTGCTTCTTTGCCAGCTTTTGTCTGGCATGGCTATAAAACCCCAGCTGTGTTGACTGCCGCGATTCCTGCCTGAAGGGCTGGATCCCAGCTTCTCCCTGCACCACTCCAGGGGCTCTGCACTTGAGCCCCAATTCCATCCAAGCCCAGCACATCCATCCCATCCTGGCCCCCCTAGGGATCCTGACACAGAGTGGGCTGACCCTCCCAGCTGGTGTGATCTGTGTCCTGGAGAGTACTTCCCTTCCCAGGGTAGATGTTGTGATCAGAGCTGGATCCAACTCTGCAGACATTTCTGCAGGCCTCCCTCCCTTTGAAGCTGAGCTTTCCTGTCTCAGCTTGGCTCAGAGAAGCCCCATGTGTGGCCTCAGTTCCTCCTTCCTGAGGAGCAGGGATCACTTACACCCTAGCAGGGAGCTGATGAAAAGTGATGTCCCAGGATGAGCAGGGCCCATTTTGGTTAAGCAAACAGTTGGTAGAGGAAACTCCTCCATGAACCCTCCACACCTCCTAAGAAAACACTGGAGCTCTCCCATGGGATCCAGCTCTGAGCTATCCTCTGAGCCAGCAGATCCCTGAGTTTATAAATCTCCAGTCCTGGGATGAGCCAGATGCCTGTGAGCCATGCTGAACTCTGGTAGATGTCACCTGGACACCCCACAGAACCAAGCACCCCAGCTCCCCACCTGGCCCCAGCTTCCAGGTTTAGCTGAGCCTGGCCAGGCAGTGGGAGCATCAGGGAAGGCTGTTAGTGAGAAGCTGTGCTGGGGTCTGGGCTGTTTGGCCCTGCCACGGAGGGGATGTGTTGTCCCCATTTCTCTCTGATCTCCAGGAGATCACCAGGGCCTCAGTGGGCATCACTGAGGGGTGGAATAAGAAGTGGATCTAAGATTCAGGGGATTTCATGTGAAATTGTGCTGTTCCATGGCAGTTCAGCAAAGGGATGAGGCAGGATTGCAAGGGAGAATCCTGATACTCCCCCTTTGATTCCCCCAGGTTGGGGGGCTGCCCCATGACCACCCCCCCCTGCACTGCAGCCAGCTGGGGCAGGCAGGGGCTGGTGCTCAGTAGCCCACAGCTCTCTGGGCAGCCACTTGTGATAAGATTTTCCTGCAGGTTGCTCCTCACTTTGGTATATTTAAGTCTCAGTGAGATTTTCCTGTTCTGAATGATTAATTTGGAGCAGCCGGCGCTGGATGAGCTGGGGAGGGTTGGACAAGGTTACGCTGGTAGCTCTGCCTGCTTCTCCTGGGGCCAGCCCTGAGCAGACTGCCCCAGCGAGCCCTGCTACAGCACAGGGCTTGGGGATGGGCTCCAGCAAGCAAAGTCCCCAAATGCCTGGGCATGACCCCAGGACAGCCCTTCCCAACGTCCCAGCCAGCCCCTTAATTGTGCCTCAAGGACAGACCAGATCAATACTTTCCATTTCTAATCCATACAATTGCAGGGAGAGCTGGGGTAGGAGGAGCAGGAGATGGCAGCAGCAGCGGCGTTCCTGAGCAGGAGGGATTGATTTTCTGGGGTCTTCATTCCCTTGCATCTCTCTCATCCGTTGTGCTCCCTTCCTGGGTCTCCTCTCACTGTGGGAGCACGGGCAGATTGTTCCCTCCTTGTGGGATGCTGATGAAATGCTCAGCGTCACGTGGAAAACCCTTCTCGCCGCAGCCCGGCGCTGGCTCTTGGCCAAGCTCCATTAAGGGATGATGTGGTTCTGCGGCTGGAGAGGGAAGGCACGGGTGGCCTTGAGGGGAGGTTGGGACCCCAAGCCAAGGGCACAGATGCCCACAATCCTTCCCAGACTGTGTGGAGAGCAAGAGCGGGGCCTGATCGGGCTGAGATAAGTGAGGGTGTTTTGCGAGGCTCATTTAGTTTGGTTTGGGTTCCCTGGCTGGTGTCAGAGCCCATGGTATTGCCTTCAAGGCTGCTGCCTCCAGCCCCAGGAGCACCCTGGAAGCCAGCAGAGCTATCTGAATCCATCCTGCCCCATTCCTTGGTTCCTCATGGGTGCACTGGTGGAGGCAGCAAAAGCCAGCACACCTCTAAGCAAATCTTGGTGTGGTGCCAAGCTGCCTGAAAACCGTCTTTTCTCTCTTTCTCTCCCTTGCTGAAGGTGATCACCATTTTCACGCTGGTGGAGGTGGTGCTGACGGCAGATGGTGGCCCTCTCAAGTACAGTGCCCTGCTCAAGAGGCCAAGCTCGGACAAGTGAGAGCCCTGGCTCCGTGGGTTCCCCACTGCTGATGCTCCCTCACCTCCCAGGCCCCGCACTGGCACCCACTGGAGACAGAAGGGACCCACAAGGACTTTGGGGTTTTGAGTTTTAAAACCATTGTGGTTTTATTTGTGGTTTGGATTTTAACTCCAGCTGGGAGCGGGGATCAGGGCTTGAGCCTGCCCCAGACAGAACATTTCTACTCTCGGGTATTTTTAGCTTGATGCTTTCTTAATGTTTTTTTTAAGGCAGTGGTGTCCATCCCCAACTTCAGTGCCCGTGGTGAGCACTAAGAGGGGATACGTGTCCCCAGGAACGGAGAGGGGCTGGCTCCACCATCCCAGGTGGGATGTGGATGCAGTGGGATGCAGCCATGGGGCTGTGCAGGAGGCTTTCTTGCAGGGTTGTGTGTCATGTAATAAAAGCCGGGTCAGCAGCTGTGTGTGGAGCTTGCACAGGTTTTATTTTGTGCCCTGCCTGTTCCCCCAAGCTGGGGGATCCTAGCAGTAACTCATCTCCCAGGCAGCCCCCTCCCTTCCCCTGCCTGCCACTTCCCAGGCACTATGAAATCCAAGCAGCCTCACTGCCTGCCCAGCCTCAGATACGCTTGGCCAGATGTGAGATCAGGACAGTTGTTCCCAGCTCCTGATCCAGCAGGTATTCCCTCAGTCTCTCCGACTTCACCAGGAGTCCCTGTGCATCTCCTCCAGTTCCTCACACCTTGGCCTCCAGCCTAACCCTGCTCAGGGACCCTGTGGCACCATGTCCTTGCATCCAGCACCTCAATTACCAACTGACCTCTGCCATCTCCAGCCACCTCTGCGTGCTCTCCGCCCCCATGTCCCCACCCACGCTGTGCAGGATGTGTTGGGGGCATGGGCTGCTCTGGCAGCCTCCACATCATCACAGGCAGTGGCTGGTGAAGGGATTGACGTCTGGCAAGAAGGAATGAATCCATTGTGCCAGGCAGGGAGGGAGCCCTGCATCCCTGTGCCCCATCAGTGGTGACAGCCGTGACCCCAGCACCAACATGTCAGCCCTTTGCAGAAGCTGGCCAAACCCCAACTGGATCAGGATGGGGGATCAGGGCTGGGTACAACACACTTCCAGGGGCTGGTGAAGCCATCAAGGACACCTGCAGTCCCCAGGGGTTGTGCTCCTGTAGCGTCCTTCCAGACAGCCCAGTGCAATCACGGGTGGATGTCACCTGATGCTGATGGGGCTGTTCCCACTGTGCAGGTGTGCTGGCATGGGAGGCACCAGCTGTCCCAGGACCTGACAGGCAACGTGTAACTCTGTCTGCTGGGATAGGACCAGAGGACACTGACACCAGAGCCAAGATGTCCACCCCCTACCCTTCAGCCCAGTGTCCCCCTCCTCGGGTTTGTCTCAGGGGAAACCAGGCAAATCCAGCCTGGCCCAGTTCAGCCTGTCTGCAAAAACAGCCCTTTGCCCTGTGCCCTCCCTCCCACTCCCTGGGGTCCTGCAGGAAACCGCCCCCGTGGGAGCTGGGGCCCAGAAGTGCCCTGGTCCTCAGGGGCAGGCTGGAGGTCCTGCCTTGCTGGCAGGGGAGGGGGGCAGGGATGGCCCCAGGGTGGGCTGGGGGCACTGGGAGGGCCCTAGGAGGGCTGGGAGATAGTCCGTGGTGAATGTTATCAGCCCATCGTCTCACGGGACAGGGAAGAGCCATAAAGGGCTGTCTCCTCGCCCTGGACGCAGGCAGCAATGCAGGAGGGAGCCGGGCTGGGCAGCATGGGGCGGCCGCTCTCCCCTGGAACCTGCCTTCTCCTCTGCTTCCTCGCCCAGCTCACCGCCGCAGCCTCTGGGGACAGGGGACGCGTGGGACAGTGGGGTAAGAGCCTCTGGCGGGGGGTGCTGGGGCTGGTGTCACCTCCCTGGGGGTCTCCAGGGACCATGTCACCTCCACATGGGATACCAGCGACGGGGAACCCTCACAGCCACCTCAGGGGGGTCTGGGACCACAACCTTTGAACAGGCTGGTCTCAGCTTCCCCCCAAAGCAGGTCCTGCCCCCGGTCCCTGCTGCTCTCAACCCCCATCCCTGACTTTGGATGAAGTGCCCTGATAGCCACAGCCAGCCGTGGTTACCCAGCCACTGCACACGTGCTGTGGCTGATCCTCAGGCTCCTCATCCACTCTGCCAAGAGGCACAAGGGATTTCCCTGCCAAACTGTGCCTCAGTTTCCCCTCTGCAGTTGGGTTCTGAGCAATGCTGGGCTGCAAAAGACCATGCTGATCTCCAGGGGATTCCTAGGCCCCCATGGAGGGGGTTTACAGCAGCTCAATTCACCTTGGGTAGAGATGGCCACGCTGGACCCCTGGGGGTGCTCCTGGAGGCTCCCAGCTCTGCTCTCACCTCCAGATGCTGAGAAGACCCCGGGCTACTGGAATAAAGGGGCCAGGAGGAGGCTGGAGTTGGCCCTGGCCTTGCAGCCAGCGGCACAGCGGGCCAAAAACATCATCCTCTTCATGGGCGACGGTGAGTGCCCCAGGTCACTGCCACACCCTGCAGCTCCCCGGCGGCGGGTGTGGCTGATGAGGAGATGGGGATGAGGCTGGGGCAAGCCCTCGGGCAGTGCCGGGGGAGGGCAGGGCTGTCCCTGGTCCCGGCCCGTGACTCGGACGTGCCCACAGGCATGGGGCTGTCCACCATGTCAGCAGCTCGGATCTACAAGGGGCAGCTGTCCGGCGGCTCGGGCGAGGAGAGCGTCTTGGCCATGGAGACCTTTCCCCATATGGCCCTGGCCAAGGTGAGTGGGGCAGTGCCCCGGGGGACCCTTCTGCTGCCCCCACTTGAAACCCCACTGCACCCGTCTTGCTTCCAGACCTACACCATCGACCGGCAGGTGCCCGACAGTGCTGGCACAGGCACCGCCTACCTCTGTGGGGTGAAGGCCAACGCCAAGACTCTGGGACTGAGCGGGGCGGCCGTCTATGGAAAATGCCGCACCACCTTTGGCAACGAGGTGGACTCCATCCTGCACCGGGCTAGGCTGGCGGGTACTGGGCAGCCGGAAACCCTGTCAGAGAGCCTGGCATGGGCATCCCATGCCATGCAGGGCTGGATGGACTCCCCGTAAACCCTTGCACATGCTGCAGGCAAGTCTGTGGGCATCGTGACAACCACGCGGGTGCAGCACGCGTCCCCCGGCGCAGCTTACGCGCACTCGGCCAGCCGGGGCTGGTACGCCGACGCCAACATGCCCAAGGAGGCCCTGCAGGATGGCTGCAAGGACATCGCCTACCAGCTGGTGCACAACACCGACATCAACGTGAGCTGGGGAGCGGGAGCGGGAGGGAGGGGGCACCAGGAGCACTGGGAGGGTCTGCTGAGCTCCCTGGCAGGTGATCCTGGGCGGCGGGAGGATGTACATGACCCCCAGGCGGACTCCGGACCCCGAGTACCCGGAGGATCCGGATCAAAATGGCACCAGGGAGGACGGCCGGGACTTGATTGCTGAGTGGCTGAGTGCCAAGCAGGTAGTGCGCCAGGGAAGAGGGAATGTGACTCTGGGCACAGGGTGTGTGCCATTGGCACTGGCTCTGCTCTCGCTGGCAGGGTGCCCGCTACGTCTGGGACAAGAAGGGCCTGGATGCAGTCGAAGATGACTCTGTGAGCCACCTTATGGGTAGGAGCATCACTGCCTACACCAGTGGCAATGCTTCCTCCTCCTCCCCTCTCTGGAGGTGTCAGCAGGGGCACCAAGCAGCCCCGGCATGGACCCCCCTCACCCTCCTCCCCCAGGCCTCTTCGAGCCCAAGGACATGAGGTACGAGCTGAACCGCAACACATCCACGGACCCCTCCATCGTGGAGATGACGGAAAAGGCAATCCGCATCCTGCGCAGGAACCCCAATGGCTTCTTCCTCTTTGTGGAAGATGAGTAGCTCCAGGCGGGCAGCGTGGCTGGGGCGGGATGTGGGTCCTGGGAGCAGGTGGCCATCCGAGGGGACCAGGGAGAGGGTGACAGCCGCGTTCCCCGTGCAGGTGGCAGAATTGACCATGGCCACCACAGTGGGCGGGCCAAGCAGGCGCTGATGGAGGCCGTGATGCTGGACAGGGCGGTGGCACGGGCGGGCGAGCTCACCTCCCCTGCTGACACCCTGACGGTAGTGACGGCCGATCACTCCCATGTCTTCACCTTTGGGGGCAGCACACCACGTGGCAACTCCATCTTCGGTGGGTCTTGGGGAGGGGCAGTGAGCATCCCTCTTCCCACTTCACCCTGTTGCTGCCATGGGAGGCTGAGCTGGCCCAGGCAGGGAGCTGGGGAGATGTACCCAGCTGGGACAGGGGGTGACAATGTCTTTCCCTGGGCCAGGCCTGGCCCCCAAGAAAGCCAAGGACAAGCGAGCGTACACCAGCATCCTCTATGGCAATGGTCCTGGCTACAGCATCCGTGATGGGGCCCGTCCAGCTGCCAGCCTCCCTGCTGCAGGTACGAGTCTGCTGGGGGTGTGGCAGAGCCACGGGATGGCTGAGGGCAGATTCCCAGTGAGTCTGCTGGGGACTGGGTGGACACGCAGGGTGGCTGGGGACAGCATCTCACTGGCATGGCCACAGGGGCCACACAGGGTCCTGTGTGGGCAGAAATCACACTGACGCAGGAATGATGGGAGCTGTCCCCCCACCCCTGTGATGTGTGAGGGAGCCAGACCCCCAGCCCCATTTCTCCTCTCCCCCCTGCAGAGGACAAGGACTACAGACAGCAGGCAGCTGTGCCCCTGGAGACAGAGACTCACAGCGGGGAGGACGTGGTGGTGCTGGCCCAGGGCCCCATGGCCCACCTCTTCCACGGGGTGCAGGAGCAGCACTACGTCGCCCATGCCATGGCCTACGCCGCCTGCCTCGAGCCCTATGCCACAGAGCCCGGGTGCAGGGCAGCCCGCAGGGCCTCCCATGGCACCCAGTGCTCCTCACAGCCCCTGCTCGCCCTCCTGGCCCTCTGCATAGCTGCCCTCATAGTGGGGGGTTGAAAGGCTCTGGCTGAGTCCCAGTGTGGACAGGACCAAGGGATGCAATAAAACACAGGTTGTTTGTCTCCATCCACCGTGCAAACGTTCACAGTGGTGGTCACCTCCTGAGGTGCTGCCCCGTGCCTGCTTCCCCAGTTGGCTGTGGCTCCTGGTTTCTCCCCTGGGACCAGCACTGGAGGCACTGGGGTGAAGGAGATGATGAAATGTGGGTGAGGGGAGGCCATGTCCTCCCCAGCTCTGCCCGTCTGGGACACAGTACACAAGGGTTGGTACATTCCAGTCAAGGGCTGAGCAAGGAGCAGAGTTTTAGTCTGCATCCATGGATTTATTGCTCAAGAAAGCCTGGGCAGAGAGCAGGGTGCTCAGTACACGAGTGACCCCAGGTTCTCCCTATACCCACTGTTGTCCCAGGTCCAATGCTCAGCGCTGCCCATGGCGCCCTGGGACAGGACACTGCCCTGCCTGGCACTACAGCACCATGTCCAGAGCAGGATTTCCTGCCAGCACTGCACATCCTCCTCTCCCTGCACCCGTCTGTGCCCCAAGCCCATCTGTGCCCAGCAGGCACAGGGTGTTGTGCCACGGAGGTGCCATCAGCCCAGCCCCGTGGCCTTTGTGCGACCTGCTCGGCAGAGAAATGCTCCACACACCCTGCTAGGGCTGATCCCTGTCCAAAGTCCGTCCCCGGATCTCCTGGATTTACAGACACTGCCAGCAGCATTGGGCTGTCAGATCTCACCATGCGGCTCCTGGCATCCCTCACCCTCTGCCTCTGGGCAGGGCTCAGCACCGCTGTCATCCCAGGTGGGGACAAGGATGGGGACGGGTGCCCGGCTGGCTGCTGTGGGTGTCCAGGGAAGCAGGGTGTCAGCCTGGCTGGCCACAAGGAGGGCCTGGGGAGGGGAGCTGGGGCTGCCCAGCTGAGCAAGGGTTCATGGGGGTGAGTTAACCCTGCTCTTCTGGGGTTTTGGAACCAGTTTTCCCCCAAAGTTTTTGCTTGCTTCTGTGCTGGGGGCTGGTCTGAGGGAAGTGCCTGAATCTTCTATCACCACCCCCCTACCATGGATTTGGCCCCATCCCATTCGCCAGATAACTCCCTATCACGTCTGGTTTTGCTGCCCGCCTTGTTCCCTGCCCCAGGACCCTGGGGCCAGGCAGTGGGTGAAAGCCTTCATGATCTCCCCCCCCCCGCCAAATAGCCCCCTGAACCACTTGGTCCATGTGAGAGGAGGCCCCAGCATGGGAGTGCCCAGGGAATGAGTATCCCTGGGATGCGGGTACGCTGCAGGGGTGCCCCAGGGATGCTGGTGCTGGTGAGCTGGGACTGACGGGTGTTTGCACTGTCCCAGCGGAGGAGGAGATTCCATCCTTCTGGAACAAGCAGGCAGCTGCAGCCATCGAAGCCTCCTTCAAAATCCAGCCCAGGATACGCCAAGCCAAAAACCTCATCCTTTTCCTCGGGGATGGTGAGTCCCACTGGCACCCCTGGCAGGCAGGTTGACATGGCCAGTGCCCTGCTGAGTGGGATGTGAGGAGGGCACCTGGTCCAGCAGGTGACCAGGACCCTCTCTCTGCCCAGGATTTGGGATCCCCACCATCACAGCCACCCGCATCCTAAAGGGGCAGCAAGAGGGGAAGCTGGGCCCTGAGACCCCTCTTGCCCTGGATGCTTTTCCCTACGTGGCTCTCTCCAAGGTAAATTCCAGCATGCTGGACATGGGCCATTGTGATCCCAGGCACGGGGGCATGGTTATCCCGGGCACGGGGTTGCTGGCACCCCAGGGCTGCACATATGCTGTGCGTGGGGTGCCTCCCCATCCCACATGTGTCCATGGGAGAGTGAACGAGCGTGGCAGGGGGTGCTGGGGGGACACCCCACTAGGGACCCCTGCCCTGAGCCCCTCTGTCCTCGGCAGACCTACAATGTGGACAGGCAGGTCCCCGACAGCGCGGGGACAGCCACAGCCTATCTCTGCGGGGTGAAGGGCAACTACCAAACCGTGGGGCTGAGCGCGGCCGCCCGCTACTCGCAGTGCAGCACCACGGCTGGCAACGAGGTGTTCTCAGTGCTGGAGCGAGCCCGCAATGCTGGTAACGGGGGGTGCGGGGCTGGGGGACCCTGAGGGGACAAGGGGTGTCACACTGGGGGCTTTCCCCCCATGAGCGTCCCATAGCTTGACGGTGGGGACGCCGTGTTGGCCTCGGTGGGGCCTGATGAGCGGGGTTTGGCAGGGAAGGCTGTGGGCATCGTGACCTCGACGCGGGTGCAGCACGCATCGCCCGCGGGGAACTACGCGCACGTGGTGAACCGGGACTGGTACGCGGATGCCAGCATGCCCCAGGACGCACGGCTGCAGGGCTGCAAGGACATCGCCTGGCAGCTGGTCCACAACGTCGACATCAATGTGAGCGCCCACGCACGGGAGGAGGGGAGCGGGGACAGACCGCTCTCAGGGCACCCCCACCAACACTTCATCCACATAATCCCCCCCAGGTGATCCTGGGCGGTGGTCGGAAATACATGACCCCCGTGGGGACGCCGGACCCTGAGTACCCCACCAACAGCAACCAGAATGGGACACGCGAGGATGGGAGAAACCTCATCGACATGTGGCTGGAGGCACGGCCGGTGGGTGACGCAGTGGGGATGGTCCTCTGCCCACTGCCCTGGCACAGGGCCAGGCACCCACTGAGCCCTGAGGGATTCGCCCACAGGGTGCCCGCTATGTCTGGAACAGGACGGAGATGCTGGCTGCTGCCGCCAACCCCAGCGTGAATTATTTGATGGGTAACAAATGACCCCTGTGCCAGGACCCACCAGGCACTGGGACACTCAGGCACCGATGCTGTCCCCAACACGTGCCCTCACAGGTCTCTTTGAACCCGGGGACATGAAGTATGACCTGGTGCGTAACACCACTCTGGACCCGTCACTCACAGAGATGATGGAGGCAGCCATCACCATCCTGAGCAGGAACCCCAGAGGCTTCTACCTCTTTGTGGAAGGTAAGTTGGGGCTCATGCCGCTGGGGCCACGGAGAGGGGGTAGTAGGGTGGGGCTAGGAGTTGGGGGTGCTGCCGTCGGTCCCCAGCCACCATGGGTGCCCATCTGCAGGTGGCAGAATCGACCACGGCCACCACGAAGGAGCAGCCCATAAGGCACTGACAGAGGCGGTGGAGTTCGACCGGGCCATCGAGCGGGCGGGTGCCCTGACAGACGAGGCTGAGACCCTCACCGTCGTCACCGCTGACCACTCGCACGTCTTCTCCTTCGGTGGCTACACCCTGCGCGGCTCCTCCATCTTCGGTGGGGCTCTGCTCTGTGCTGGGTACTGCCAGCCCTGTGGCACCCTGACTGCGGCCAGAGGGGTGATACGGGTGTTTGTTGGCTGATCCTCCTCCTCCATCGCCCCCTCCCCAGGTCTGGCCCCCAAGACAGCCACTGATGGGAAGAACTACACATCCGTCCTCTACGGGAATGGGCCGGGATACCCAGGCTCTGAACGGCCCAACGTGGACCCAGACGCAGCCAGTGAGGGCACAGAGACCATGGCTGGGTGGTGGCGTGGGGCTGGGGCCATCATTGCCCCCACTAACCCCCTTCTCTCCCCTCCCCAGTGCAGTTCGAGTACCTGCCGCAGGCGGCTGTGCCCCTTGACTCAGAGACTCATGGCGGTGAGGACGTGGCCATCCTGGCCAAGGGCCCCATGGCCCACCTCTTCCACGGGGTGCAGGAGCAGACCTACGTGGCCCATGTCATGGCCTACGCTGCCTGCCTCGAGCCCTACACCGAATGCCGCCAGCGGGACTCTGCCCCTGGCATCCGTGCCACCCCCCTGGCCCTGCTGCTCCCCGCCCTCCTTCTGCCCCTCTTCCACTGATCCCATGTCCCTAAGGTACCCCACGGGGCAGGCTCACATTCTGCTTCCTCCCCACTGCATGGCACCTGCAGGCAGATGGCAGCTTTCTGAAGCATCCCTGGTCTGGATGCAGCAGCCATGGGAACACCAAATCCCGGGCAGTGGGGTGTTAAATACAGTGTTAAATAAACACGGGGTGTGACACTGGTGGGACAGGCGTGTTCGTGGAGGGAGGGGTGCCTGTGCCATGTGGGCAGGGCTGGGGGTGCTGCTCACTGCTCCCATCCCCTGGCCACGGCCCCTGGCAACCGCCCGGCATATCCAGTGCTTTATTGACCAGAAACAGCAGCGAAAAATACAGCAGAGTCCGTGTGCCCGCGCTCCCAGGCGGGCTGGCATCGCCTGGCCCCGGCCCTGCTGCTGTGCCCCATCCCGGCAGGGCTGGTGCACGGACAGGGTGGGGCTGGCGTGGGGAATGCCGGGGAGGGCACCGTGCAGGGGAGGCTTTTGGCATGGGGCAGCCCCATGGTGGCTCTGGAGTCCTCCCCCTGCCTTGACTGACGCTGGGGTGGATGTGGTAAGGCTGGGTGAAGGGTTTGGGGTGGGTGGACATAAAAGGGGGTACGGGGATGCCTCGTTCCTCCATGGGGAGTGAGGACCCCCCAGTGTGCAGGGCAGTGGGTAGGAGGGGGATGGGCAGGAGGCAGCTGCCCAACCCAAGTGTCTCTGCTGCCTCCACCCCTATGGCAGGTGCCTGCCTTTGGGGTGACCCCCTGTGACACCCGAGGGTGCCCCCTTTACCTGGAGAATAGGAAAGGGAGATGGGAAGTTGGGGAGTGGGCACAGGGTGTCACTCAGGCAGGGGTGGGGATGGAGGGTCCCAGCCTGCTGGAGGGGGATCGGCCTCACCACACCGAGCACTTGTGCACGGGATTCATGGGCGAGTTCTTGGGGCAGTGGAAAACCCGTCCAAACTCCTCAAACTGCGAGACACTGCCCAGGACTCTGCCAAGAGAGGGGGGCACCTCAGAGCTGGGCACCCCCTGCCCCCCGCGCTGCTGCCTTGCACCCCACTCAGGGCACGTGCTCACCCTGGCAGCACCCCGTCCCCTGCCCTAGGGATGTCACCCAAACTCTGCTGGCACCAGCACTCCAAAGGGTGCTCATCCCACTTTGCACAGCACTGACATCTGGGGGGAAGGCTGGCACCCACCATGCCCCCAGCCCACCTCATTTTGGGAGCACCCAGTACCTGTAGTGCTCCGGGGCGTGCTTGTCCGTCAGCACCTGCAGGTAGATGGACTGGGATCGCCGCTTGATGCACCAGTTCTGCAGGGGAGAAAGGTTCCATGGACAAGCCACATGGGGCACCCTGGCTCCTGGCAACCACCAGGGCAGGATGGCCCTTCGGCTGCTGGGGGTTCAGGGCAGTGATGCCCTGGTTGTACTTGTTACTGTAGGGTCCCCCAGGAGCCTGTGTACATGGTGTAAGTGGGTTGGGAGGGTGTGGAGGCATGTTTGTTATTGTAGGGTCTCCTGGGCTGTAAGCTGCCAGGCAGCAGGGTTTCCTAGGAGTTCGGGATCGTGTGTGTTTGTTACTGTGGAGCCTCTGGAGGTCATGGGGGACACACACATTTGTTATTGTAGGGTCCACAGGAGCAACGGGACAGTGTGGGGTGCTCATTCAGGGCTGAGCTCTGTACCCTGAGCCCAGGACCTGCTGATGCAGCCAAGCCCGGCTCCTGGCCATGGGCCCTGGGTCCCCTGGGGCTCTCTCCCCATCCCTTTGGGCAGCTGGCCCCACACAAGGTGACCCTCCTGCCCCAATACCTGTTACATGGGAGGGGGACAGAGGCTCACCTGGGCAAAGGCGATGAAGAAGAGCTGGTCGTGTGTGTATTTCATGTGGTGCAGGGGGTGCTCGGGGCCGTGCTCCCGCACCCACTTCTGGTAGGCCTGGAGAACAAGGGGTGCCCTCAGCATGGCCTGGGCACTCCTCCAAACCCACCCTGAACCCACCCCCAAGCCCCCAGCAATCAGGATCATGCCCACCCCTTGCTGCAGGAAGTAAGGAGGGGCTGGGGGCTCTCCTGCCCACTCAGTGGGGATGGCATAAGCAGCTGCCCCATGGCTGTGACACCCAGGGTGGGGGGACACTTACGTAGTAGGCGAGCTTGAGCCCCCCCATGTCAGCAATGTTCTCCCCCAGGGTGTGTTTGCCATTCACCTGCCAAGAGAGGAGAAATGAGAGCATGAACAGAGGTGTCCCCTCAGCCAGGCATCCCCCCATCCCCACCCTGGCACCGAGGCTGCACCCAGTGCCCTGAGGAATTTCCAAGCTAAGGTGTGATGAATTGTTGGGTCTCAGGGCTGGGCAGGGCAGAGTCAGTTCCCCAGCAGGCACCCCGCCCTAGCGATGGAGCAGCAGGGACCCCACCGTGGGGCAGCTGTGCCCTGCTGGGCATTGCCCGGCTGGTGAGGGGGTCTCACCCTCTGGTTGTAGACAGTGAAGTTGTCGTAGAGGTTGACGATGCACTGTGCCTTCTTCAGGAACTTGCTGTACGACCGCTCTGTCCACCAGTGCACCAGGTTCCCGTGCCGGTCGTACTGTCCCCCTGCCGAGGCAAGCGCCACCTCCGATGGTCCCGGGGGACTCAGGCGTCCTGCCTGGAGGCCACACCCCACCCACCTCACATCCCAGCAGGGTGTGGGGGGGACACTCACCCCAGTCATCGTAGCCGTGGGTCAGCTCGTGCCCGATGATGGTGCCAATCCCACCATAGTTCAGAGACCTGTTGGGTGGGGAGCAGAGGTGAGAGGGTGGAGAGCACCGTGCTGGCGGGGATGGGGGTGACCCCAGGGTATGGCACCTTATCCCCTGCCCTGGCACCCCCCCAGCCATCCCCCAGCCCCACACTCACTGCGGGAACTCAGGGTCGTAGAGGGTGGGCTGCAGGATGCCAGCAGGGAACACTGGGGACACAGGAGAACATTGCAGTTGGGGGTCACCCTGCCCTGTCCCCACCCACAGCATCACCCACCACCAGGGGACCCTGGGCCCATCCCAGATCCTCCCCACTCCCACCACAGGGGCAGATTGTGGGTGGGCAGTGCTCACCCATCTGGTTTTTGTTGGGCAGGTAGTAGGCGTTCAATGCTTGGGGAGGCAGCAGCCACCTGCACGGAGAGACAGCAGTGCTGGGCTGCAGAACACCGAGGGACGTGGAAGTGCCATCCCTCTGCACAGCTGGGGAACAGGGGGGCACTCCTGGCATCCCTGTGCCCTTCTGCCTACACCCTGTGGGGTGCATCCAGGCGTGGGGACAGGGGGCACTGGTGGCACCATGCTGGGCCCCTCCATGTCCCCCCAGGGCACGGGGATACCCACGCAGACTTGTCCACCTCCTGCCGGATCTTCTTCACCGAGAGCCGGATGCTGAAGGCGATGCTGTTGAGGATGTTCTTGAAGTAGGTCTTCTCATCCACCTCAAACTGGGGAGGGCGGGAAACAACATCAGGGGAGATGCCAGCTCCGGAGTGTGGTGGGCAGGCCTGTGGTGTCCTCCCACCCCTGTGAGCCTTGGTGACTGTGTGGATGTGTCACATGTGTGTTCTCATGTCCCGTGCTGTGTGCCCACAGGGGCAGCTGCTTCTCTGTCAGCTCCGTGAGGTCCCTGGGTCACGCCGGCACCCGCAGCCCTTGTGCGGGTGCGGGATGGGGCTGAGCTCTGGGGGCTGTGACACGGGGAAGGAGACACCATCCCAGACCCCAGGGACTGTATGGCACTGCCCGTATGGGGCACCCTGCCAGTGGTGAGCACAGTGAGCACCGGGAGGGGGCTGGTTTTGGGGTGGCATCTCCACAGACCCTGATGCGGATGTGGGGACCATCTTCCCCCACCATGTGCCCATGCCCTCACATGCTCCTGGGCTATCCCTTGCCTCATATTCCTTGTCGATGGCCTCTGGCTTCAGGAGGAAATCAGGGTACCCAATCATCACCATCATATACCGGAGCTGTGGGCAAAATGAGTGGTGGGTTCAGGCCCCTATCCTGTGTGCCCCTGGGCTGGTGACGGGGCCAAGGACAGGAGTGCATGCTAGGGGCCACTACCTTGGCCCTGGCTGCTTTCCGTGTCTCCTCATCCATCCAGTCCAGCTCATCCAGGCGCTGGTCAAGGATGTATTTGATGTCCTCCACCAGCTGCTGCACCTGTGGCGAGTCACCATGGTGCTGGCACGGCATCCCCACCATCCATCACCGGCCAGACAGCCCTTGGTGGGGGCAGTTGGCACTTCAGCAAGGTGATGGGAGATCGTGCTCGCCTCATGCCCATAGGCAGCATCACCTACCTTGGCTTTGCT
The DNA here is from genome assembly GCA_013400235.1 of Oriolus oriolus. Lineage (NCBI taxonomy): Eukaryota > Metazoa > Chordata > Aves > Passeriformes > Corvidae > Oriolus > Oriolus oriolus. The sequence continues at coordinate 287,862 of VXBT01001843.1, forward strand.
GGCAGAGGAGAAGTGCTCCTCAACGAAGAGAGCTCCCAGGGCCATGCCGAAGTGCTTGTTGGCCTGGCTCAGGCAGATCTTACCCGGCTCGAGCTGCTTCTCGTTGCCCTCCATCTCCTTGGAGAGCTCATGGATGGCATCACGGAAGGGGGTGGAGAGGTGCTCACTCAGCACCACCACAATGCGCCACAGCATGTAGTTGTGAAGGATCCTGTGACAGGGACAGGGATCCTGTCCCCAGGCACAGGGGAGGGTGGGAGCATGCGCCAGGATGGGGACACCCCTGCTTGGGGACACCTCTGCTCAGGGACACAGGGGGCCATGGCCAGTAGGGGCACAGGGACAGTCTGGCACTATGTCCCTCCCTGATGTGAGATGAGTCTTGTGACCTCTAGCATGGGTGGCTCACCAGGTGTCCAGGCACGGCCAGGATGCTGTGGGGCTCACAACAGTGCCTTCTCCCACAAGCTTTCCCAGATTTTCTGTGCCCAACCTTCCCAAGAGGAGGGTGATGGTGGGAGGTTCCAGCCACAGCTGTCCTGTGCCCCCTGCCAGGCTGGGGAAGGTGCTGGGGGCACAGGGGGTGCCAGCCCCCCTCACCTGCTGGGTGTCACACGGATGAGGTTGGACACTTTGTGCATGTAGTCGGTGGCCAGTAGCACCACCTCCTCCTCCTCCGAGAAGCTGTCATGGAAGATACGGTCCAGCAAGCGCTTCCACTTGAGCTGTCAGGGCAGGCACTGTCAGGGGGGCATGGGGACCCCCACTCCATGGCGCCCTGGAGGGGACCCCCTCCAGGCCTTCCAGCCTCCCTCCAGAGGAGTGCATCATCCTCAAGTGGACTTAACTGGGACGGGAGGTGGGCATTGAGGGCATGGAGCAGGGGGTCAGGGACAGGTGTGGGGTACAGGCAGATGGGGGACAGGGTGACAGGCTGGCACCAGGGGTACTCACTGTGGGAGTGATGCGCTGCAGCTCGGCCAGGGTCACTTTGTGGTACATGCTGCCGACGTCCCTCCGCACGTCGTCATACTCGGACACCGTGATCTGCACAGGGCGGGCGTGGCTGTCACCATCCCACTGCCCACCTTGAGGGTGACACAGGGATAGGGCACTGGGCTGGGGCACAGCTCCAGGGCAAGAGGGAATCTCTGATGTGGGTACTGACCCGCTTCCTTCCCACGCCCTGCCCCAGGAACCCTTCTGCTGCCAGTGGGACCCTGAGGGCTGGTCATAAGGTCCCCAGAGAATTGGGGTATCTGAGGGATGGACACAGGGGTTCTCCAAGGTCCAGACTAGAGTCTTCAAGACCTGGTACAGAGTCTACAAGGGCCCAGAGTGGGTTCATAAGGAGTAGATGCAGGGCTGGAGTGGTTGCCCCAAGGGCTGGGACTGGGGGGTCTCAAGATGTGGGACTGGGTCCCTGAGGCTCTGCCATGAGATTCTCAAGAGGCTGAGATCCCCAAGTTCCAGGTATGAAGGTCCCCAGAGGCTAGGAGTGGAGGTCCCCAGGGAAGGATTGGAATGGGATTGCTTAGGAGCAGACATGGAGGTTCCCAAAATTCTGTGACTGGGATGTCCGAGGGCTGGACAGGGGCACCCCAAAGTTCATGGCACACATCCCCCTCACATTGGCGAGGTGCTGCTCCAGCTGCAGGATCTCCTGGGCTTTCTGCTCCACGTGCTCAGCCCCCAGGAGGGTGAGCAGTCGCTCCATGAACACTCGGTACGCGGCCAGGATCTGTTCAGAGGGAAGGGATGCTCAGTGCCACCCCCAACTGTCCTGCGGCACCCCAGTCCCCGGCACTGCCAGCACTGGGGTGCCCTCTGTCTGCCAACCATGCTGGGTGCTGGTCCCTCTCCTGGTGTCCCCAAGGCATCATTGTGCCCCCTCACCTTCTCGCTCTCCTCATCCTGACCTAGGTAGAGGGTCCGTTCTGGCAGGGTCAGCCCGTCCTGGTCGATCTGGGGGGAGGAGACGGGGAAGTGGGTGAGCAGAGGGAGGGGGGCTGTGCTGAGCCAGTCACCCCTCACCTTCCCCACACGGCAGAGTGCCCCTGGTGTCCCCGGAGTGTGGCAGCATGCTGGAACAGCCCCAGGCCATGGGCACGTCAGTGCCTCAGTTTCCCTCCTGCTAGAGCCTGCTGGAGCTACAGTAGGCAGCAAGCAACAGGCTGGGAGTGCTGGACAGAGGGCAGGCCCCTGCTCCATGGCCTCATCGGCACACAGGCTGCCTCATAGCCTGCCCTGTGCTGCCAGCACTCCCTGCCCCATCCCTGCTCTCCGGTGCCTCCGCTCCTGCCCCATGGCCGGCCCCACTCCTATGCTGCAGCCCGCATGAGGAGCTGCACGGACACTCTCGCTCTTCACACACAGCCCTGCTCTCCTGCGGCCGCAGGCACAGCCTGTAACCCATACCCTGAGCACACCTGCACGTGTGTGTACACTCACACACACACAGGCACACAGGTAACTCGCCCCTCTGGACACACAGCTATGGACACTCACATCCCCACACACGCACCATCCATCTTACCCCGCTCCATGCACACACACAGAAACACGCACCCTCTCCTTCTCTCTCTCCGTCTCAGCTCCCCGCGTCCCGCTTCACCAGCCCCTCTCCACTCACACAGCCACAGCGCTGCCCGCACACCCACGGGCACCTCCAGCTTTCCTCCCCCATCTCCCTCATCACCCCTGCCTCCTTTGCTTTCC
>VXBT01001844.1:3494-269063 GCA_013400235.1 Oriolus oriolus
TTTTTTTTTTTTTTTTTTTGTCAGAACAGTAGATGACAGATTTTTATATTAAGCTGATTTATTCAGTCGGGTGAGGGAAAAGGAAATAATATTCTTTTAACATTATACAATTCTTTCCCTCCTTTTTCTTTCAAATAACCCTCTGGGTAAAATGGTCCGGGGTTGCAAAATGAAATGTGGTCTAAGAATAATTCTTCCTGATGTGTAGCTTTTTGTTTGTTGTCTACAAAATTAGTTTATCATACTTCAGAAATAGTATCCTGATTACTTGAAACAGAAGGATTCATATTTCCTCACAATATCTGTTGGGTTTTGTAGTTTTCTTTTTATTATTATTTTTACTGTAAACATCACAGAACGAAATATCTTCTTCATTATACCCTTTTTACAGAGAATAATGTTTCTGTGAGCATATTATATCATAAAGTTAATAAAAGCAGGCCCTTTAGGTATGAAAATTCTTTCAAAAAGTAATTTAGTTTTGAAAAATTAGTTTTTCTAGGGCTTGGGGTTTTTTTCTTCTAAATTCTGCTGAATAACAGGTTTCTAGTGTTTGTGGCTTTTTAAACAAAAGTACAGGAATACCCACGTTAACCTGCATTAATTGGGTTCTGATGGTAAACTGCTTTCAGTCTACATATATTCTTGCCAGCAAAGGTGGGACATTTGAGTCACCTGTAGATATCTCTATTGTGTGTGTTTACCTCAGAGCTAATTTGTAACTTCATTTTTTAGCCAAGGAAGTAAAATCACACTTTAAAATTAGTTAATTTTATCTCATGGCAGATGTCTAAATCTGAATTCTGTAGGGTAACATTTCTCTCTAGTAAGTTAAAAGGGAGTCTAATTAAGACCACAAGTAGATGTTCACGAGACACATGATAACTTAAGTCAAATTAAACCAACAAATATCTCTAACATTTGTATTTAACAAGGACCTGTATTCTATTCCCCAAGATCAGATAGTTTAAAGTCAGATAATTTGAAGTGAGATCCCTTGAAGCAATTTAAAAGCCAGCTTCACAGATTTGCATAAGTTCAAGCTGTACCGTTAAAGGTATTCTAGGGTAAACTACACACTTGTGAAATGGGACCAAAATTTGGCGATTGTTCAAACTAGCTGTAGTGAGTCTATTGATTTAATTAATTAACATATAATTTTACAATAAGTTATCTTCAGGAAAATGATTATATTTTTAGACAAGTCTTGACTAGCTCTCCTATATAGGTTATAGAAAACTATGAGTCTGCAATAATATACTGAAAAATCTTTGGTAGCCAGCTGTAGGAATATTTGCACAGCTCACAAAATAGATTTTATATTCTGGTAAATTTAAAAACAGTGCCTTAGGCACCAGTGCCAGTGTGGTCCACAGTGGAACAACACAAGATTATTCTTAGTTATTTCCACCTAGTCTTTTAGGCAATATTTCATGACCTGTAAATAACAAGGAGTTTTAGATGAGACAGCCATGTGAGCTCAGCTGGGTTAGAGCATTGGTCAGCTAAAGTGAAATAACATAGGGGACAATGACTGGCTGGTGGAGTAGGAAGTAGAAGGGGAAATGTGCAAGAGAAATACTGCATGGACCAGGCTATGTGCAAAGGCAAGAGAGATTCCCTTGAAAGCTTGTTCTCTCATTTCTCATGCCCTTTTTCAGAAAATCTCTACACATTTTATGTCATGTTTCTAATACCAACACAGAATTCAAGTTTTCTACATATTTTTTATCACGGGGTGGCAAGGGATCAGGGGTGTCTTTGCATGTATACCTATCACATTTAGTCATCATTTCCTCAGGTGGTCTAAAAACTTCTTTGAGACAATAAAGTGGCTTGAGATATGTGGTTTACTGACGTACTAACTGCCTCCACAGAAAAGTGTCTGACTTAGTGTTACGAGTTCTCAAGGTGGGACTTTCAGTCAGCCATGAAGATTCCCTCCAGGTAGTCCTTGCTCCGAATAGACTCATTAATAGACATTTTTTGAATGCTGGGGGAAGAATCTGGCTGTCCCAGGGACTTCTGAACTGAGAATTGAATAAACTGTGTGCAGAGTGGATATATGTAAATAGTCAGGAATGGACACATAGGACAGTCTGTGGCAGTATTTAAGATATATTAATTAGGGTATGAAGTATTTGAGATGTGGTTTTCAAGTAGTTTAAGATAGTCAGCATAAACAGATCATGCATAAACTGGAGTGGTCACAGTCGATATGGGCCAACTGGTTAGAACTCACCAGAGCAGCAGTTCAGCAAGTCTCATCACTTAGTGATTGTTTTGTGTCAACACATAATGCAGACTGCTGCCATAACCAACCAGACAGTGAATGACAACCCTGTGTCAGAGATTAGAATTGCCACAAATGCTACCTTTTGTAAAAGATACAATACATTGGCGCTATAACAAACACCCAGTCCATGTGCTGCTGCAACACCACCTCATTCTTGTACAACTACACAGGTTCAAAAGCACTGGCCCCCACTCTGCAGCGAGTGAGCAGCAGGCATAGCTTCACAGATGGAAAATGATTCCAGGATGTCCATGGCAGAATTTGGCTCACAAAACTGTTCTTTTCCTGGCATGCCACCCCTGCCCCCAACTTTGCTTACAGCATTGTATCCCTTACTTACGTCAACAACTTCCTTCAAGCCCTTGTCCCTTTTACACTACCATGCCTTTACCACAAAACCAGCATGTATACTTTGATTGTAATGATGCCAAATAAATGTATCAAAGCTTCTCATAAAAGATTTTTACATCCTTCAGTCTTCTCCCCTCAATTCACTTTTAAACTAATACTGCACCCTGATTACACTGCATAGTTTGACCCTAGATTATGAAGACAAAGCCAAAATGTACTTTAGCCTGTATAATATACATTGGATGCTTTCCTAAAATTCCCATTACAAAATATAAAGAGAGACGTGCTGTTTAGTCAGCTTTTACTGTTTGAGAACCACAGAACCTGAATGAAAATTCACTGGCAGGGACTGCATTTGGTCTTGTTTGTCTGTGGCAACCCTTCACATTGTTATTATGGAGCAGGCACCTAATCTGCTTAGCCTGATCCAGACTGTAAATTTGCTGCTTGATTGAATTCTGGGTTTAGTGTTGATGATACTCTGGGATCATGAACATCATGAAGTAGCTGCCAAGAACTGATGGGCTGCACGGAGATATGAGAACAGTGAATGTCAGGACAAGCAAAGATATGTAAATTAGTGACATGATACACCAAGAAACAGAGAGGGGAAATAAGCTTTCATTAAAGAATGATTGAAATCAAGAGCATTTAAGGGTTGGAAGTGGCTACTGTGCTGACCCATTCTTTTAATGTTTTATTTAAATTCAGGCAATTCATGGTATGTATCTGGTTACAGGAAAGGAATTTTGAGCCCAGAGAGACAAATAACTGTTTCACATAATCAAATTTTCAATTGCAGCTGGTCTCTGAGGTGAATCAAAGATAAATTAGAAAAGCTGATACTTCCCTTCTTCCCACTCCAGTATGTGTGAAGATCCTGTTTTAAAAAATATTAACATACAAAATACTTCAATCCTACTGACAAAAAATAAATTCAAAAATGGTGATTACTTCCAGTGTTTTTTTTATTTTCTATTTTTCTCATTTTTCTGTCAAACTTCTCCTAACTTTAGTTTTACTAAATTAACTTCCACTTTCAGATAAATTATTAAATTATTTAAATTTAGGCCGGTCCTAGCCATAGAAGAAACACCTTTCCAAACTTTATGTCATTAATCTAACTAGTCAACAGCTTATGTTTTAATCACCAGCTTTCTAACATAAGTATTTTACTACTGTATGTATCTATTCCACTATAGGGAAGACAATGAAACAAAAGAAGTTATGAGTTTGAGTTCCCCAAAAGCAGCAGATCATTGTTTTTTAATCTCAAGGATTAAGTGATAGTTATGATTTCTAAACATGCAGCTGACAAGCCATGCTAAGTTTTGCATCACTGCAGTCATTTCAGAGAAAACAGAACAAACGAGGCAATCTTCCAATTCCTGGACAGACCAAATGTTAGAAGAGAAGAGGGAGAGGGAGAGGGAGAGGGAGAGGGAGAGGAGAGGAGAGGGGATACATTCATAGAGCCGTAGAAACTTAGAATCACAGAATGGTTTGATTTGGAAGAGACCATCAAATACCAGCTAGTCCAAACCCCTGCGATGGGCAGGGATACCTTTCACTAGATCAGGTTGCTCAAAGACCCATCCAAACTGACCTTTAGGGCCTCCAGTGATGTGTCACCCACAGATTCTCTGGGAAACTTGTTCCAGTGGCTTGTCACCCTCACAGTAAAAAGTCCCTCCCTAATATCCACACCTACTCTCAGTTTAAAGCTAATACCCCTTGGCCATCACTACCTGCCCTCCTAAAAAGTCCCTCTCCATCTTTCTTGTAGCCCCTTTTAGGTACTGGAAGGTGCTGTAAGTTCTTCCTAGAGACTTTTCTCCTGTCTGAACAATGCCGACTCTCTCAGCCTGACTTCATAGAGAGAAGTGCTCCAGCCCTCTGATCATCTTTGTGGCCCTCCTCTGGACTCACTCCAGCAGGTGTCCATCCTTCTTTCTTTGGGGGCTCCAGAGGCAAACACAGTACTCCAGCTGGAAGCTCACAGGAGTGGAGTAGATTGAGACAGTCACCTCCTTGGCTTGCTGCCCACACCTCTTTTGATGCAGGATAAAATCAGCTTTCTGGGCTCCAAGCCCATAGTACAAGGAAGGACCAAACATTTGCTCCTTCTCTTCTAGAAAGTCAAATAAATAATTAAATAAAATACATAACCCCAGAATTTGCAATACTCAAAATTATGTCTCTGTACATCATATCTCACATAAAGCTTTGGTAGACTAAAGAGGGAAACGTTTCTTCAGCAGACTGAAAACCATTATTTAACCAGATTTGGTTTATTTGACGGACCCTATTTCACCTAGTTGTTTTGTGTTCCTTGAATAAATGTTTTCTGTGACAGCAAGTTTCTATACTAAGTTGGCTATGCTAAATCATAGGGTGTGGATTTTTAACCAGAGGATTGATATTTTGTACACACATCCATGAGTGCATTAACAAAATATTTAAAAGACTGTATTGCTTTTGGCATAGTTATCTTGAGATGTTTTGATAACTTAGTCTCATTTCTGCACCTTTTGAGTAATGTCAAGGGTTTAAGTTTTTGAGCTTATGACTCAGTTATTTTGCATCCTGTTGTAGAAATGCTGTCTTGGGTGAGGACTCTAGAAAACATATAAAAGACAATATGTTAGAAAAAAGCACAAGTACATCACTGATGATGGTATTTTTTGTTTTACTTTACCAGGACCTAGAATATTTATGTCTCAGATCTACTGTTTGCAGATTTAGCAAGGCTGACACTGGATGTTATCAATGACAAGCACGTTAAGGTTTTAATTTCCTACTGTTTTATTTTTGTCTTCCTTTTTCTTCCGAGAATTATGGGGGTTTTTTTTAAGATGAGGAAAGCATAACAGCATCCTTTTTTCTATTCATGAATCAATTTAATTGATGCTCCAGAACTGGTCTGCTATTATGCATGCAGAGGGAGTCAATTACTTAAATTATATTAGCTACCAGAGAAAGAAGCTATTTTTGTTTTGAATTTTTTATAGATGAAATAATTATTCTTGTACATACACATAAATCAATTTTTTAAGCTAGGTCTGTAGCTGCTCTTTTCTGGACTTTTTTCTTCTTTCATATTGCTTAATTTAACTAACTTCAGACAGTGATGCCTAAAGAGCTTGTAATATAACAATGTAGTCCTTTTCTTAGAAGCCATTTTCATAGGCAGATTAAAACCAGAAGAAGACAACTTCCTTTTCCCTGCATGGACTTTCCCTTTTTCTTAGTCCTTTTATTGAATTTCCTTTCGTCTTAGCCTGTACATGGAAAGCATAAAACCTGGGGAATGAATGCTTCATAGAACTTTATCCATATTTGTCTGCAATCATATTTGTTTTATCATATTTTGTTTAATAGAACTGCACTCTGAGGTCATATGTGTCCTTCCAAAGGCCTTTGAAGCCCTTTTTTTAAGCAGCTTGAATCTATTTTTATGAGTGGGGGCTACAACGAGGTCAGGTGTCAGAGACTATTCGTATGCATTTTATATAGTAATTGATGTTATATCATACCTATGCTCCTTGTGATACCCTGTGGCTGAATCTCATCGTAGTGGTTGCAGGTATTGCATGTGCAGAGGCAGAGCGTGAACAGCCTGTGGGAACAGGAGAACACGGGACTGTCCAGAAAATGGTACTGAAGAGGACATAGGGTAAGGAGTGCCTTCACTTTGAAGGCTTATCCCTGTTGATGGATGACCTACGACAGCCTGAAAAGAAAAAAAAAATTACAAAAGATCAGTAACCATGATTACCTTAAAACAATAGAGATGGTGACTGGTCCAGTGACCCAGCTTGTTCATTGGACCTGTTTTTGCCTCAGTGTACAGATTTACATTGAGGCCCGTTGAAAGAAGTATAACTAACACAATTTATCATTTCTATTTTTTTTAAGTTAAAACCTTTTAAAAATAGATGTTAGATAATTTCAAAATAGATATATGAAGGGTTTTTCTATGATTTTATATTAATATATAACCCTAACACCTATTTATTGCCCTATCAGTATTACATCTTACAGCATGTGGAGGTGCATGGACATAATGTTAGTGTAATTTTTAATGGGCTTTCAGGTTATCCTTATGGAATCTAGTTCACCTGCCTAATGAGGCTGATCACTTTACTCAGCAGAAATGGATAGGATAGGTAGGCTATCTACCTTTCTGTTTTCTTCCTTTTCTTTTTTCCCCAATTAAAAAAAATACTAACTGATACTTTGCATATATTCATTAGATTTTGATTTGTAGGTCTGTTATGCACTTGCATTACTCAGTTAACATTTATTTTTTTTTACCTGAGATTCAATTCTTTTCTACACTTACTCTTTGGCATACCTTACAAATTGCATCCTGTTTTCCCAGCCTTTTTCCTTCATTAGGAGTCCTCTAAATTCTTATTCCTCCAACACCCTGGCAATCTTTTCCAGTTTTGCACATCTGAAAATTTAATAAATAAGTTATTACCTGCATTATCAGGTCAACCTTGATATTCTTGGGCTGCAGATACAGGTTCTCAGTTTAGACATCCTTTCTTTGTGCCAGGGAAACAGTGGTGCTATTATCTTTTTGGAAACATTTTAAATGTTACAATCGCTTTCCACCACATGATGTTCTCTGAACTTCATTAAGAGAATGTCATATCAGACAGCATCAAAAAATGCACGAGTCAAGACATGACATCTTTTTTGTCTCTTGCCACAAGGCTGTTCCTGTGTCATGGGAGGATATTGGATTGGTTTGACACAGTTTGTTGTTGACAAATTCATGATGGCTGGAGGTGTTATATACCCTTGTGTAGGGCATTACCATAAAAAAAGAAGAAATGGTAAGTACAAAGGGAAAAAATATTATCTGAGTTATGCATGGGATATTTATTTTCTTCTTCCAAGTTTGGAAGGGATATTGATTTTCAATCTTTTCAATCTCTCTGAACTCCGTGATTTTCATTGTCCATTTGGCATACATATTTCCAGTTTAAAAACAGCTACTTGGAATAGCATCTTGATTGCCGGGTAAGTGGAAATATACAGCCTTAAAATGAACACCAACTATTTCTCATTGGTCAGTTGCATCTGATGCTACAGGGAGACCAGTGCTTAAATAACCGGAAAATTGACACCGTAGGGAAGAGATTCCACTACCATGGAAAATGAAACTTCAGATTTTGGTGGGTTTGCTGAATAGTGTGCAGAATGCTGTGCAGAGATGTGATTCAAAGTATTCTTTACAAGAACATTTTCACCTGGAAAGCTTGGATATCCATGAATATCTCAGATATTTCCAACAGAAAAATCACATTTAACTTAAGCTGCTTAAGCTGATATAGGGCTTACTCCTTCACTTAACACAGTGCAAACCCTGTTCAGGAGCATGATATACAATGCAAACAAAAAGTATAAGAAAACAGGAAGGGGGAAATTAGTCTTAGACATATTTAAAATGTTTCAAACAATGCAATTAATTTTTTATTGTATGGGTATAAATATATACTGAAATTAATATGAAGAAAAAATAAGGCATACATACATAAGAATGTATGATGAAGATAAACTACATGTACTGGAACATAAAACATAATTTTAAAGTACTTTAAGGTGTCTGTTGAGTATGAAATTATTATTAAAGGTATGCACGTTAAAACTCCTTGGAATAAAAGATCTCATTAGGATTTATATCTATTCTAGATGAATTATAATTGTTATATCATATTTAAATTTGGGGAACCATGACTGGATTGTGAAAAAAAAAAAAACCACAGTAGAGTATACCTTCAAGTTATTGAGCTCAGGCTACTCCTCAGATAGTAACGCTACATTTATCACATGCAATTCAGATTAAAGCTATCATTTTATGACCTTTAAAATTTATAGAAGACTACAATACAGAAAATAAATTAACCTGCTTTTCATGCAGAGGAGGTATTACGACTAAGAGTAAGACACAACTCTTTCCTGAAAAAGGCTTGGCTTGCAGTAATACATGAATTGTGTCAGTGTCCTTTCCCTATAAGCAGCATCACCTGCTTACTTAGGCAATTGTTTTGTTTGTCCTCAGACCTGCTCTACTTAAACGTAATTGAGAACCATTCTGGCCATTAGCAAGATTTGCTAGGGCATGTTTGCTTGGCTGCACAACAAATTTTACTGCATGTGGGCAAATTTTATTAAACAACATGGTATGTCAATGGTTCGCGTATTTTCACAACTCAAAAGAAACAAATACCAATAGGTAATGTATTGTGATCCAGATCATATAAGATCATATTTTCTCATCCTTACTGAAAAGATTTCCTTTTCTTTTGGTTGTTGTTGTTTCTATGGCTGTTACTAAGGTTTTCATATTTTGTGGGTCACAATATGGGACTGCTATCTTAAGCTCACTGTGTAACAGACTGCAGTGCTCATCGGCCTTGTCTCCGACTTTTATCACTGTTAATCTGTTAATTACATGCTGTATTTGAACCATGGCGCATTAAAGACAACTTTTCCTATTTATTCCCTCATTTTAAGTGTGGGGTTTTTTTAAACCAATTACCTCAGCTTTTATTGTGATTGGGTTTTCTCATATATTAACATCAATCATTACAAATCTTAAAAGGTGATTTTCTTCTCCTTAATAAATACTAAATTATAAACATGGACAAAGATGCATCTAAGAAATTTCAAGACAAAGACAGTAACATCATAACTTTTCTGGAGAACTTTAGAAAGTCAAGTAAGTCTTTGAAATGTGAATATTTTTGTGAATCTGGGAAAAGGTTTCTAGAAGAAAAGACTGGTACAGTTGCATAGAAATGTAATATAATTGCTAGAAATGTAAAATAATTACTCAGCATGATATTAGCCTGGGTGAGAAAGATTTTAAATACTTTTCTTTGTAAGAAAATTTTCTAAAGACATTTATTTTCGATATTAAATCAAAGTTGATGACAACACAGAAGCCTCATCAAGGTGATTTTAAACTGAAATTGGTCTCCTCTCCTCATAGTACAAGAACTTTTTTTTCATAATGTAGTTTCAGATTGAAAGGCAAACAGACAACCACTCTGGAAGAGGAGCAGAAACGCTCCACACTGACCCATCAAATTAGGGCCACAGACATACCGCATCAGAAATTTTATTTGTTGTTTGAAGTGACAAAATTTTAGATATCATTAATCACTTACAAATGGCTAATAAAACTTCATGTCAGGAAGAAAATGCTTTTAGCAACTCTATGATGCAAGACATGACTGTGTTGACAGATTTCTAGCTGGATTCAAGGATGCAGTCATTACTAAGATTAGCATTTACCTTATTACCTATTGCTCTGTGTGGCAACTAACAACTATTTAGCCTTGCTGATTTATACACAAACATGAGAAAGCACATTATCTCTACTTCTCAGCTTCTTGGTGTCATGTCATTTCAGACTGCCTAGAGATCTTGGCTGAGGGTAGTTCTTGGGCTTGCATAGTCATTTGATACACTGAAAAGTTTAAGAAATAGGTATTGTTGACAGATAAATGCAAGCTGGAACAACAGGAATTATTGTTCATGGATGAGAGGCATTTTCACTGAATTAAGACAACAATAACCCTTGAAGGAAGGTTCTTGAAAGGGTAGAATCAAAGGGTTTAAGAGAAACAAAGACAAATTTTGTCTTTCTGTTTGTTTGAAAACCACAAGACAACAATTTCACATGGAAAAATAATTTTATTTTAGTAAGAGTAGATGTATGGGGAAGTATCCTAGACACAGACAAGGGAAGATGCCCACTCTGTGTTGGTGAAAAGATATTCTTAAAGGTAATGTTGAAAGAAACTAGATAAGAGTACAGATTTTATACTCTGTAAAGGTATGAGGAGACTTAATGTTTTCTCTTTATCAAAATCCTTATTGGTAGTTTTCCAAACAGGGAGATATACTCAGCCTCTATTTCCTTATAATAAATACCTAAATTTCCTACAATTTGGGACTATGCACTTAGCTGATGCAGTCCTGAAGGGACATATTTCAAAATTAAGGTCAATTTGTGTTCTCAAAGAAAATCCCCTACATTTACTTACTAAATTTTAACATAAGTACTTTAGCACTTAGAAAAAAATTTCCGTTTTTTGCAAATATTAGAATAAATTTTCCTCTGTACTAGTTTTAAAATTGCTAGGCCTTTTATCGTGATCATATGTAACGTCCATAAACTTTTTTTATTAATTTATGTAAACAATCACCAAAATATTTGAGGCTAGAAGGCCCATCTGGAGAATGTTTTGTCCAACCTCCTGCTCAGAGCAGGGGCAGCTAGGGCAGATAGCTCTAGTCTATGTGAAATCTTCTTCACTTTCCCCATCAAGTGTTTATGCACATGAGTAAAATCCCCCTGAGCTTTCACTTCTCTGAGTTGAAATCTCCCAGCTCTCTCAGCCTCTGCTCATATGTCAGATGGTCCAGTCCTTTATTCATCTTTGTGTCTCTTCACTGGATTCACTTCATTATGTCCATGTCTTTCTCATACTGAATGATGGGACATTTTTTCCTTTTGCATCAAGCAGATAGCTGAGGAAGAGAAATATGACAGAAGAAAGAGTACAGCTGCCAGAAACGACAGGTTTAACAGAGCAAAGACTGTTACTGGCTTGTAGCAGTATGATGGCAGGACTGCAGCTATCCTAAGGTGTTGACAGTAGGTGACACTGTCCCGAGAGAACTGGTAGTACACAGTAAAAGAGGACAAATCTTTCTTGTGTATTCAAAATGCCTGGGTGTTTCTGTATGAGTTTAATATTACAAAAAAGAAGTCCATTTATTACTGAGCAAATTCAAGACAAGCAATTAGACAAAATAGTAGTTCTTAGTGAGAAAATGACATTTGATGCATAATGTGAAAACCATTATGTGACCAGCTCTTCTCACTTTTTCCCTCTTGATTTCTTAACTGAAATTTATCTTTTTTGCATCCATCACTGTATGCACCTTGCAAACATTTTGTCTGCAAGAAATAAATATCTGTATGAAAACCCTTCAAAATTATTCAACTTGCACCAGCTTTTGTCTCTTACTGCCTTATCTGCAGATGAGAGAACCATAATTATGGCACAAAATATTAAACTACTAAACAGAGCCGTCCTGCATGAATCTCTGACCTTAATTTTCTCTCTACCAGCACAATGGACTTCAGACAGAAACAAAAATAATGGCTAGACCAGCAGCTTCTGGCCTCTGCAATTCAGTATCTTGTAGAGATTAACAGTAATAAACAGCCGACCAAATAACGAAGGCAAGTGGAACTTTAGATACAATACACTTTGATCTTCCCCAAAATGATATATCTATATATACACTTACATGAGGACTGTAGCATATTTCAAATAGCCTTTTCCCTTTCCTTTTCCCTTTTTCTCTAAATCATTATCATTTTACACTAAGTAGAGCCAGTAAGCGCACAACAAGACTATGACCTTGCCACTGATTCTGTAGGAGAACAGATGAAAAGACACATAGGATTCCCTTAAGCATACTTTTGCTAGGAAAGGATGAGAGACTGCCCCATGCTAGAGCAAAAACACCCAAGTCCTCCTGTCTTAGACTACCTTTTTGTTTTATTATAACATGTTCCATCACATTTTCTGAGACCCCGTCTAGAACTCTTCTGTGTTGGTAGAAACATGAAACCTCACAGCACAAATTCTTAATGACATGAACACGTCAGGTTAGTATGGCAAAGCTGGAAAATTACCAACATATTGACAGTCTTCACAGAAATGTTATTTCAATGTTTGGAGAAACCTCAGCCATATGTAGTTATGGAAAAGTTCACTGTTTCAAATTGCACCAGTATTTTAAGCATTATCTTAAATTTGGAGAAGTAGAAGTAAATGAAAACCTAAATCTCATGCATCTAGGACTGTTTCTCAGTGCATTGCATTAGGGCAGCTGTGTTTACAGTCAGATATCCCCATAATTGTATGAGGACACAGACGAAAGAAGAAAAAACTGATTAAGACTGAATATAAAATTTTAAAATTTACTACTTTTTTCCATGTGTGCCAGAGGTTTTTCCAGAGCTCCCCCCCTATGCCTGATTCTGATTGATATCACTCTGTAATAGAGATAAGAGAAATCACGCCAAACTTCCAATAAAATATGTGAGATCAGAGTTGGGAAAAATCTTTTTTCTGTATTATTTGTATGAGTGTCAGAAGCTATCATAACGTTAGGCAGTTCAGATTCTAAGTCTTTACACTTGAGTCTCAGAATCATGCAGTTTTTCATTCAATCTTCCGTTGAATCTCTTCCCAGAAGAATAATAGCTCTAGTGTGATCTCTGCCTCTCGTGGAAACCTTATTTTTGTCTAGAAATACAGTAAAATTCTGATTTTGTAGTTGCATATTTTAACAAAATGTTTCAGTTAAGAGGCTCTTCAAGACAACTTTATGTTTAATTTCATGAAACGTGAACTTTTTTTTGATAAATTTGTTTAAACCTAAATAGCACTTTTAAACTCAGTACATATATAAATTAATTAGGGGTTACATTTTACTGAAAGCAACTTGCACCTTATCAAGATTTACTAAGAATTTATTTGATTTTTTTATTGAATGCCAACATCTATGATCTTTTCCCTGTTCAGATAACTGAAAGACATAGTATCAGTTTCCAAAGAAAAGGAAAAACTTCTGAAGCCTTTCCTGACTTGCCGGGCTCTCTACTTGGTGAGAGAAATGAAAACAACATTTTTGCTATCCCAACAGATTATGATGGTACCAGGAGCTATTTATGTTCAATTATACTGCCTGATTTATTTAGTGAGTGGGCAAATTTTGGTAATTAGTTTAATAACATAGTAGAATGATATTTATTTCATGACATAATTAAAAAGGTTGAATTATAACATAATGAACTACTCAGTGCAGGCCAGTAACAACATTACACAATTACAGATTTCTGCATATTTCTGTGTGTTCAGCTGCATCAGTGTGGAAAAAATGTCTAGATTAAAAATATGGACACTTGAAGAAAACTACAGTATGAACTTTCAGTATGTCAGATAATCCTATCTATGAGTGGTGCTTTGTGTAAAGATAAATTCTGAGTAGTTCACACCTCAAGACAGTTTCCATAAAGAAAGATAAAATCACAGGTGTTTACAGAGAAATTCACTGAGTTTAAAAATCAATTTCTCATATGTTTTATTTTTAAAAGGAAACTTTTGCAACTGTACTTATTCACATATTCTGTGGAGCAGAGAATTCCCACATGAAACGTGTGCTCTTTAATAGTCTCCAGTCTGCTGTCTATGTTTGCATCAGGGGTAGCATGTCCTGCTCCAAGTTCTGATCAGCACCAGTCTTTACCACAGATTTTTGGTATCAGATCTAGTATTGTCCATTATCTACCACATATATAAGAACTCTATCCTGTGATGCAGTGTGCGAGTTCTTATTCAGGCTTACTACACTAACTGTATCCTAAGAATGACTAGGATATGTCTAAATATATGTCTATACACATATATAATAGAATCATTTATCAATAAGCCTATATTCCTTTTTTTTTTCCGCAAACACTCAAGTTTCTTTTCAGTTGAAGCTGTTCCTGAAGGTTGGAACAGACAGCTTAGGAAACTGACAGGATATCTCTTGTCTCTCTGCTCTAACTTTTTAGAAAATGCTTCACTTTAGTAATACCTCTAGCTACTTTCAGCAAAGTTACAGTTCCTGTTTCTGTTCAGTTCAGTTCCATGCATCATCTCAGATCAGTGTGGAGATACCAGTTACCAAACCCACTGATAGAATCCTCAGCAGTCTGTAAGCTATGCCTTTCTGGAAAATTTTCAAGGATACGCACTATTTGTATTTAACTTTTTGATTAAAGATATGTTTATCTTACCTTTGTTTGCTAAAGGACAATACCACATTTTTATGATCTTAAAAGCAATATTTGTCATCTGGGAGTGAACTTAGAAACAAATAGTTAGAAAATCTTTCTTAAAGCTCTTTTTTTTTTAAAGCCAAATGTTAAAAGAAAGCCAGAAGTTACATCTCTAAGCAATTTCTATGTCTTTCTTACCACAAAGGTTGAAAGAAGTTGCTCTTAAAAAAAAAAAAGTCTCTCTGCGCCATTCCCTTGATTACTTTTGCACGATGTAGGAGAAAAAAGGGCTCAGGGGTCATGGAAAGGAAATGGAAAAAATGTGTTTATAGAAATCCATCAATGACATGTCCAGACAGAGTGGAAGAGACAACTTGCCTATCCCTTGTATATACATCCACAACACACAGACACTTTAGGCATAGTTTGTGAGAAATATTATTTAAAATGAGATTTTTTTTTTCCAGATGTTTATATGGATACTAATACACCATCTTATTTTCCAATATAATATCTTCATAATTAACTTAAAAAAACCCCCAGAAAATCCATATTTTTCTTTGGTTAAAGAACGTCCATCTCTGGTCTATGAGATCTGTTTCCTGCATCAAAAAGATACTAGTACATATACTAGTATGAATAGTTTTATCCTGAATGATACTAAAAATAAACTATTGATGACTTGTGCAGCATGCATTTTTTAGGTTGCTTTTGTGCAGCCTTATCTTCCTCTCTTCTTTTCTCAAAGAAAATCCTCCAGCACAAATTCTCAGCAGAGATTTTATCTTACCTTTTTGAATGGAAACTCTCAATTTCCAAATATGGGTGTAATCTATCTGTAAAAGACAGACTTTATACCTTCAATAGTTATTGTGAGGTGGGTTTTTTGGTTGGTTTTTTTTTTTTTTTTTAATTTCCTGGAGTCTGAAATGGACTCATTCATTTGCACAGGTGAAAGATTCACCTGTTTCATTTTAGCAGCCTTGCTCTGAGAAATTTTTACAGATGGCTGAGGCAGAAAAGTCTATGTGCTCTGTTGGAGAAGCAGCTGTGAAACACACAAAGTTTTGATGGAATTTCATCTTTACTGAGGATATAAAAGCTTATAATTCCAGGTAAGGCCAATTTCTAGCCCATAAAAATTTAAGGTTTAAAGTGGACATTAAATGTACTGTCATGAATTTCTTCCTGAATAGAATCATACAATCTTAGAATAGTTTGGGTTGGAAGAGATCTCCAAAGATAAGCTAATCCAGATGCCAAATAGATACAAACTACATCTGAACTGAATGTTAGTCTTGAAAATTTTGTGTAAATTTCCCTAGGTATGACTTCAAATAAATGTACTTGTTCATTATTATAGTTCATATTTAAGGTATGTACAGGTCACAGATGCTGTTTAGAGGTTGAAGGACTTAATGCCTTTGAGCTTTATTTATGATTGTCAGTTAAATCTCCTAATTCACTAAGGAGATGAGCAATTTCAAGTATGCAACATATTTAGTACTATTTAAAGTAATCAGGGAGATTTTCTGAGTAATTATAAGAGAAATTATGTAGTAATACTGCACCCTCAGAACAAGTGAAAAT
This sequence comes from Oriolus oriolus, assembly GCA_013400235.1. Lineage (NCBI taxonomy): Eukaryota > Metazoa > Chordata > Aves > Passeriformes > Corvidae > Oriolus > Oriolus oriolus. The sequence continues at coordinate 19,604 of VXBT01001844.1, forward strand.
GTAAACCTGTCTGTAGCAGAGGCTCCTGACAAATATCACTTCATAAATTCCACAAAGAAATGGAAAAGAAAAATCTTTTCTGAAGGAGTTAAGGTTTTGGATTTCAGCACCTAGACTAGAAAAACATTAATTACTGTTATTGAGGTATTTTTTCATTCTGGAAATGAAAAATTCAATTTTTCATTTATTAATAAATGGAAGAAGTATTTTTTACAGCAAAAAGTAGAAAGAAAAGTGAACTGAAATGACCGACAAGACCCAGGGTGGAGTCTAACAGCAAGAATAACAACTGCAGAAGAAGAAATAAATGCTTGGTTTAATTTCAAACTTTCCTTGTCTAGTATTCAGCCAGTCGCTGTGGACTAGCTAGTAGGATACAGAATCATAGAACTGAGTGGGAAGAGACCTTCAAGTATCAGCTAGTCCAGGACCCACCATGGGCTGGGATGTCTTTCATAAGATCAGGTTACTCAAAGCCCCATCCATCTTGACCTTGAACTATTGTAAGTATGGCATCCACACCTTCAACCTGCTCCTGTGTCTCACCACCCTCATCATGAAAATGTCTTCCTTTCTTCCAATCTAAACCTAACCAATTTCAGTTTAAAACCATTACTGGCCCTTGTCCTCTTACTACAGGCCCTAGTAAACTGGTCCTCTCCTGTCTTATAAGCCTCTTTGAGTATCGAAAGGCTGAAAGGTCTTCTCAGAACTTTCTCTTCTCCAGACTGATCAACCCCAACTCTCTCAGCCTTTCTTCATAGGATAAGTGTTTCAGTCTTCTGACTATTTCCATGGCATTCCTCTGGACCTGTCTGAAAAGGTCCATGTATTTCATGCCCTGGGACCTGGATGCAATAGTCCAGGTGGGATGTTATGACAGCAGAGTAGACGGGGGGAATCACCTTCCTGGATTTGCTGGCCATCCTTCCTTTGATGAAGCCTAGGATGCAATTGGCTTTCTGAGCTGCAAACACATACTGTCAGATCCCGTCTAATTTTTCACTCATCAATATCCTCAAATCTTTCTCTGCTGGGCCACTCTAAATTCATTCATTCCTTAGTCTGTCTCAGTACTGGGAATTGAACCCAACCCCGGCTCAAAACCTTGCACTTGACCCCACCTCTTAAGCTTTTCAAGCTCCCTTTGAACGGCATCCCTTCCCTCTAGCAAATTTACAGCACCACTCAGCGTGGTGTAATCTGCAAACTTGCTGGGGGTGAACTCAATTCCACTGCCTATGCCATCGATGAAAATATTCAGTAGTCTTGGTCCCAGTACAGACCTTACCTTGGGTAAGCACTCTTTACTGTTTTTCACTTAAACACTGAACAGTTGACTATAATTCTTCAGATGTGGCCATCCAGCCATTTCCTTATCCATCTAACAGTCCACTTGTCAAACCCCTATCTCTTAAATTTAGCAGCAAGAACATTGTGGGGGACCATATCAAAACCTTTACAGATATCCAGGTAGATAACATCCGTGGCTGTTCACTGACGCAGTCACTCAGTCACAGAAGACCACTAGATTAGACAGATGCATCTACAATTTATGTAATTTACAGCTGAAGAAAAAAAAAAAGAAGAAAGAATGGATTAGTATAGGCATCAAAACTTCTGCACAATACTCTTCAGAAATAAAGTCTAATTGAATTTTGTGAATTTTTCATGTAAAAAAGGCTAAGGCTTAGGTCTTTTGTTTAATCATGTCTCAAATTTCATTAATAAATTATACATTATTAAACATTAACAGTAAAGATTTGTACTTAAATAAATGAAACACATTAACAAAGTGTCTGCTGTGGTGTAACAGAATAGTACACTCACATAATACTTTATTAAAAGACACGCATGCTTGCAAAGTTTTGGAGTAAAAGCTATGCATAATACACAATAATTTTAATTCTCAGTATTAGCTGGTGCATGTAACTTCACATGTAAAACCTGGGCAGATAAAAAAACTTCAACATGATTGAGGGTAATTTAATGGAACCTGTAGAATGGACAGAAATTAAGAAAATGAAAAGGATTTGAAAAGATTTAAAAGCAATAATATTTAAAAATACATATCCTCAAGATGAAATATACATATGGGTATTTCAAAGCATGTCATCATAAATCATAGCGTGCCATCCAGACATTGCACTGTGTAACAAAAAATAAGAAATCCATTAAATAAGTCTTATTCATCCAAAATGGACATCAGATTTTTATCTTTGCAACATGAATATATGAGAAAAGATTATTCCTTTATTTTTCAAATTAGACAACTGAAACAGAAAACACATTAATTTGCTTTTCAATCTTTCCCATGATCCCAAGTGAGCTGACAAATATTTTTCTTTTTAAACAACCACTCCCCATTCCTCCTTAATTTTTTCTTTATTTTTAATTATTTAATTTAGTAGATGAAATCAAGCTATTATGCACACAGTTTTATCCTTTTCTATCTGTTTTGCTAGATTTCATTGCCTCTTTTACCAAACAGTTGGACATGACAACTGCCCTGGGCTTAAGCTATTATTTTGAAAGTTCCCGAATGCTTTCTGTTACAGCAACCTTTGTATAATTTTCAGTCTCAACATATGTAGGAAAAAAAATTGAGAAAGCCACACATTTTGCTTCAGCTCAAGTCCTCCTCAACATTTCTTTGGGTAAATTGGTATACTGAAGTTTCATTCCTAATCTGCATGAAGAATATTGACAGTGTTGAATATTCTTGTGAATAGTCTTGTGAGAATTATTCTATTTCTTACTTAATTCTAATCAGAGGTTTTGAAAGTAAAATCTAGCTGATTGTCTTCTTCAGTTATCTGTATTAAAGTGACTTACATTAAAAAGGAACCTTCTACCAAATCTCAGAATAAATATGGGTGAAAGACAAATATTTACTCCATTAAGCTACCCATTCCTTTTCTTCTGTCCTTTTCTCTACATTGGCTTCCCACGATATGGTGCACATCTTCAGAAAGTGGAAGTTTCATTTATCAGAAAAAAATTAATTAACTCATTTAATCCAGTTCAGGCTATGCACTAGATGAGCACGGGAACATGTGAATAGACCTAATGATCATGTAGTTTTACCTGCCTAGTAGCACACACGGTCAAAGCACTAACAGTGTTCTGTTCCTCATGGCCTGATAAAAAATTAGGTAACTCTAGCCTTATATACTTATTTGGCTGAGAACTCTTCTGAGGTTTCATTAAAAGTATGTCATATAATTATTATTTATGGTAAAAACATTTCTTCACGAGCTCATTCCCTGAACTTGTAAGGCAGATTTTATTGTTTGTTCCTAGTGGATCAGACCTTAGAAAAGCCTGGATTGCACACTAAGACAATTCTTATTTTGAACCTGAGAAGCATCTCTGTGCAGCCAAACCTGGCAAAGGTGAGGATGTAGCAGATTTTTCTGAGAAAGATCTTACACCAAATCCAACAACAGCACTGACAGGGTTGATAGTTTTCTTCACTGAAATTCTTTTTTGATCCCTGATTTTTGCAGTTGGAATTTGAGTCTTTGAAATTCTTGCCCATGGAAAAAGTCAAAGTTGGCTGATTCCTCTTGTGGGCCACTTTCTTTCTATCCAAAAAAACTTCAAATAATAATGTTTACACAGAGCTTTCTATTAACTGATGGAAAGATGACCACAAAATGCAGAACATGGCAATGATATCAGTTATGTCCCACTACAGCTGTAGATTCTGCAATTAGAAATAATTAATTTAAAGTGCATGCAGTAAGAAAGCCATGGCTGCCTGGAAACGTCCAAGGAATTTGGGCCAGAGCTCTATGCATAGGTCACAACTCTTCTGCTCTTTGATAAGAAGATGTGTTTTTGCCCAGAGTTTGACCCATCAGAAATGTTGGTTTGAGATGCCGTGGGCACAGCCTGAGAGCAGTGACCAAAGTTCTGTCTTACCACCAACCTTAAAACCCAGCAAGTCACATTCCACAAACTACAGGCACAAGATTTGTGTATCTGATCATCTGCAATTCCACAGAACTTAAATGGAAACTCAGAATGAGATAGAGGTAATTTATCCCTTAAAAATTTGCAGTTTGAAATCTTGGTGCCATATTTGATGGCAATATTCATTGAGAAGAAAAAGAACAATGAAGTGGCTTCATATTTCTCTATATTGGTAAGAATGAGGTATCTTTAATATTGTGGCTGTCATACATACAAGACTATGACATTTCTTGTGACAAATGACAATGAATGACTGAGGAGGCTAGAATAGTAGGATAAAACTATCCCAGTAAATTTTCAGATGAATGGCCATCCTTTTCTCAATGCCATTTGCAAGTGTAATTTTCCTGTGATTCCTTACCTGGGTAGTGGCCGAGGGCAGCAGAGAAAACAGCTGTGTGAGGAGCAGTGAGGCTGATGATCTGCTCAGCGTAGTGGCAGAGCTGAGAGATGAAGTACAGAGACAAAGAAGTATTAGAGACTCTGAAGAAGAAATTCTCTAGTGGAGCTGCACTCTACCATGCCTTAGACAAACAGATTCTCTGAACTCATTTATCAATTGTAAATTGATCACTTTTCCAATCTTATGTTTCATTTACAGAATTGTTTACTGTATTTAGTCGAACTGAAAGGTATTAAAAGAAATAGGTATTTGGGTTTACATATAGAGGCTAAGAAATTTGTTTTATTTTATACTTTTAGAAGTGAAGGCATTACTGATGCATCACAGACCATATTTTAACATACTAAGAACAATCATGCCTTTTCATTATTTGTTAAAACAAACATAGACCCCCTAATTTTGTTTAAGATGAGCAAAATATTCCCTTCTGTGTTTAAGCCCTCTAAAGACCTCCCTGATAAGACACATATCCAGTTCCCCTTGGTTCTTCTGTGTCACCACCTCTCCCCACTCTGACTCTGCCACCCTCCTGCCCCTCTTTCTGTCTGCTCTAGTTGTTCAGGCAAGCAAATGAGGCTGGAGTAGGAACTGAAGTGTAAATTCACCTCTGAGCTTTCTCATGCCTGAATTACTTCTGCCATCTGAACAGGTACAACCTGCAACTTCATAAAAATATACTAAAGTTGCAAGTCTCTTCATACAGAAATTCCATCTACACAGAGTTCATGCACTGCAATTTGACATAAAAGTTATAAAAGGAAAATTGAGGCATAACACACAGATGATTTTTTCATTCTTGTAGTATTTTGCCTGAACATTAGAAGCTTACTAGGCACCCATAAAATATGCAATATACTCATAAAACCATGGTTTTATCAAATTTTGCTACTGAATATTTTCCCCAGCCTAGACTTGAGAGTTCTGGATAGAGGGATTTACTTGGTCAAAATTGATTCATGACCTATCTGTGGAAAAGAGTTAACTAAACCAAATACCTCTAAAGCAGTAGTTTTCTCGAAACACAAAAAATGTGCTTGTTTGTTTTTACATTGTCCAAACTGATTCTTTACTACTGTTTTTCTGAGTGTTTTTAATGTATGAAAATGCTTTTCCTCTCACCCTTTGTCTATATTAGTTGAAACCTGTATGAAGCATGTTCAAAATCTAAGAAAGATATGTCAATTGATTCTACTTTAGAGACTCTTCATTGATACTTTTAAAATTTTCTAAAAAATAAGCTTTTTGAGAAAACTAGTCTTCTTTTCTCCTTCTGTTGAAATGGTTTTTTGCCTCATTCCAGCAATTTCAAAGTTCCCATATATTCTCTATTTCCTGAAATTTTCTGCAATCACTGAACTTACAAATAGGAAAGCTATAGTGGATTTACATAAGAATTCTTTAGTTTGCAAAAAAGGAGATGTCATTGCCACATTAAATTATAATCTCATACATATCTTTTTATAATAAGACTTGAGCATTCTAAAGTTAAGTCTTAAATGCAGCTGCTAGTTTAAAATATAAATGCTCTTTAATATGTCTGAACTTTTTGAGAAATGAAACTTTAAATTGTGAATTATTTGGACACTTCAAGATTTAGATTATGTTATAAAAAGCAACATAAAAAAGATACTGAAATTTAAAAAGGGTTAAGTAAAAATTTTAAATAATTCAAAATATTATTAATAAATTATTTCATTTCCTGTTATGTAATTTGCAGCTTTTAATCCATTGCATATTATGAAATTGAAAATATTGCAAGAACTAGGCACTGCAAATTTAATCAGTTCATGTGTCAAAATGCTGACAGCTAAGTACTATCAAAGCCTAATCCAAGCTTTCAATAACTGAACCTCATCAGTCAGGCAAATGGTTTAGCTAAAGATTCTCTTATTTATGTCTTTTAAATTCAATCACAAGACAAGAGAAAAAAGATGAACACAAACTAGAAAAAGTGGCAGTTTTGTTCATCTGTCTTTTATAGTGCTAAAATCCTATAAAATCTAAGCCTATGTCTTTTGATACCAGCTTGCCTTGCTGTGTAAAGGAAATTTTATTCATACTTATTGGTCACTGTTCCACAACTTCGCAAAGTGGCTTTTGTATTGACCGCACTAAATCACGCTACACAAATTCCAAACTGATCTTGCAATAATTCCCATCACATCAGTTCTCTTCTATTAAACATTCTCTTCTTCCTTGTATTTCTTTTTTCTTTGACTCTTTCATGCCTACCTGCATCTTTCCAAGATGTAGCCAGTTTTCAGCAGTACAGGCAGGTGAGTGTAAGGCAACACAGACGGGGAAAAGTACATCAAGAAAAGACTTGTTCACAGCATAATGAAAGGACAACCTTTCTATTCATTATTTAGTTCCATTTTTAGGATTTGTTCTTTAGGATTACCCTGAAGAGGGTGATCTTATTTTGTTGAGAGAAGACAAGCATCTCAGCAGATAAAGAGCTGAAATTCTGTTTTCCTCACTGTTGTGTTTCTCATCCATTTTTCAAAACTACTAGTTTCTTGTAAAGTGGTTCCTCCTGGAATTAAACGTTTGTCTTCTACAAATTTTTGCAGTCCTGCTAGCATGTATTATTATTCCGAATTTCTTCAAAGAAAACAAATATTTTGTTTGAAAATATAAAAAATAAAACCAATGTAACAAGTTACATCTTTCACATAAACTAGACATGATTAGAATAGCATATGATCTTAAGTATGGCCCAAAAATATATCACAAAACTGTTAAAAAAAATTATCTGAATTTATTGCCATTACTTTAAAAACTAAATGATGTAATTACCTACCTAGACCATAAGAGACAATAATCCATTGTTACATCTAGTGACAGTGATCTTACATTTTACTTCACACAACTGATTTTGAAAAACCTGAATTGTTCTGCAGAGCAACTTAATACTATTCTAGCACTGAAACAACACTAAATTAAAATTTAAAAAAAAGAGAAAAATAAAAAAAAAACCACAACCAAACAAAAAAAACACCCAAAGCCAAACCAGGATTAAAAAAGCCACCCAAAAACAACAAAACCCAAACAACAACAACAAAAAACACCACACAAACAAAATATTAAGTAAATAAAGAAGAAAAAAGAAGACTTTTAAAAGAGAAAAAAAGCTAAGGCTTTTGAATGGAATGGAATAGAATGGAATGGAATGGAATAGGATAGAACAGAACGAAATGAATAGAATAGAATAGAATAGAATAGAACAGAATAGAATAGAATATTTCAGTTGGAAGGGGCCTAGAGTGATCATTCAGTCATTTTGATCAGCCTGTCCAGTCAAGGGCTGATCAAAAGTTAAAGCATGTTCTGAGGGGCATTTTCAAAATGCCTCTCAAACACTGTCAGGCTTGGGGCATTGGCCAGCTCTCTGGGAAGCCTGATCAAGGTTTTGACCACCCTCTCAGCAAAAAAAATTGTTTCCTAACGCCCAGTCCAAGCCTCCCCTGGTGCATCTTTGAGCCATTCCTATTTGTGCTGCCACTGAATCTCAGGGAGAAGAGATCAGCACCTACATCATCATTTCCCCTCTTCAGGAAGCAATAGAGAACAACAGGGTCTTTTTTCCATAGCTATATTTTTATTTTAATAATTATATCCATGAAAATAAGTTCTAATTTTATGCAAATAATTGTAAAATCACTTTCATAGACATACATAAAAGAAGAAGGAGACATGTTTTACTAGCAGTTTTATGAATGATGAGTAGTCTGCATATAGGTTCCCCAGTTTCATTTCTGTTACTTATTTTTTATCACTAGCATCTTTGGCAGTACTCTTAAGGGGTAATAAGCTGAAGAGGCAATACGGAGGTTCCGTTTGAACATAAGCACTCTTTTACTGTGATGCTGAAGATTGCTTAGAGGCTCCAGTCTCCATCTTCAGAAGTTTTCAAAAGCTGTCTGAAAATGTGCCCAGGTAGTCTGCTCTACATTGCCTGTTTGAGCACTAGGGTCTGACAGGGTGACATCCAGAGGTCCTTTTGAACATCAACCATTCTGTGGTTCTTTGAAGCCAGTGAGAACAGAAAACTGGGACTTGCAGGCCAAATATTTCCCTTTGAGATCAGCATCTCAGTGAAAAGATTCTCCTTTGTTTATTGACTTAGTAAGAAGATAGGACTGCATCTAGTTGTGGATCATGTGGTTTGTTCCTGTCTGCTGTAGCTAAATACATCATACAGCAATACCCATAAATACATCAATTCTTAATATAAACCCCTCTATATCTTTACAAGTTGCTGGAATTTCTTTCTGTCTAGAGGATCAATATATTAATCTGGTTTTCAGCCAAGATATTTCATTAAATCACATTACCTATTTGTAAACTTGGGCCATTCAACTTCTCATGGTAAATTTTATCCATACCATACACACAGGGCATAGCTATAGTGTCCACTTAGCTGCATGTCTGGATTTGCATAGAAACAGTGAGAGGTACTTGGGCAGTTGTAAGCTCAAAATAAAAATAAATAATAATACTAAATAACAGTAAATGTAATAAAAAGCTTCTTAATGTTTATCTTTTGATGAATTTACAGAAATAATGTTACACTAACGTGGTTTGGCAAAGTCAAAACACACCTCCTCTGGTTTTACCCTTCTGATTGATATGTGATCACAAGTGAATTCTACAAAGAAAGATATGCAGAAATATCTCTACTCTTTCACATTTAGTAGATCAGTATCATTGTCTCTACACTGAAATATTTGCTATCAAGCTTTCTGCTGTTGGTCTGACATCAGGAGGCAATGTAAAAATCCAGGTCCAAACCATCTTTCTGCAAAGAAGAATTTTTCTCTAAGTTACAATAAAATCAGGCAAACAGAGAGTGCACACACAGGAATTTCGAGGTATTTTGTTAGTGTGTGTGCAGACTAAGGAGTAAATCCACTTGAAGCAGTACTTTTAATAAGCCTTACAACTAGAAATTAATAATGGCTAGCATCTTAGAAATTCAGGAAGTGTGGCATGTGCTCTTTGATGATAAATGGACAGAGAGATATCCTCTGAAGTGAGCAATCTCAGTGGCCCATATACACTTAGCTTTCTTAGGGCCAGATGGAGAGAAATGGTAATGTAATGACCTTCTCCCTATAGATTCAAACACCTGCAATCCAGCAGGCAATGTTGCTAATGTACTGCTGGCCATATAATTGCTGAACAGGTGTCTTCCAGGCAAAGAATGCAGCAGGAACAAGCTTCCAGGGCAGCTGCATTATGAACATTTCAGCCTGCTCACTGAACAGACTGAACACTAGATTAGAGAAAATGTGGAGTTTATATATATATATATATATTTGCATCTATGGGGATCTAAATCTATATCATCTATAACTATACCTACATCTATATACCTATCTACATCTATATCTATATCTGTATCTATATCTATAAATCTATATCTATATCTATTTATCATTTAGTTTTTAGTTTTGTAACTGGGAGTAGTGCACCTAGGGAAGAAGGAACGTGGAAAGAAAAAAAATGAAGAAGTAAAAATACAGATCATTACCCACCCAACCCAAAATACAATGGAATGAAGCTTGGTTATTAAAAAAATATAAAGCAGATGGTGAACTCTCACCCTGCTTTTAGGAAAACCCTGGACTGTACTTATTTTCAGTGAGGTCTTTTGTTCCTTTTTTTTGTTTTTTAATTCACTGCATTGCCTACCTAATTTTCTTCCCCTCTTTTATTTTCTACTGACATTTGAATCTGATTTTTTTGTTGATGTTGTGGCTGTCATCAGTTTTTATGTAGAAACTGCTTTGGAAACATGAAATGATATTACTTTAAGACAAGTTTTCTGCAGTATTGCATTCTTATGGGGATATAGTTTTAACTGCATAGAGATATTGCAGTTCAGCTTAGTATAAGCCCTTTGTGTGTAGGAATGTGCTTTACCCAGCAATGTGCGCTGTGGAAAGAGCAAGAACGGATGCAATCAAAGCAGTGTCACTTAGGAACACAGACAAATACTGGGAGACGTGGTCTTTTTATCAGAAGACTGTTTTTTTTCATCAAAAAACCCCCACAATTTCTGTATTTTATTACACTTCCTATTAGCAGAAGTCACTCATTTCCTGAAATACAGAATTAGAACAGTGAATTTCAATCTCTTTAGATTTGCTGATTCATTGACAGTTACCCTTTCTAGTTGTAAAATTCACACAAAACAAATGAAAAATTTCCCCCAAATGAAATACTTTTCTTATTTGCATTCCACAGATTGATCACTAGTTGCTGGACCACATATTTATTACAGTGAAGAAAATGCACCACATATCATCTGTGACTCAGAATTGGCAAGACTTCTTAATAAAACACAATCTCACAAGTAGTAAGTGCAAAGAATGGCTACGCAATGACAAAAATTTCCATGCTAACAGACCCTCAGAACAGGCTCCGTCACCGGGTCTTCTGAATATCATTTAGGGCCCTGGGAGAATGTTCAACACCACTGCCACTGGCTTATTTCTCCCAGGAGTGAAATTTTGCATCTTCATCAGGTATAACACGAGGGTTAACTATGAGACTGTGGCAAACCTTCGTGCTTCTCTCCAGAGCTCAGGAAACTGGAGCGCTGTGACTTACTGCTTTAATACTCAGCTGCTATTGTATCACTATTCCCTTTGTGCTTCTGTTGCTGTTATTTTATTTGCATCCATTAATTATTACTATTATTTCCCTTATGTAACCATATAGACCCTCATTTCTCTCTTTAAAAAATAACTGTCTTTCATGTTCTTCAAAAATATAACAGGGAATTTTCTTTGTGAACCTAAAAAAAACACGTTATTTCAGTAAAACATATGTCCTTATTGATATTTTATTCTATGTAACACAAAAAAAAACCCAATTCCCCAAAAAACCCTTCTCAAAAACTTATGAACAGCCAGTGATATAAATTTTCCTGTTACATCTTCAGTAATGCAGAATGAATTTGTCAAAGATTATGCTTTTAGAACACAAATAAAGAAACAACACGTTTTATTGACATATATAGTCCACATTTTTTCCTTGCCTGGAATATGTATCTCTCTTTTGAAATCAAAGTCCATAGGTCCTTGCAAGCAGTTGTTCTTATTTTGCTAAGGTTTTGGTTCTTTTTTTTTTAGCTTTCTTTGTGAATAAAGACAAAACTTTTCAGATAGAAAACTTAAGATCAGAGATTTAAATCCATATATGCAGCACATTATGATTCAAAGAGTAGAGTTTGAGCTGAGTTTTCTTTCTTCAAAACTTCTCTTATTTTGTTGGAGCAAAATCTGTTCCGTTTTCCAGACACTGTACCCTACACTTCAGAAGCCCCCTTAAAAACACACATAAAAAAATTTAAAGTCCATGCTATTGTGTTTTCAAGAACCCACAGAAATAAAACTCTAATAAAGGAAAGACATGTGACCTGGTAAGATGGACAGTAATTGAAGGCACACTCACAAAATTGATTTTGAATTAATTAGCCAGACAATATTGTTGCAGGATATTTATTATTTTCATCAGAATTTTTTGGAGAATATTTTGTTACATACATACTGAACGAAAATGGTAGCTTCCCCAAAATACATTTTTTGGTGGGAACATACTAGATTGAACAAAATTTTCATTGGTGAAATGATCTCAGTTTTAGCAGAACCAGTAGCCCTGTGCTAAATAAATTCAGGTCAAATCCAGAACTGAATCCCTGCCTCAGTCAGAAGAGGTCAGATTCAGCCATCTTGCTTGTAGTGAGAACTATTTCTTTTTTGAGGAGGAAGTAATGAAATTTCAGTCATTCCCATCAGAACTGCTCTACTCCATATAAGTAGTCTTTGTGAGAAAGGGAACAAGAGGAGCCTCTAAAGACTTATTTTGAAGTCTCTTATCATAATCAGAAGAACTTGGTTCTGTCATCTGAACTGAGTAACATCACCAAGGCATTTTCTTGCTTGCTTTAAAAGAAGAACAACACAGCTATTTCAAAGGTTTCAGAAGTGCTTGAAACTATTTATACTATAGCTCTGTTTGATGGTGAGGGAAAATAATTTCCCATCTTCACCTCTCGCTCCCTTGCCAATATCATATTTTTTCTTGTTTAAATATTTACAGCTAACTGAACAAACAATCTACGCTCGCTGATGTTTTGACCAGCTGTTTGATATGGGTACGAGTGAGCATGTAATTATGTATTTCATAATATTTTTTCATCATTGCTATAATTATTTCAATTTAACTTTCATCTTTATTTCAATTATATTTAGTTACACACATAAATGTAAGTGGTCCCTGGTCTTCAGTAATTTGTTTTCCTCTATGTCTTCACAAACACTGTTTTTTCATTGAGCTATCAAAACAAGCTCAGCATGTCATTCGTACCCTTAACAGACAGAATGTGCAGATGGTGTTTCTCACGTGAACTTTGTTTCAAATTCATGTGCTATTATGTTGCATTCCCTTTTTTATCCTTTTGCCTTTTTTTTATGTGCAAAAAAAATTCTCAGCCAAGTTGTCATGCTATCAAAATACTGCTTCCCTTTTCCTCCTTCCCTTTAATCTGAAATATAGAAACCAGTGTAGGGAATTAATAGTTCTGACCACTCCTCTTCCACCAGTTTTCAACCTGTGATTACCATTCTAGTCCATTCTTGAGATTTGTGCTTGAGGACAGTCCAAGCGAATCTACAACAGGAATGCAGTGTAGTTTCTACCTTAACTTTCTTCAAAATTCCCTTATACAACACATTTTAATTATACAAATATGTTCTGAAATATTTGTATTTTAATTTTAAAATTTTTTATTCATTTTCCAGCTCAGTTTACATTTCTGACCTTGAACACCAGTTAGTGGTCCGTAGAGGACTTTCATCTGCCAGAAACAGGACTAATGATTGTCCTAGTGCCACTAGGACAAAATCAAAGTAAGTACTACTGATGCTCCTTTCTGGGTCTACTATTCAGCTTCTCAGCCTATTGGGAAGTGTTTTGGATGCTTGTAAACTGCTTCTGCTGTTCCTCAGGTAAGTATATAAAATCCACCTTTTCTGTCAGTTAATTATATAAAATCCATTCCCAAGGCTCACTATACTGCTACTACACTCTATTATATCTGAAAGTTTTATTTAGTGGCAGGAATGTCTAAGCATAGAAAACTGAAACACAGTGTAACTGAGTGCTCCAATTTATTTTTGTCAGTACCCTAGTCCAAGAACTGAGTCAATTCAGTGCAAGGAAGGGGAGAGGGTTGCCTCTCTGACTTTAACAGTGTTTGTGAAATGACTAATAGGAAGCTTGCAGAAAGGCAAAGAAACAGCAGAAAGGAAAGAAAGAAGACACAGGGATGAAATACAACTGAGTACACACAGGAATCACGAGGTAAGACATGAAGCAGCATAGTTTTGGAGTTCAAAGCTATCAGTCAAGGAAACTGGAGATTGTAAATACTGGTTTTGCAATGAGGCATCACACAGATACTAAACGTGATAAAATTTGAAAAGTAATTTTAAAATTTATCAAATTTTTAAAAAATTAACAAATGTAAATATTTTAATGAAAAAAATTTGCTTGAGATAAAATGTCTTATGATACGTTGGGGTTTTCTTGGTTTTGGTTTTGGTTGGGGTTTTTTTTGCATTAGAACTCATAGAAAACTCATAGAATCACAAATATCATTGGCTTAGGAAGGAGTAGGTTATTATTTGTTATGATTATCATATTTTCCTAGTAGTTAATTCCATAGCAAAAGATGACTCTCGCACCAGGAAACAGAAAAATAGAAGTCTTTATCTTATAAAAAATATTAGAAACAACTTTGAAAAAGAAGACAGCAATGCTCCTATATGAACAAAAGTTTGGAAGAATAAGTATTTAAAACATGGTTTATGGAGATAATTCAAGCAAAGACATAGCTGGAAATGATGTGCATCAATAAGAAATCAGAGCTGTTAATAAGGGGCAGCTCACACATCTCAGAAATGTAAAAAAAGACAACTAAAAATTAAAGAATCCAAAATAAATCCTCACAATTTAGTAAAGACTGACAGGGTTCAGATACATGGGGTTGTTACAATGCTTTTGAGACTGGAAACACTTGAATTGTATTTGTGTTTGTTTGATTTTTTAACACAGTAAAATTTCAGGGAAATACATGCAATAGACACTGAAATCAATGCCAATTTGCTGAATCAGATATATTGTCAATTGCTTCTTAAATCAATAGCTGTATCCAAATAATAGAATTCTATTTTTGTATAAAAATAGGTTTTCTTTCCAAAGATGTATTTATAGAAGCCAGTAACTTTTTGCTGAACCAATACATTTTCATTTACATCAATACACTTATTTCTCAGCTCCAGATTTTTAGTCAGAAGTACTTGCCCATCCAATGCATATTTCCAGACAACACATATCCACTCAAGCTAACCCAACACAGCCGCATCTGCCATTCTGCTATGAATAAATACAATGTTTTTCTATGGAATTGAATTCATATTATTGAAAACAACATACCTGAAGCTGTCACACTTTACATTAAATCAGCATGGTCCAACTGCAACCAAGATTCGTCATTTATTTTTCAGCTTCTGCTGAATGCATACTCACATATTGAACAGGCAGTGTTTTGCTGGTCAAAACTTAGAGATAGTTGAATATATATATTCAGGTATTTTCCAAGTGGAGCTCAAATGCTTGCAATAGTAATGCAAAACCAGGTCTCATTACTCAAGCAATTCTGCTTTGCTGTAGCTTCCAATTCCTAGGACTGTCAGGTGAAGGGCAAAAAATTCTGGAGACCAACTCCTCAAAATCTCATTACAATATCTTTCTCTTCTCTGCTTGCAAAGTGCAAGTTGACAGTAGTGAAAAAGTGATTGTTTTGGGTACAGATGCCAGAAGTATGAATAGGGGTCCCTTTCATTTCTGTTTACACTATGGATCACCAGAGAGAAACTTTATCCACAGGAAACTAGGATTTTAATTTTTAATTCTTTTTACTTCAAAGTAAACATGAGGGTGTGAAGAGGTAAGACACTTTGTTGTAGCTGCCTTTCTGCATCAGCACTTTTTTGACTATTCTTTCATGATTCCTATACTGATGTTTCAGTCTGTCTACCATGAAAAAATTTTCTGCTATTCAGTTCTGAAGATGAAAGAAAGGTGAACACTTTTTCAGGCCAAGTCACTTATCAGTTATCTTTGTTGGTACAACACTGGTGTTTGAAGAAATATTTGACAGTGCTACATATTTTGCCCTTCCCTCTCCTACAGAAGCTAAAAAGCTGATGAAGAAAGAAGTATAGTAACAAAATTGCTTGTCTATGAACTCTGTTTCCAATTAAAAAATAATTAGGATGACTATTTTAAGTGTATTTAGTATAATTAGAAAGAGAGTTTTCTATGTATAGGGTTTATCAAAAATGTTTTCATATCGCTTAAAAGATTTTTATCTGACAGGGTAAATAAAGTGAAACAAGAATAGTGACAGCTACAAAAGGAGAAACGGATTTCATGTTAGCTTTTACTCACAATAAATTATTTTCTTTTCCTTAAGGCTAGAACCCACCAAAACTGACTGACTGAGAAGACTTTTAGCAATTCAGTATAATAAGCCATGAAAATTTCTTCAAAATGCTTATATTGTAACAGATTAAAATATCAGTCACATATGCATGGATCTACTTCTATCTTTGCAACCCTTCTATAGCGGAGAGTAACAACCAGGGAAAGAAACCCACAATTACGTTTTCAGATAAGGATTTATATTTTCATTGCAATGTTTGACCTTAGGCTGCAGATATTTATTCAATACAATTTCTTATAACTACCATATCAAATGTAACCGTAATGATACTCCTTAGTTCTGCAATGCAAATTATAATCTGTTCATGATTTCTGACTGTGCAAATGAAGCCTAATTAAGTCTTTTCTATTCAGGGAAACATTACACATTAAAAGAGGATTTTTTTTTAAATTGGAAAAGCAAGGTCAGTATAAACGATTAAAAAGAATTTGTTGCTGAGCACTCTGAAAATGTAATTTCAAATGCTTTTTATTGGATTCAATTTAGGGGTTCCCTACCGGTTAATTTTTGAAGCACATTTAAGAGAACTGCAAACTTCACTGTGTCCTGAAATCTGCTTCTTCATTAAATTAAGATAAAAGTGAACTAGACATACTTTATAAACTATTGCACATAGCCTTTTGCTTCATAAATCAATTTTTTTTTTCCTAGAACAATCTTTTCTGCATTTGCCCTGAGTGTACATATTTGTCAGTAACAAATGTACACTGCACGATAAGGATTGACAAAAATTATTTTAAGGTACTGTCCAGAGAAAATAGAGGTCTAACCCTTCACTTTTAAGCAGTCCTTCTGAGGAACTTCATCTGATTTGCAAATATTTTCGCTGATTGAATTTCATTGATAATTTTATTAAATTTCTTAGAATAATATTTATTTTTTCTATATCCTACATACGTTATTTGGAATTTAGATAAAGCTTTTCTGTACCTGGATATGGTAACATTATGAATAGAATAAAACACACAGTGGAGAAATGGAAGTCAGGAATCTAATATTCAACTTCCCTGAGCTGACTGCAACATAGTTTGGACTGTGGAGGATTGCTAGAATACAGTTACCAAAATATTAACATAAATAATGACATTAAATGTCACTGCTTTTTTTAAGTTTTGACTTTTTAAAATTGTGTTTGCAACACACATAACATAGTAGTTATATATATTTATGCTAATGAAGGTTTCAACAACAGATTTTCTGATAGTGATTATGATGGGATTGTGGCTTTAGCACTTATGAATAGTATAATTAATCTAAATTCATAAATCTAAAGGTAATAAAACCCTTTAATGATCTCTAATAATCTCTTTCCCTCCCTTCACTCTATCCCCCATCCCTGTGACCTGATGGTCTCCTCACTGCAAATGCTGGACTTGTGCCAGGAAACATTCTGCCATTAAGGAAAAAACACTGATAAATACCTTTTTTTTTAACTGCCCTCTATATAACCCCATTCAGAAAAGGCCTTGAGAAAAGCTTTATTTTTCCTCCCTCTCTCCCTTTCTTCTTTCTGCCGTCATGTCCTCCCATCCTTTTTCTCTCTTTCTGTCTTTTCCTCATTTTCTTTTTCTCTGTTTCACACTCTGTCTTTCTCATGTGGTACCATCGGGAAGAAGGTTATGTTTATCAGATACTAAATAATGTCTTCTATATTCAAAGTCTTTGATATTAAGTACATATATATAAATACAGTCAATATCCACATTGAATTTTACATATATTAATATGTAACATTAATATATTAATATATTTATATTCATATGTTAGCATTTATCAATATTAATCAGTGCAGAGTTTGATTGCATGCATGGAAAACAGCTCCTAATTCTACTGGTAATGCACAAGAAAAAAGTTGGAATCCAGTTACTTATTTCAACATCTCATTTGCTCTTCCATGCTAAACAGGAAATTACTTGTGTAGATAGCAGTGACATATACTTACTACAGTTCTGAAAAGAAAAAGCTTTAGTAATGAGAAGTTGTGAGGGTATACCCCAGCCATACCATGGTATTCTCTGCCTTGAACAGTTCTAACCTTCCTACCTTTTATTCTGATTTATCTATGGATTTCTAACAGAAATGTTCCTTGCAGGCTCCCTGTGCTGCAGAGGTGATATTACACTAGATAATATCTTAACATCAGAAATGAAGAAAAAAGAAATGTACACATTTAAAAGGTAAACAGGTTTAGAACTTCTGAGGTGTAAATTCAGCTGCTTTGTAAGCAGTGATTTAGCCTTTTTAATCTATCCTTGTGCAAATCTATTGGTTTGCATTCAAATTTCTCTACTGCTGATCTAAGCTTTTTTACAGGAAATGGCTTACCTTATATTGCACTCTCCCCTCCTCCCCTCCCCTCTCCTCCCCTNGCCTTCAAACTTGCAAACACAGTTAAGTTTTCTTCGCCCTGTCCAGTGAGGTGTGGAAGTGATAGAGCAGCTTGGTGGACACCTGGCAATAGCCAAGGTCAACCCATCACAATCACTGTCAGAGTAAAGGATTTCTCCCTTATATTTAATCTAAATATATCAATTTTAAACCACTACCCCTTGTTCTGTCACTACAGGTCTCTCTCAGTCTTTCCTATAAGATCCCTTTAAGTACTGAAAGGCTGCACCAAGCTCTCCCTGGGGTCTTCTCCTCTCTGGGCAGAACAGCCCAAACTCACTCAGCCTTTTTCTGTAGGAGAGGTGTTCTAGTCCTCTGAGCTGTCAAGTAAAGCAATCTGCAGTTTCCAGATGTAAACTACTGAGACTGGGGTAAGGCTGAAGTGAAGCTTCTATTTTTTTCTTTTCATACCATAAATTATCTCACTATAAGTTCAGCATAGTTAGGTACTTTTCTTCAAACAGCTGTCAAGAGCATTCATTGTAATTGAATTATTGTCTTTCAGGTGATTTTTTTTTTTGTTTTGTAATTGATATTGAGAGATAGTATCATTTGTCTCAAATTCAAAGTTTAAAACTGAAAAGCATTTAGTGCTCATAAACATCAAATTTCATAGTAAATATCACAGAAATATTTTTTATTGTCTGATTTTTGGCTAAGGCTTAGATATTTTGCCCCCAGATGTGTATGCATTTTTTTGTATGTGCAGTTGCCATATAGGTAGTGATAAGCTGGAGTTAAACTGTAATCTCTGCCTCTTAACTGAATTTCACATAGCTAGAAATTGAAAAATGAAATTTTCTCTTCTGTGACAGCAACAACAACAAAAAAAGCAATTATAATTTCTGCCCACGCAATATTTTACATAAATCTCATTATGGCATCTGGACAGCTATTACTCTGGTTATTCAACAACCTTGATGAGCTCTCTTTTTAAAGATGATCTAGCATCTATTTTTAGTATAGCACAAAAACACACTTTCAGGAAGTAATTTGAATATGTTGTTGTCATTCCTTTCACATTTTTAGTACAAATCACTAAAAAACATGTGCCATGAGCCTCATCTCAAACCTGTTTTAGTTAATGGAAAGAATCTCTCTGACTCTAATGGGTTTGGACCCATCCCTTTTTCATTTGGGCCGGATGCTAAACTCATCCCTTTTCCAAGAGTTTTGGAAAAAGAAAGTGTTTTCAAAAATGGGTCTGCATTTTATGTTTTGGTTTGCTTCTTTTGTTTTGCTTCAAGGATGAATGGCAAAATGCCTTTCTGGGGAAATCTAGCGAGTGTTTTCCAGATTCACTAGTATTTGGAAAGGTGATAGTTAAAGATATTCAATGAGTCCATGCTTTTAGATATACATACACACACAAACACAAAAGCTCAAGTGCACATATGCATATATTTTGTCTAACTCTTTATCATATGAAAGAAAGCATTATGTGTTCTTCTGTTCACCTCTTAGGAATGAACAGTATTAAAATTTCTAGAACACCCAATCGTAGTTACTTTAGATACACAGGCTATCAATCTATAGTTGTGAAAAAATTATTGTATAATTATGACATTATGTATATTACCCTGCAAGAAGTTAAGTCAGATCTTGTGGACACAGGAACAGGATACTAAAATTTTGGGGGAAGAAAAAAAGCATAATTCATTGTGGTTCCTGGATAAGAACACCTATTTGAAACTTTCCAGAAATTCATTTGTTTTCTGTACTTTATCTCAAAATGAAAAGGAAACTAGAATAATCCCTCTGTGATAGTTAAAAAGGTGTTTTGACAGTGCAGCATATGCAACCAAGCCCTGCCAATGGCTGTCATACCAACATATGCCCAGTGTTTCCTTGGTACAAACTGTTCCTGGCAGCTGCAGGCAACGTTATTACTATTAGAGCCATTTTATATTTATGTCCTTACTTGTTTTGAAGTGCAAGTATAACTGGTAAGTGATACAGAAAAAGAATAATAAAGATTGTGTTTTCAAGAATATGTAAGAGGCCTCTTTATTCCAATTACTCCTATGAGAAACATGCACAGTAACAGACTGAATAGCCCTGTTTCAGGCACTTTTCCACCTTAGACCAGTGCTAGCACTCCAGAGGATGTGATGGAAGATGAGAAGGGAATATGTAAATAATGAAAATTCTAAAAAGGAGGTAAAAAGTACTGGTCACTCTAAGGGTAGAACAGCATCCTCCACATACTGGGAAGGTCTAGACACTGAGAAGATACACTGAAAGGGTGTTAGCCATCAAGCTAACTGCATTCACTGACAGTTCTTCTGTAAACAAAAGTCTTTCAGCACCTACCAATGCTCATGACTAAAGACAGTCTGAATGTATACATGAGAAATACATCTATGCTAAGAAGCTAAATGGAGGATTGGCTTTGCGGTAATAACTACTGGGTTAGAAACTTCACAGTTCATTTTGGGTTCCTTCTACTATTCCCAAAGTAAGCATGCAAAAATCTCCAGACTGCTCTTGCAAATTTCTACACCCGTGAAGGCAGGTGCCAGAACCTAGAGTCAGACTAACCTTTATGCTCAAGGGATTCATTTTATTCATTTATGTAATTTGTTATGGGTGTAGAACTTGCTATTTATGCTGAATCATGGCATTACTTTGCAGAAAAATACACTAATATTCATCAAGGAAGCAGCAAAGTAAAAAAATAGAATAAAAATTAAAACCATTTATAATCTCTTTCCAGGAAGAAAGCATCACTGAATTTTGTCTGTAGAGTAGCATGGATCTGTGTCTGTTCAGCAATTATCATATTTACAGTGTTGGAGTCTTCATTGATCTGGTTAATAATTAGTATTTAAACCAGCTCTTTGATTTGGTGACAGTTGCCCAAAATAAAAGGCAACTTACAACAGAAGTAGATACTTTTTATTATGCTGCCTGGTGATAGGTTATGTACTTCAAAGCAAGCAGTAGGAACAAAGAAAAATGACCTCAGTGGGAGATTTGTGATTTCCTTGCAATGTGTTTGCCTGTGCTGCAGATGGTAGGGGAAAAAAACCCAGCCAGCACATGCTGATAAGTCTGCTGGAATGATATTGGTGCTATTCAGATCAGTAGATAAAACCCTGGCCCTACACCCTAGACAGAGAGAATTCCTATCTCTATGCATTGTGATCCTATCTGTCGAGGTGGCATAAATTGCTGTATTCCATGTTTGACAGATATGTTTTATGTATTTAAATGTGTTAGACTGTGAATGTCTCTGTAAGAAAAATTACTTTTGTGTTACGAGCTGGTTTTCCTTATCAGCATTTTCTGGACCATCCAAGGTCCACCTTAAAAAAAATATGAGAAAAAAAAACAGACACACTTACAGTTTTAATGATGATAAAGATTATAATGATTCAGATAGGGTAAAAAATGGATTTCAATGTTAATACAATGAATATTCTCAAGAAATAAATAGATCTCAGCTTTTCCATATCACGGCATCAGAAACCAGTCTGGGTGGAGAATGTGATGTGTTCTAAGCATACGAGGTTTAACTATACTACACAAATGGTTGTGTGGATTATCTGCATTTGAGGAAACCAGTAAATTTTCTGGTTTTTGTTTAATGCCAAGATTTGAGGAGACGCCCGTATAGTGTCACAAAAATAGCAGGGATGGCTGAGCTGAATTCTTGTGAGAAGGCACCTAGTGTCCCTGCCCTTTATCCATGACTTTTCTTTCATCCTCAACTTTTAGAAGAATGCTCCTTTTCTTTAATATCACATAATTCTCCACATCCTGCCCAGAAATCAGGTGCAATAGGGTTGAGTTAATGTTCTAGCAGAAAACTATTACTTAAGATATGAATTTTTAAACAATAGTTGTAGTTTCTGTGCTACTCTTTTCATTAGTTTGGATTTACGTACTTCTACAGTGTATTCCAAAAGGATTTTTAAAGACAAATACTGTGTTCAACAGTAACTTATGTAGCAGCCATTTGAAATATATCTTTATGACAAAGCTTGATCTAGTGGCTGTGTCCTTGGTTTTAAGAAATTTCCAAAAATCTGACTTCAATGAAAACTTTCAAAAACTGTATTCATTTCAATATTTAGAGGGATATATGTGTGATGCTACTTAACACATATGGTAGAACAACGGTGGTATTTTACACTGCCTGAACTAGCGACTGAACTACCTCATATAACAACAGGTCAAGCATGTCATCAATGTTGTTCTGATGCTAATTTACTATAAGGGAAAGCAGATTATATGGAACAGAGGGAACTACAGCTAATAAGAAGATTCTGGTTTGCCTCAGAATCTACAGGTTTTGTATTTTATACCCTATAATGCAAAGATAACAGCTTACAACATAGTGAAAATAATTTTAAGCAAACTTTTGATGATGAAGTTAAAGTTGGATCACAAAAAAAACCCAACAGAGGTACTCTATATTATATGATTTAAAAAGTTAAGGACGTATAACCTGCATTTTTATAGCCACACAATACCAGAAGCAATCTATGTATATATAAAGAGATATGAAAATAGATTCCTTGTCTTTTAGAAATGCTCAAATATTTCTGGAACTAAAATTGTTTAGGGGAAAGTGTAACTGTTTAACATTAATAACTAAATACTGTAAAATTATTAAATAGCACATGTATTATTCTAAAATTATATATACTTATACATTATTTTTTTAAAAGTAAGGAAATTTAATCATTCTCTTTCTTTTTTTAAATAAAAACCTATATGATAATCTGGATTAAAAAGTACCAAAGGGATAATTTAATTATTCTTCTTCAAAGACAAAGAAGTTTAGAAAGTCTTTCTTTTACAATACAGATTGATAAATTTTTAAACAATACAGCTGATTTTAGCTCTGCTGGAGGCTTACAGGGAATTTAACAAGCGCTGCACAGAAAAGTGAGGTTTTCCTTGTTTTATTTAAAAAATAACATCTGCCTTCGCCTTTCTAGCAATGGGATCTGTTCACATAACCATTGGAACCAATTTAAGAAAAAGGCAGTCTGCCACTCATCGCTGTTTAAATCAATTTATAGATGCTATTATCACAGGAACTAATCAATGTACACATTTTCTTAAAATTGGCATCAGTGGCAGGTATTCAAGAACAAATTTAAAATACCATTGTTGAGGATACACCTTTGCTATTTTGAGTATTTTATATGTAAATATAGTAAAATAATTCACATCCAAAAAAGACTGAAAATGATTCATATACTTTATAGCTACTTGGAGAAACATGGCAAATCTTCAATGAATCGTGCACTGTTAAACAATGAACTCTTTTTAGAATGTAAAAGGTCTGTTGTACAAGCCCATAAATAAAACAGGTGCCTACCATTTGGAATGAATGATAACACGGCAGCCCCACAGCTGAATAAAGTTATTGCAGGGGGCTGGTGCTGGCTGCATGCCAAGCACCCACCAAAGCCATTCCATCATTCCTCTCCACAGCTGGACAGGGGAGAGAAAATATAACAAAGGGTTCATGAGTTAAGGACAGAGTGAGATCACTCCAAATACTGTCACCAGCAAAACAGGCTAGATATTAATTGAATTTATTACTAACAAAATCAGAGCAGGATAATGAGACGGAAAATAAGCTCTTAAAAACACCTTCCCCCTGCCCCTCCCTCCTTCTCGGCTCCACCTCCTCCCCCAGAGGCACAGTGAGACAGGGAACGGGGATTATGGTCAATTCATCACGTTATTTCTCCTGCTGCTCAGGGAGAGGAGCTGTTCCCCTGCTGCACCGTGGGGCCCTCCCATGGAAGACAGTTCTCCATGAACTTCTCCATTGTGAGTCCATCTCACAAGCAACAGCTCTCTGTGACCTAATGCAACGTGAGTCCATCCCACAAGCAACAGCACCCCTCAAACTGCCGCAACATTGATCACTCTTCCACGGGGAGCAGTCCTTGGAGTCTTTGGCGTTGCCAAGGATTGGCTCTGCCAGACATGGAGGGAGCTTCTGACAGCTTCTAACAAAAGCCACCCCTGTAGCTCCCCTGCTACCAAATCTTAGCCATGCAAACCCAATACAGTTATTAACTGCCAAACGCTTAACATCAGTAGTATTCACAAAAACAAAAACTTAAATTCTCTAAGTTATTCCATAGTAAAAAGGACCTCAAAAGATTCACAAAATATATACTCCCTGGAGTTTACTTTGCATTCCTCTTTTGCTGATTCCTGCTGCTCCTCTTCTGAAGTTGTGGCATTCAATAATGCTGTAAATTTGGGATTAAAAAAGCCCCAAATTTTCTTCTTTTAATTTAATCCTTTATTTCTCTAGCAATGCTGCTAGGATTTTTAAACTATGCTCTGGAATTTAAGCATCCATTTCCTCCTCTATCCCATTTTTCATGTTTTTATAGACAGGACATGCAGTGTTTTGTCCCATTATTTTTTCTGCCTGTTTATCAAAGGCTTCTTTTTTGGCACTTTCTCAGAAGCTGATTGTCTATCATGATTACTGACCTAATACTGTAATCCATCAAGTTTTTATCTTCCTCTGCATATGCTCAAAGTGCTTTTTAGCAGACAGCTAAACTATGACAAGACTGGATTCTTGTGTTTAGAGAAGCTTTAATAATAATAATAATAACAACAACAAGAGCAACTTTAAAGGTAACGCAATTTTATCATCTGCTCATGGTCTTCTGAGAAAGCCATTTTTTAAAATTTAAATAGAATGGAAATAAGATTTTTTTTTTCCATATTTAACTTACTTAGGTGTGTCAGAGATAAAAACGTCACCAGCAAAAGTTAACTGCTAGGCTATAGTCCATTCCACTTAATTTACACACTCAGCTGAAACATCAATAGCAGACTTCTTCAGGTTAGACATCAGACACACAAAGTTAATATTGTAGCAAGTACACAAATCTCAGCTGCAGGTGAATCAAAATAACTTTAAATATATATTTAAATGTCAAGGATGTTGATCAGGCTAATTGGCAAGTTTATTTTTATTTTTAATCTATACGGTAGGAATTCCTCTTAAATTAACAGGAGGAAAAATACTGGAGGTGAAGAAGCCTAGATGCCAGTAGGAAATGAAAGGGGTAACAGCAAAGAGTGATTTAATGTCTACTACTCTGATATACTCGTAGAAGGAAAAAAAACCTAAAGTAACAGTGTCAAGATGAATTAAGTTAGAATAGTCTGAAAGACTTCACTGAGTTTAGAAGTGACTTGCTTTAATCAAGACTAATATATTGCTGATTAATTCCTTAATTGTAGAAGTTTTTGTCAGAGTAAGGCTATTTGTTCTGCATCTAGGAATGCCAAGTTAGCTCTTCTGAATATTTGTTTGGGAAGATGAATTTTTTTTTCCCTCCTAAGGTTTCCTTTGTGGAATATTTAAAAGTACCGTGCCCCATTACAAAGTAAGATTCATTTCAGTAATATAATTTTTGTATGGATTCTAATAATTCAATTTTGACAGATTCAAAAGAGATTTACTATGTGTTTCAAAAAGCTCAAAATTTTATTCTTGGTTTTTAGGTGTAAATTTAAAGTATTTTATGAGAATTTGAGCTCATGATGAATCTAGAACTCACATTATTTTTTTTCTTTCAGTTCTTTCAGTGTAAAGAAAGAACTGAATAGATCCAATTGGTGCTTGATGTCCAGGAAGCAGAGTACTGGAAAAATTGTCTAAATGGCATTCCATAATGGCAATTCTAGTGTAATGTTAAGAAGAAGAATAGAAATCTGTTATAGAAGTTGTCAACACTAAAAAAGAAGTAAAAGGGATAATACAAGAGATAAAAAAAGTGAGAGATGGTTTAACGCTGTTTCAAACAACTATGACACTTACATTAGAAGGTGATTCACACTTTGTTCTGGAACCAAAAATTATTTTAATGCATAGTGACACCCAGCCTTGTTATTCCAAATGTTTAAGCACCTTACTTTGAGAGTGCAGATAATGAACACATAGGTATGTAGCTGGGTTCTCAGTGTATCCCCAAGCAATAGTACACAAAGAAAAAGAATAACACTTGCATGATCCCTGGTCAGCAGGGTGCCAAAACCAGTCTCCTGGGAAATCTGACTAAGGAGACCTGCTGTCATCCCTGGTAGATGCACATTGCTGAGCAGCGATGGCAACTTTTCGGGTGAAATGCTGGGAGATAGTGGCCATGTGACCAGTTAGGCGTGGGAATGGGAGACACAGAGGCAGATGACCTAGAAATATTCCTGTTAGATGATCTAAGTTATTACAGTGTCACTCTTCTGTTTTGCTTTCAAAGTCAGACCTATTGTCTTGCTGGTCATGGTTACCTTATGTAAACTTTGCACCAGATTCTAAACATTATTTTCCTGTACATGATTATTTGAAAATAGCTGCTCAAATTCTCTTCTCTCTGGTATTTCCAGACAGAATATGTGAACAGTTTTAAAAATATTTTCAGATTACTAATAAATACTGTCTTTACTGCTTATTTTAATTTCAGTTTTTTTGTTTATTCTACATAACTTCCCCTCAGCCTGTCTTACGAACTAAATGACAGCCAGAGAAATGCTGAACTGAAAACACACAAATGTGAAGAGTTAAAAGTGTTTATTCCCACTAATTTTGGAGAATTCATTTTGGAGAACAAACAAATAATGTCACGTTTGCAGAGTTTGACTGCTTGAAGAAGCTTAACAGGGACACTAAGGGAAAAAGCCAGAGATAAGCTAGAAACCAGTTTAGAAATGCTCCTAGAAATGTCTGTTCTGAGTACAGCTCTCCATCAGAATCTCCCAGGAACAAATGAACACTTTATGAATAAATTACTGTAATGAGCAGGCAGAAATCTGCAGTGTTGGATTAGTTTCATTAATACTGGAAATGTCTTTATTAGCCCAAGAGTGGATCTAATGTCAAATTTAATGCCAAATGAGTGCTACTAGAGTCACAGTTTTTGTAGCAGACTCAAGAATACTCATCTTATTTTCTTACAGTGGGTGCTACAATATAGATGTTCTCTTCATATGGGTGTTGAAAAATGCCTGTTAAGCATAAAACTTAGTGATGCATGTACATTTTAAGAGACGGCTTACTGTACTGTAGGTCTTATTGTGAACATGTATGGTTACCTTACCTAGCTGAGAGAAGGAATTATTCCTGATATTATCTACCTTTCTGGTAAAAAGACCCTTCAAGCTCATATGTAACCCTTCAGAAGAATATGTTTTTTCTCATGTACTTGTCATGGCCCTGAGAGCTCCATTAGTCCTGACTTTCCCTGCTAAGCCCCACAGGGGCTCCCTCCCACCCTGGACAGGGCACAGGGCTCTGTTTCAGCCCAGCACAGAGCCCGCAGTCCCTGCCCCAGCCATTTTGCATGGATGTTGGTCTCCAGCCCTGTCTAAAGTGTCAGCAAAGGAATTGCTGTGTTGGTTTGTGCTTCCAGCCTTGTCTGTTGTTAATGAGTGTATGTTTAGAGTGGTGACATGAATTTGGTCTTACTGCTGCTGGGACCTAGGGAAGGAGAATTTCAGCATCCTGGCTGTATGAGCCTGGAGGGTGAGAAAACCCCTTAGCTTGAGCATTGAGCAACTCTGGCTCCAGTGGGCCTGGAAGGAGCAATCCCACATCCCCAAAGACCACTGTACTTGGCTTTCTTTAACAGAGCTGATGTTTTATCTGTCATGTGGTTGCTGTCCTGACTTCACATATGAGTTTTATTTCAGATATTTCATGCTGTTTGCCTGTTGGTGCAAACGGCTGGGAACTCAATGTTTGGTTGAAAAAGTGCTCAATGATGGTAGTGGGTGAGCTGCATGTCCCAATAGAGGTGCCTGTTCCCCCTGTGCCTCCTGCTGACTTGTTTGCAGCTGTTTGCAGACTTCCCTGCAGCCCTAAGATTTTTACACACTCCTCCAAGACATCATGACACCTTTTAATATTGAAATTTACCTCCTGCAGCATCCTCCTGTAAAAGGTAATACTTGGGAAAAGAAGAAAAATATCTTCATTTCAGAGAACTCATCTTCCAGCCTTTCAAAATGAAGATTTATTCTGTATCTTTGATTTTTGCAAAATCTTGACCTGGCTTCACATTTGTATTCATGAATTTATTGTTTTCTTTTTTAGCGGTATGCTGCCATCAGACAGGAGATATTCCGGGCTGTCTTCAGCTTCACTGGGGCCACTTGAATTTTAAAAAGCTGCATGTAGTTTTTTTTTCTTACTGCATCAAGTGCATAAGACACATTTTAAAATCTTTCTTCATTAAAAA
Source organism: Oriolus oriolus (assembly GCA_013400235.1). Taxonomy (NCBI): domain Eukaryota; kingdom Metazoa; phylum Chordata; class Aves; order Passeriformes; family Corvidae; genus Oriolus; species Oriolus oriolus. Next base: position 48,189 of record VXBT01001844.1, read on the forward strand.
AGATTACATGGGATCTTTGTAGAAAACTGCTGCTGTCTGTGGTTGGTAGCAGCCTTAAAATATGTCCTGCCAGAGCCCAAAGGCAGGACAGATCCTTGTTGACAAATCCAGGTCTGGGCCTCAGTCATCCCCAAGGTCAGGGGAGTAAAATGAGGGCTGACAGCGGCAGGAAGGGCATTCCAAACTTGCATCTAAATGAGTCCGTTTTTCTGACTCTTACTGAAGTTTCTTAATGCAATGTGAACCAGACATAGGCCAACACAGAGAGGAACAAGTTTTTCACACAACAGTATTTTACTTAGTTGTCCAAATACATACTTGGAAATTTGGACTTCAGTTGCCAATTATCTCAGTAGCATCAGACTAACTTCCCTGTACTCCACACACATAGTATTACTTCTTCCTGACAGCATTCCAGTTGCTTGTCTTTCTGCTCAAACTTGTCTGAGAGTAAATGGAGGTATTCCTCATATCAGTGTTAAGGATTCTGTATTCAGCTTTATTTCCTTGCAGAAAATGTAGATAGTCCTGAAATATACCTCTTCCTGATAAATTTTTGCAAATATGTCTCTGGAAGTCAGTGTAGTAGTGAGATGACCACTACCAGTTGTCTGCTGGATGTGTGTAGAGGCAAGTGGAAGTATTTTTTTGGAAATCACTAGTGACCATGAGATAGCTGGAGCACACTGTCAGCACAATTGTCTGACTCCAGACATCGAAGCCTCCAAAGGGTAAAAATGTGGTTAGGTCAATAGCAGGCACTTGTGCCTTACTATGGCAAACAGTACAGGCACCAGCAAGGATGGCCACGTTCATATCAGGCACTGAATAAAGTGATTTTTGGCATGAACAGTAACCGGCAGTAGTTGAAACTTACATCTACTCCTTTGAAATTAATTGTTCCTAAACTTCTGTGTAAAAAGAAACACAAATCTTGCAAAACAATAATCACAAAGAAATAAAAGACTTTTCACTGGTTTTCAGATAACTCTTGACTTCATTCTGTCTGAAAAGAAATTGGTATTCAGGAATACTTTGTTGCTAAATGTGCTGTTACTAAAAGAGCTTTTGTGAGATGCCTTTCTTTTGAAAGACAGGTAGAGAATCTGCTAAATAAAGCTATCAGTTCCCCCCCCTTTTTTTTTTATTTGTTTTTCATTCCAGCCTAACTTTTGTGATATTCTGGTTTAGACTCTTCCTGGTTTTGAAAATGTTATAAATAATAAAAGTTAAGTTATAGTGAAAAATGTAGTTCAAGAATGTTTATGCAATATAGTTATATTATATTATTTTACCTTTCTCTTTTTTCCTTATTTCAATGCTGATGATAACTTTGCACTTCTAGTGTGGTTCATTTGCAGCTGGATGAGGCACTGTCAAATGATCCTGCTGCAATCACACAGAACTTACACAATAAGCATCTGACTATCTTTATCCTGTTTTTTTCACACTGGCCTATTGCTCAGCTTTTCAAATACCCAGAAACGCTTTTATCTGATGATATTGCACAGTGAGTGTCACAAAAGAAAATAGAGAAATACATCAGAAACTATGACTGCAAAGGTTATGTTAGGAATATGTTGGAACAAGTCAACAGCTGTGATGGGAAAAAAAAACATTTCAGTGTTCTTTTTATATTTTAAACTTCCTTTGATTCCATGAATTTCACTCTTTCATAACTTATATTAAAAATGCATAAACTTTTTGATTAGTTTGTCACAATGTGGAACGAAACAACTGGGTATGACAGAATTTAATTTTGCCGCAGAAGAGCCATTGCCCTGATGCAGTGGCTGGGATCACCCAGTGAAAACCAGAGTAAAGGTTAGGAAATACATTACAGTCAGTATGGCAGGAGGCATTTGATAACACCACAAATAACCTTATCCTTGCAATGATTTAAAAACAGGAGGGAGGGAAAAAAAAAGAAACAGGAAGCTTTTTCAGAGCATGAGAAGTCCTTTCAAGAAACCGTTTTTTCACTTTTCTGCACCAGTGCCTTTCAGTTATTAACTTTTTTCCGTGCTTAATGAATGCAGACTCTCTGGAGGAAAAAACAAACAAATAATAAGACTTCGCAAAATGAAACTTCCTTGATGCTTTGAGTTAAAAATAATTAGATTCTAAAACACAGTCTTCTCAGGCATGTACAGAGAGCGATATATATAGAAATTGATTTTGATAGCACTAACAGTGAGGTAATCCAAAAAAACATGATGATAATAAATGCTTTCCTTAAAAACACTACTAATAGTAACAACACAGGTCTTAAATACTACATTAGCAGTCCCACTGAGAAACCTAGTGATTTTTCCCACTTATGTTTTAGAAATATGGTCTTTTGTGAAGACAAAACTCAAGTTACGGGACATAGCAACAGACACAGTGTGGTTCTTCTGGCCAGGGGAATATAAAAATAACACTGTCGATTTAGGTAGAAATCACTGGTGTTACAAGATCATTTCGACTGAAGAGTCAAAGATTAGATTTCATGCCAGCCCTGTTGCTCCCGTCTTTGTTGTCAACTGCAGATTTTTAATCACACTACCCAAGCGGCTACCACTGAGTCAGATGACATTTTAATTGCTTAAATTTGCCATTTTAAAAACGTATTCTACAAAATATATTTTCTTCATGGCATAGCTTTGTTAACCTTGCTTTAAGGATCAGAAACCTTAAGGGAAGATCGTAAACAGAAGGCTTTGGCATAATTTTTTGGCCATTGTAATTAATTTATTTACAAGAAATTTAGCCTCAACATTGCAGTAACATAGATATGTGCCTTTAATTAAATCAAAGCTTTCAATTTCTTCAGATGGCCATGAAAGACAAATACAGTTTCATGTGACTTATTTCCCAAAGTAGCAATACTGCTTGTTTCTCTCTAAGTTGCAAAAATAATATTACAGAGAACATCATGAATAATGCAAGAAGTCTGATTTAACACCAGGATTATTTCTGGCATTCAGTATCTGTGAATAGCATATTAATAGCATATATCAGGTTTTATGATTGAATGATAGAAATAACAAACTGGCACTGAGTCTTTGTGATTACTCGCCAAAAATGGGATCTGCTCAGTAAATCTAATAAATTTTATGTCTAAGTTTAAGCAATTCAGTGAGTTGGACTGAAGGCTAGGACACTGGCTTTTGCTTTATTTTCAACTATGATGTGAATTTGTATGAGACTGGTTACTGTGATGGTCATACGGAACTAAAATGATGCTAATTTAACAACTATGCACCATGTAAATCTAAAATAAAATGTATGCCATAAAAATGACATGTGACATTCAGAAGAATGTGATGAATCCTGCAGCAGAAATAATGCAATATTTTGTCTTTACCGTCCCCACAACATCATTTTCAGGTTCTGGTTTAGCAGGGAGAACTTACAACCTGTAGAGCTGTTTCAAGTTTCTCAGCAGTATAAATAACAAAAGAGAATACCAGAAGAGGAGCCCTGGAAAACAAAATTTGCTGTTGCTGTTTTTCCTTCAGTCCACACACATAAATGTCTTTCTTTGGCAGCAGCCAGCCTGGCTTTTCCTCTTGAACAGCAGGAGGACAAACCACCTCTGTTCTGCTGATCACTGCAGCCTGGTGCCCAGAGTAACAGAATAACTCCATCATTTATCCAGATCTGAAAGTAGTTTGAGGATAAAGCCAATATTTCTTAAATCCATTAACCCCACCCCTTTTTAAAATCCTCTCTCAGCCATTTGCACCCAGCAAAGCTGAAATATGAGCCTGATTTGTAAAGACAGATGCATATGGAAATGAAAACCTATTAGATCAAGGTGGTTTATGGCACTGCAGTATTTTTCTCATAGAAAATAGGTGAATTACCAGTGAATTTTTGGAACTGAAGTTGAAAGTGTAGCAGATGCAGTTATCACAAGCGTCACTTAGTCTGACACAACCTCTGCTTTGAATACTCTTTTCAAGCACTCTTCAGTCCTGAAATAGGGTCATAAATGCAGAGATAAATCTCTTTAAAATGTAAAGGTTCCTACTAAACTCTGCAGCAAATACAAATATGAACACTGCAGAACAGATCAGTAGATGCAAATAGCTAGTCTTAATTAGGAAGCTGTTGTGGCATTTGATTTTGTATTCTTGAGCAAAAATCTCAACAGGAATTCTTATTTAGGACTCCTGTTATTATTAGCAGCTCTTAATGTCAGAGATTATATCTGCATCTGTATTAGGGTGACTGTGTTTTTTTCTGCAATTGTTTTTGCTGGTTAAAGAAAGAAACAAAGACCTAGAACTGCCTAGTCTTCTACCTTTGATCCCAAAATATTTAAATGGTGGGAATAACGAAATACACTGCAGCAACCTAGTCTAAAGGGCTTAGCATTCCTTCCCATCCCTGTGAAATATTCTGTGCAGCCGTTTCTCTCTAAACCTGATTCTTGTTCTATTAGGCATAGATAAAAAACTGCTTTCAGCCACAACAAGCTAGTTTCACTGAGCACAACTATGGATTAAAATACTCCATGCATTCTCCCAGTTATACATGGAAATCATGATTCTAAACAGAAAATGTCCCTGCTTTGTTTATTTGGTTCTTTTATTTTGCTTTTTGCATTTATGATGTTGTATTATAGTTACCGTAAACATTAGAATTTTTTCTTCTAAAAGGTGTTAGAAAATAAGAGGGCATTGTGTGCTTTAGTGCATTTTTATTTATGGGGAAAAGCCAACAAAGAAGAACAAAGAATAAAACCTCCAGTGTATCTGAACTTGAAGAATATAAGATTGTGGGCAGCTTCTTATGACTGAAAGCACAAAGTACTAGAAACCTTTGTTCTTTGATTTGTAGCTGAATACTTTTTTTCTGTTTGTTCTTTTGGGAAATAGGATGGAAATTGTAATTCTTCCCTGGCTAGTCCAGTTTCCAGTGGCCATTTTATTGCAAGCTATATTTAATTTGCCTGTGAGAGAATACATTCCCATTTTTCAAAATGTGAATAGGAATCTCCTATAGAGTGAAAAGCTGTAAGTGCAATACCTTAAAACTTATACCTGTAAAGTCCAGTCTAAAGGTCATTGTGTTGCCAGCACATACACATTTAAAATCGTTAGAACTCAGCTTTCATTTTTCTTTTTTTCTCAAAGATTGCAAAGGCCACTTCTCTGAGATCCTTTCCTTCTTTATAAGTCACTTTCTTCAACTGCTAATTGATTCTGACATTTCCTTTTGAGTTGTAATTGCTTTTTGTAGCTTTACACAGGTCCATCTTGCTTTTTTATTTCAGAGGGTTATCATGGTTTAACCCCAGCCAGCAACTAAATACCACACAGCTACTTGCTCACCACCCTGACGCAGGATTGGGAGGAGAATCAAAAAAGGGTAAAACCCATGGGTTGAGATAAGAACAGTTTAATAATTGAAATAAAGTAAAATTATAAAATAATAATAACCATAGCGGTAAAAAAGAAATAACCATATCAATATCAAGAATAATAATAAGCAATAACAATAATTAAGTATAATATTAATGAAAAGAGAGATTAAAAAAAAGGGAGAGGAATAAAAGCCAAGACAGACAAGTTATGCCCAAATCAATTGCTCACCACACTGACTGATGCCCAGCCTGTCCCTGAGCAGCAATCAGCCCTTTCTGAACAACTCCCCCCAGTTACTATACTGAGCATGGCGTTCCATTATATGGAATATCCTTTTGGCCAGTTTGGGTCAGCTGTCCTGGCTTGGGCCCTTCCTGGCTTCTTGTGCAGCTCTGCACTAGCCAAGCATGAGACACTAAAAAGTCAAGACATGAGTCCTTGACTTAAGGTAAGCATCACTCACTCAGTAACAACTAAACCATCAGTGCGTTATCAACATTATTCTCATCCTAAATCCAGCACTGTAACAGCTACTAGGAAGAAAATTAACTCTATCCCATGAAACCAGGACAGGAAAAACAGAGATAAATCCATCCAATCTGTCCTCTCAATTGAAAGTAAAAATCCAAAAATGATGAGAATAACAAGCCATTGCTACAAGATATATTCAGATTCCAATGAAAATACTTCTTAAAAGGACAAATAGGCTTCAGAGTGCTACTTGTCCTTTCATAGATCCCAATTTTAAACTTTGTACATTTCTGCACAGTCAAAAATCAGAACACTGATTTTCAACACTTAGTAGAGCTCTGCAAAAACTGCAGGAATATAACTATGTGTTATACAAGTAACATATGAGTCAATGGTCTTTATTATTATTATTATTATTATTATTATTATTATTATTATTATTATTATTATTATTATTATTATTATTATTTTAATTCTATGAGAAAAATATCTGTAGATATTTATAAACATTCTACATCCCTATATAATTACTGAGAATATTTAAGTTCCTCTCAGGTAAATTGTAAAACGTCAGTTTTCATAACATGTTCAGCTCTTAAAATATTTCAGCAAGTATGTTTTAAGCTTGTGATGCTATTTCCCAAACCATCCAAAAAGATGTAAAATGCTGTGGTATGTTTGGTTGTTGCCAGCAGCTGCTCTGTGTGGGAAACATAGAACCTTATTTAATACCTCTTCAGAGATGGCAAACAGATGGTTTAATGAACTCTTGAAATGTTTGTGCTTGAGATTCAATTATTTTTGCTCAGTTAAGAGCTTATTACTACTTTCAGGATAAAATGATGTAACATTCCTTATCTTAAGGCCATAGACTGGCACAGGCTAACATTTACACATTGTTATACAGTTTGATTAAGATTCCACTTTCGTTTAAAATTTCCAGATCTCTGAGATCATTGAGTCCAACCTTTGAACACCACTATGTCAACTAGAACACAGCACTAACTGCCATAACCAGTCTTCATAAATACCTCCAGGGAAGGTGACTCCACCACCTCCCTGAGCAGTCCATTCCAATTTTTAATCCCTCTTTCTGTGAAGAATTTATTCCTAATATCCAACCTGAACCTTCCCTTGCACAGCTTGAGTCCTCTTGTCCTGTTGCTGGTTGCCTGGGAGAAGAGGCCAAGCCCCACCTGGCTACAACCACCTTTCAGGTAGTTGTAAAGTGAGACGGTCACCCCTTAGCCTCCTTTTCTCCAAGCTAAATAACTCCCTCAGTTGCTCTTCAAAGGATTTCTTCTTCTTCTTTCCTTTCCCTCCCGCTGAGGGTCCTTCCTCATAAGGAGCAGTGTCTGATAAATAGTAGCCAGGGCCCAGCACATTGCTCAACTTCACACCTCTCTGGAACTGCCACAGCATTTTTTCTTCACATATTTTATCACTTTAACGGGGTTCTGTAGTTGTTCACGGGTGAACTTCCAAACCATTGTGGGAAGGAAGTCCGCCAAAAATTGGCCCATGTTCTCACATTCCATGCCACTCATGAGTATTCACCCTTAGAGATCTCCAAATGCTCTCCCTAGAAATCTCTCTCTTGATTCTAAACATGATATAGACCGCACTGCAAAGACCTGGGAGACTTAGAGACAAGAACATGCTTTCCTTAACATCCATAGGGAATTCAAAAGTCTCAAACGCTATTGTAACAGGCCTGAAGGAGGAGAAGGAGGTGAAAGGTTGAGGAATTTCATCTTCCCCTGTTTCCTGCACAGGCTGGGTACAATTATTACTGAATTCCCAGAGGTAGCACTCAAGGCCAAGGCAGGAGAGCAACACTGAACACACATTCCAGATGACCCTCATTTCCCTTTGTGTTATCACACCATAAAATTATATCCCCCAGTACATCAACAAAGCAATCCTGATCCCACTGCCTGAAAAGCGAGCCCTGAAGAAGAGCACGGTCATGGGCACATAGCGCATATACAGAAACATATGGGGGGTTAGGTACCACACCCACGTGAACAGACCAAGCAACATGTAGCTCTGCAGCTAATAACATATGCTTTGACCAAATTTGTTTCCAAACCACCAGGGGCAGATCTGTTTTTATCTCAACCCTTGGTGCCACAACACAGAGGCAATTACAGCTGTCATGGTTTACGAAGTACTTCCAGTTCAGTGGACTCACTGACACTCTCCTAAGCCAGACATTGATCACATGTTGCCCCTGCCTCCCCTCTGTCTTCCTGCTCCAGGGATGGAGTTGAGAACTGGGGACACAAAAGGTGAAAATCACGGATTGAGACAAGAACAATTTACTGAAAACAGCAAGGAGATAAGAAAATGAACAGTAACAGCAATAATATTAATAGCAAGAGTGTACAAAGTGAGATTGATTTTACATACAAAATGCTCACTGAACCTGACACGATGTGGCGTGACCTCAGCCAACAGCAGCCCACTCTACCGCTCAGTCTGCCATGCTTGCTCCACTGGAAAGTGACACCCTTCTTGGAAGCCAGAGAAAAGCCCTTCCTTTCCCCCCACCCCAGCAGTGACAAAACATGGTTTCAAATAACCTCTTAGACAAACCAGTAGCCACACCCCTTCATCTCCTGCAAAAGAATTACTTTGTCCTGCCTGAAACCAGGACAAACATCTTATCTAAACCTGTCCTCTTTCATTTAAAAGCCATTGATGCTTGTGCTATCACTACTTGCTCTTGTAAAAAGCTCCTCTCCAGGTTTCTCGTAGCTCCTCTTCAGGTACTAGGCTGCTATAAGGTCTCCCTGGAGCCTTCTCTTCTCTCTTCTCACTCTGCCTGTCTGCAGTGGGCCTTCTCAGGACTCACTCAGGGTCTTCTTATGTTGAGGCACTCAAAGATGAATGCAGTACTCCAGGTGGGTCTCCCCAACGTGGAGGGGCAGGATTAACCCCTCAACTGGCTGGTCACACTCCTTTTTATGCACCTTAGGATATGGTTGGCTTTCTGGTCTGCAAGTGCATGTTTCTGGGTCATGTCAAGCTTCTCATCTGGCAAACAACATGTTGCCTATTCTATTTGTTTCAATTTAGTTTGGGAGGGAGGGTGAAGTAATTTGATTTTCCAACACAACGAAAAACATGACAATACTTTACATAAGTCCTTAACTCTCAGAAAAAAATTCCTAATAAAATATGAATTAAAGTAAGCATGAAATTTCAGTTTTATTTGGAGAGAACACACAGCACTCAACCTTCCTTAAGCTACTTATTATAAATCATTTAATAGAAGCCATATAAGTCTGTACATGAGTTGTATGTATAACTAATTCAGTGTGAGTATTTTCAGATTTCAGAAATAGCTAGAAAACACAGGACACATTCAAAGGACAATAAAGCAATGCTAATATAAATGTTCTTTTACTCTACTAAATTTTTTCACTCAGTGGTCTACTTCTTTTTTAGAAACATGGTTATTTGCCTCAATGGTGGAAACAGAGAGTGTTGCTTTCTCCCAAGTTAGACACAAAATATGTCCTTTTTCAATCCGTGCTCAGAATATCAGCACTGATTCACCAAAATCCTGTACCCAATGCTCTGCTGGGTTATGACTTGAATAGCTAAAGACAACATGTTATCCTTTTTCTACAAAAATTAAGAAAACAAAATCACTTACAGTAATGGGACTACTTTTTCATTGAAAATCTAAAGACAGGAAAGACATTTTAAGAATACAGAGAGACAAACGTTGCACAAAATGTTGCTGTTTCCTTGTTATTGAATGAGAGAGCTAGGGAGATTGCAAAGGCATTTGGTTTGGTATGAAATGAAAAATTTCATGGAACTTTTTATATCTTTAACTCTGATATAAAACATTTTTCCTCCTTCCGCAGTCTCTTTTTTGCAGGCTTAATGAAAATAAATTCAAATCAATAAAAGTAAGGCAAGAAAAAAAAAATAAAACCTCCCAACACATTCTTTTCACAGAAAACTCAGTGAAATTCCATCAATTGGATTTGACAGTGGTTCATTATTTCATCTCTGTGTGGTTGGGTTTTGGTTATTTTTTTTCTCAAATGAATTTAGCTTTGCTCAGGGTGACTTGAAATTTTTATGGGGAGTACCTAGAAGAAATTATAGTAAGACTCAAAATAAGAACAAGAATTAAAGGAATGAAAGAAGAGAAGAAATAAAAATCTTATTTGCTATTAGAAACTTTTAGCTATAGTCTATTGAAAGAATATAGTTATTAACAAGAATTATTCTCCATGTGAGTAAACAAAGAAGAGTATTTGTTATTGTTTACAATAGCATGTTCATTAGCTTACATAAACTAGAGACTTTATAAGCCTCTTCAAATCAAACATTTTTTACCAGGTATTTTAATTGCTGATGCCTAGGCAACCATGAAATAAATTACAAGTTGCCCTTGCATGATTTAAACCTAGTCTGAGACTTGCCACAAACAAAAGAAATATTTCTCTGCTGGATTTCTTTCTGCATCATTTACTCCCTGCAGTTTAGAGCAGATTAATGTGTTCAGAGACTGATTGCCGTAATTACTCTGCCCTGCTGCTCTTCTATATTATGCAAACAAATGCACACGATGAAAGAGAGAAAATGGACAAGAATAGAGAGTCTCAGGCTCTCCTGATATACAACTTAAAACAATAGATCATGAATAAAAGCTAAAACTTTGAGCTAAACTTGAGTGCAGTTCACAAAGATAACGATACATATAATTAGTTCTTTTTTCACGTTTGTTTCAATGACTTTTTATATAATAATTTTCCATTAATTTTTTTTTTTAATTCATTCTCCTAATTTAGCAACTTTGGAACTGTGACAGATTTTCAGTGTTGGTAAATGTCAAAATTCTTTGGAAAAACTGCTTCCAAATATTTGTTTGCCAGTAGCAATCATGAATGGAAATAATTCACTTATATTTCAGTTACTGGAAATTACCATCATAAATAGTTTCGTTTTGCTTTTTTATTCCAAAAAAGAGCAAAATAAGATTGTTTTAAAAATATGAAAGAAGACTGTAAAACAAATCAGGAAGTTTCAGATGGTAATCTGATAATTCCTTCCAGTAACATGCTGACAATTTGTATACAGTACTTGTGTCTAAAATTTACATATTCATACACACTGATGAAATCACTCATACGTTTTTCTGACTACACTTTACCTCTCTAGCACACTGTAAAATATCTGGTCAAACAGTCCCATTTCAGGAAAAAGGCTCAACCTGGTGACCTCCAGGCATCTTTTTCTACCAATGTTTTTGTGGCCTTATGAACCCAGCCTTCCTGGAAATCGAGATAAATTCCCATTGTCTTCTGTAAACCCACAATTCAAAACCGTTGTGAAAGTGTTCCTGCATTGGCCAAATGGGTTAAAATCTATTGCTGGTTATGGTTTACATAAATGTGATAATTATGGCATAGAAGTTGACAAGATCTATTCTTAGTACTGTGTTGATTTTTTTATCGTCCCTTCCTTTTTTTCTTTAACTTTTGTGAACACTAATAAAGATATGCATAGAATGGGGATGGTTATACTTTCCTTTTCTTGTTGCTTCTACTTCTTTCCCTGGGTAATTATCAAGAAGCGAGGTTTGGTAATTTTTTGTAATCGATAGTAAGTATCCTGTGTTTGTAAATTCTCCTGTTTCCATGCTAGACGAGACCTCCTTTTTAGGAGGACCTAAAAAAGATCTCACAGCATTGACACTATATTAGGGATTCATTCCAAATGGCAGAAAAATCTCTTTTCTTCATTTTCTTTGCAAATACTTTTCATGATTTTTGTGCTCTATCACTGAAATGTCTACTAAATGCTGTTTTGTACTGAGCTTTTAAGTATTTTTTATTTCCATTACAGTAATTTTCTTCTAAAAATTAATATACAATGTTGTATATGTACATATATAGTATATATTACGTATATAACACATGTAAGCATTCCATAACCATGTATATATACAGATACATAGATATATAGACATGTAGTTATAGATATAAATACAGAGCTAACAAAAAGATTAAATGTCATTCAAGAAAGAAAGAAAGAAAATTTAAAAAAAGTAAAACTTATCCTTGAAGCAGGATACTGAGAAATGGCAAACTTGCTTTTCTGCCACAAGGTGTTGTGTGCTAAAGTAATTGGCAGTCAGCCCGATCTCAGATAAGAATGCATATCGTCTCTTATGGGATTAGAAGAACACTATGTCTGTTTTATCTTCCTTTGAAGGAAGCGTGTTACTTACATTTGTCTTGTCTTACTCATGCTTTAAACTCCTAGATCAAATTACCTATTCATGTGTCTAAGTATATTTATAGGAAATGTGGCAAATTCAGCTTTCTACTAAATTTTTTTAATTATCTGGTGATGCTTGTTTCATTATTGTACTGAGAAAATAATAATAAATTTTAAAAAAGGATAGAAAAATACAAAAAAACCCCAAAACAAAAACAAAAAATCACAAACACAAAAACAAATCCAAAACCCAGAAAAGAAACATAAACAAATAAAAAAAATAAAAATCAAACCAAAGACAAGTAGAGAGTTTCTATGAGGCTGAGGAATGTGGCTCATTCTGTAAATGCAAAATGAATATTTGGGGCACAGGTCTCAGGATAACCATCTGTTCTCAGAAATCCATAGATATTTCAGGGCTAGAATGATTCTAGAAGGTATTTTCAAAAGTGAAAGCCATATAACCTAGTGGCCAATAAAGGCATTGAATAAATGAACTGGACTTATTTTGCCTGTTCTGTTTTCTCTGCTTCACAGCCCAAAGTCTATTTGCACATAAAAATAACCCTTTTTATCTTTTTCAGTATCTGCCACTACGAAGCTTGCTATTCAAAGTTCACCTATCGTGAAACTTGCATCTCAACCGGAATAACATTATGTTCAATCAGACTGCAAACAGGTTCATGTGAGTTGAGTTAATTTGCAAACAAATGCTAGAATTAAATTTTTCAGGTTTTATGTGCTTTTGGATATTGTTACTATGGTTACTAAAACCATAGCATGTTTTTCAAGGTTATGAAAATCCAAATTTTATTGCATTAAGCTTCCACTTAAGGCAAGCTCTTTGCAGTGAATCAGGCTGGAGCACTACCTTGTTTATACCACTGAGGTCTTCTCCGCTTTCCCTGACCCCTGTTTCAGGCTGTCCTGCCATTCTTGCAGTCATACTTGTGACTCATCTATGTTAATCATTTGTTTCTCATGGCTTGGGAAACATTTATGTGTGTTCTGTCTTGTACCGGAACTTTTCACCCTTGATCATATTATCACTTAGTAAAGGTGAATCAGTTCAGCAGGGAGATGTTCAGAAGTCATTTCTTCCTTGCCTTTATCTATTAATTACAGCCTGCCGTCTCAGATTTTGTAAGTGACAGCGTGAAAGATCCCAGTCTGTTCTAGTGCATCCTTAAATGAATTTTACTTCAGCAGCAGTTGAAAAGCTCACATCAGATGCTGGAGCATCAGGAAATAATTTCTCTTGAATTCTATTTATGAGGGCTTAAACCATTACAGTTCAAATTCATACTGTAACAAATTTAGACTGATATTCACATCCTCACTTATGACTTCTCAGAAGATGACTAACAAGGAAAGCAGCCTCAAACTATCTTTCACATTTAATGAACTAAATGTGCACACCTGCTGCATTACACGATAATGAAGCTCTATTCTTTGATGAAGACCAGAAACAAGAGAAATTTAGCTTATTTAAGTGAATGGTGAAAGCAGAATTTCAGAAACAGGCTTTCACCATTCACTTTAGCAAGCTTACTTATCCCCATTACTGTGAATAATGATGTTCCTTTACTGTCCTTCAGTAAGTAAAGGATAAGATATTTTACAGTTCTGTGCCAAACTAGAATACTGACGGAAGGAATTGTAGACTTGAACATCACAATGCCTACACTTCTTCCTTGGATACCTTCCTATCTCTTTTTTCTTATGAAGATAGTAAGTACAATTACTGTTTGCCTTTTACCAAAGTTGAATAAAATGGTAGAAGTCAAGTCCAGATACAAATCACTGGATACTAATAACCATCTTTTGTGGTTTGACTGCAGTCAACAACTAAGCCCCACAAAACTGCTCATTCCCCCTCCCCCACTGGGACTGGGTAGACAATCAGAAGGGTAAAACTGAGAAAACTTGTGGGTTGAAATAAAAATCACATGTAATTGTGACTTAGGAAGACAGACACCATCACTCCAAATGTCACCTCTTTCTCCCCCCAGCTTTATGTGCTAAGCTTGAGGCCATATGGTGTGGGATATCCCTTTGAACAGTTCGGGCCACCTGTCTCAGCTGTGTCCCCCCCAAACTCATTGTGCATCCCCAGCCTGCGCTGGTGGGCTGGGGCGAGAAGCAGAAATGGCCTTGGCTCCATGTAAACACTGGCTGGTAATAGCTAAAGCATCCCTGTGTTATCAACACTGTTTCCAACACTATCCAAAACACAAACCCATAGAGTTACTTGGAAGAAAATTTATTGTATCCTGGCCAAAACCAGCTCACTACTATCTACCCTTGAAGATTTACCTTAGATTTATCACAGCATGGCAGGTCATATATTTGTATCTTAACCAAGGGAACCACTCTGCTGTTTTTTGGTGCCACTGCTTTCTTTGGAACCCTGAAAACTATGTGCAGGTATTTCATCAAAGAAAAAGACCCTAGATTAAGTTTAAAAGTATACAGAACAGAAAATGATAGAAATAAATCCGTAAATAAACCTGAAATAAACTAAAGAAAAAAAAAAGAAACAAAAAGTCCTGCAAGAAAACTTCAAGTGAAGCTAGTAACCAATAGTACACTTTTCAAAGAGAACATCCAGCTTTGTCTTTTTCTTTTTTTTTCTTTCCAAAAGCATGGATGGACAATTCCTTATCAAAACAAATCTTTGCTGTAAGTAACAGACCTAATAGTGTGGTTTTTAAAAGCAATTTGGAAACTGCTCTACTGACCACTTTAATTTTCATTCACATGTTGTGCTAGGAGTCAGTGACTGATTACTTTGTTAAGAATACATCAGTGTAATCAGGTAAAAATATTGAAAACCTGAAAAATAGAAAAAAAATATATTCGCCAGTTGCTCAGCTGCTATACCTGCTAAATTATGAGTCAGGCTTAGCCAGAACTCAAATCTTGTCAATATCACCTGATTTTCTATTACTTAAATAACATACCATGAAATCTAGCTCAATGGTTGTTTGATTTTCTTTTTCTATAAATATATCACTCTTTTGAAACATTTGAATTTTACATAGTCTCATTAAAAAAAAAAGGCTATTTAAACCTAATAATTATTTAATTTTATTTTTAGTTTTTTATTGAATCCAAAAGGACTAGGTGAAGGACTCAACCTTGGATTTTACAAACGACTGTTGTAGTTTTAATCAATTTAATATTTGCGATCTCCACTTACTTTTGTGCTTGCCTCCAATAACAGGTATTTTCCCTGAGCTGATCGTAAGATTTATCACCATATCTTTAGTTACTATCCCTGTTAATATTTCTATTTTATTATGTATGAAACAGAACAGCAAAATTTTGTCTAGTGACATAATATTAAGTATTTGGTCAAGAATGATTCCAGGGTGGTTAAACAAAGCATCATGACAAATGATGAAGAAATAACAAAATCTCAGCCATGGAGTTGTTTTGTTTTTTTTTTTATGAGAAGTCACAATTAGCTGATTATTTCATCACCTTTTTTCCCCTTAACACCAGTGACAAGATCCAGCATGAACAGCTCCTGCATCTTGGTAGAAAAGGATGATATTGCATAGTCTTGTTGTTCGTAATTTTCTGGATTTGGTCTTGGAAATATTTTGTTGCAACTCCCAGAGTCTACAAATGTTGCCTTGTGAGAATCAAATTGACTTTTTAATATGAAAAACATCTGCTGCTAATCTCAGAAATCGCAGTGATGAGTGCCTGTAGACCTGGAAAGCTGCAAGAAACAACAAACACATTATCAGGAGGGGGATAACTGTTCTCTCCTTGAAATGCCTTATGAAGAACAATCAATATCTTGTTAAACGAATATATTTTTCTCAATTTTCTTCTCTCATTTATGTGTATACACACAGGGATGATTAATTCACATAAACTCTGTCTAATGTAAATTATTTTCTCTGTTTTCTATTCTTTGGTCTTTTACCCAAACTAAAATCAGGTTTACAGACTGTGGAATAGAATGTAGCTTTGCTTAATGATACTATAACTAATCCATATACTTTATTTTTTAAATTGCTTTCACATAATTTTTTAACCCTAGGCAGGTTAAAAGTAATGTGTTTTTAAAACCACTATTTAATTATAGGGCACTTTTTGTTTTACTTTTTATTGTTGTTAAATGTGTTTTCTTAAGATATCTTGATGCTATTTTGATCTCCCATTAAATGATTTTCATTTATTCAGACAGTTTTGCTTTCATTATAACAAATTTATGAATTAATGGACATGACTCAACAGTGCTTCAGACTTCTGTAAATGTTAAAGAGGTTTAATATGTTCTTGACAAAGACACATCACCTTGAAGTAAATCAGACTTTATGAACTCAACTTTTTTTACCTCATCAGCTTCTTAAAAAGGGAATGGACAAAGGGGAGTTCCTTTCTATGACTATTCAGCAAATCCCCTCTAGGCAATGTAGGATAAAAATCAAAATGCTTAATTATAAAACTTCTAAAAATTATGAGTTTTATAAATATATAAATTTACAGTCTTTGCAGGGGAACAGGATAAACACTCTGTTTTGTCTTATGATCATTTATGATTCTGCATATGTACTTTAATTAAAATTTGTAATGACCCAACACTTAGAAGCTCCTTCAAACTTAAAACTCTAGCTTCCTAGTGATAAATTCTCTGTTTATTCCCATATCAGTCTACAATTATTTTGTGTTAGTTTAATATTCTTTGTTTGTTAGACATTTATTAATGTAACATTTTCTTTTAGTTTAATTACTTCTTTCGCTGGTATCTTTTAGATGCTTAAATACTTAGGCATTTAGAAAATTGTGTTTCCTTTGATCAGATCTTACTCTACGTGGAAGATTGTCATCCTTCAACTTACGTTCAGTTTTCTGCGACCCACCACTTAATTTGCTGTATCAATGCTACCTGGAGATTACTCCTTTCACAAACAACAAAAGTACTTTTACATTAGATCATAATTATTCTAATTTTCTAAAATGCTGTGAGCATCAAGCAGCTTAATACTATGAATGTTATTTGCTCAGAGCCCAAGTAGTCATCTGTTTTCATCTTCCTGTTTATAAATTCTGTATTCTTATTCTTTTATGAAATATTTGGGGATTTATTTTTCTAACTGGTGAGTTTTGTAGTATATCAAACAACACTAAAAAGTCTAGACCATATGGAATTTTGTGATGCAAGAAAATGGTGATTTAATTTTTTTTCCATCAGATTCTATAAAATATATCTTCCTCAGAGTATACAGAAGGAGATGACTAAAATATTTTTTACAGTTTAAGAGGCAGCAATAGAGTAACACCAGTGTTTCAGAAAAGCTATGAAACATTCTGTAGCTGAAAAACACTGACTTAAATATTACCTAAATTTCACATGCTGCTTGCACAGCTTATATGCTGCTACTGTACTTCGCAGTTGAGAACTTACAGGATTTTATACCAAATTTGATTTTTTTAATCTACTTTTTTTTACCTAACTGCCAGAACACCTTCTTTTTATATGCTCTGAATCTATATATATCAAATAAAAAAACCTTTTATATATAAATCCTCCTTCAAATAGAAAATTTTTGTAACACTGCACTTTTCTGAGTACAAAATGATTACTTTACGGGTTTTAAATCCATCAAAAGTCACAGACTGTTTAGAAGGAAGCCAGCGCTTGTGACAGCGAATATATGCAGACTGGAAAAGCAGGGACAGGATGTCCCACTATAGGTACTCCATGGCAATTGACTTGTTGTAGTCTCTTTTCCCATAAAATTTGAAGAATGTCTGCTGTAGATTACCAATTTCACATCCTTTTCCTTCATGAATGACTAATGATAACATATTTAATACTTCTGGGTAAGAAACTCAGTACAAATTACAACCACAAATTTCTGCAATCATGATTAAGCCAACATGTTTAGTCATTATTCTTTTCTTTCCCAAGAAAGATCTGGGTTTTTCTCACTAAATTTCATTCTTTAAAAAAAAAAAAATTATCCTAATAAGTGAAATTAGATTAACTTCAAGAAAATCTTTAACACTCCTTTCCAAAATCTTTTCCTTTCATACAATCTTTTTGACAAAATATACCTGTGAAAGTCATTAAACAAGATTTCTTTTCTTTCTAAAATGTGAGATAAAAAGGGTCTGCTGGAATGAAGATAGACATAAATATTCATAAAAAGAAAAGGATTAAGGATTTTTTTTTTTAACCAGCATTTTAAAAAGTGTTAGGTTTTGGAGTACTCTTGTATTTGAGTAAATAGATTTTGTTAATCTTCGAACTTTATGTGAAAATTCTTCTGACTTTTCTTCAGTTTAATAGTGTCTTCTGCCATTGAAATTATTGATTTAGGCTTGCAGTCTGTATTCTCTTATTTTTAATCTTTCCTCCTCTTTATTTATTCTTTCTATGTATGAGAGTCAGGTCATTCAAAGGTTTAAATTGTTCTTATCCAGAAGTTCCAGTTAAAGAATTATCTCCAAGGTAAAATACAAACTTGATATTAATATGAACTTCTCTTGTTTATTTTTACTGTGCTGCTTATTCCTTTTAAAAAACACTGTTGTCTTTCTAACTATACATACTATATACATAATTGCATTACATATCAAAATACGAGAAGAGAGAAACATATAACTGAATTTTGTGTGCTTGCTTGCTACAGTTGGGCCAAGATTATAAAATTATTTGAGATGGTTCAGCTGGAAAACTAGAATGAGGTTCAGTATAGACTGAAATGATATAAAAAATCCAAGTACCACCTTACCAGATTTAAGGCAGTGAAACTACCTTTGCTATATCTGCCCTTAGCTTTAATACATATAGAGTTTGTGTGTTTTTATTGTTTGATCTAACCTAGTAGAAGTTTGGTAACACTGTAAAACATTGCTTTTAAGGAAAACTTTCCAAAGATACAGGAAAAGTCAAAAGATGGTAATTACATACTTTGCAACCCATGTTTCCTCATTTCTTTTTATGGATAGGGACACTGATCCTTATTAAATCTCCATTAGAACAACTGAATATTGCTGTAGAATTTTTCTTTTTTTAATCAAACACTGACAGGAAGTATATAGTGACTTAATTGCTCTGGACTTTTCATAGTCACTTTTCCAAAGAGATAATCTACTCGAATGTACTGCATCTAAATAAAACCCTGTGCAGTTGGTGATCTGCCCTTATGGTGAAGTCATGTAAATGAGATTAAGTTCAGTCTGAAAACAAGCCTCCGTTGATGGCTGGAGGACAGCACTTTAGGAGTGCATTAATGCACCTGTTTTCCTTTTGGAAAGAGGAGGGGGACATCTTTGGCCACAGCTGAAAATTATGCCTTATTCATGGTGCAGCTATACACATAGCATAAGGTGATCTACAGGTACCTCCCTGGGCCTGATGTAGTGCCATGAGAAGTCACTTAAAGGAATTCCAGTGACTATGAATGACACAAGCCTGCAGTGTGTTACTTGGGAATGAGTTTCCCATTTAGACAAGTATGCAAAGTATCTGTTTTTTCCACCAGTTCTGATTCTCTCAAGAGCCAAATACACATCATGCCTTTTCCAATGTTTTTGTCAGACTGTCAGATTACATTACCAAACGAAAAACTGATTCCTCTGGTGTAAAACCAGTAAGTGACAGCATAATTCCAGCTTTGTGCTGTAAGGTGAGAACTCTACAGAGCAGGTCAGAAACGTGATTACGCAAAGAAATTCACTGAAGGGCTTTCAAATTAAGCTTTTCAAATGTCATAATCTGATGTAAATTTATAAGAGCAGGTTTAATATAGATGAAAATATTTTTACTTTATCTCAGCTCTTTTGAATCGAGAACAGATGCTGTTGCATGGCTTGTTTTTTAACTTGGCATAGTTCTGAGATTATAGATGTGCACTGTTGTGCTGAGTTAGACCAATAGCTGTGTTTATGCTCAGTGTCTTATTCAGGGACACTCGAGACCAGTGCAGAAGACAGTTTCATATGTTTAACAATGACAAAAATCTGTGTTTAGCCACATCAGAAACAGCAGAACTGGAAAGGGGCTGCTTCCATCTCTGTGGTTCAGGCCAATACCTTCATGAGAGTTGGTAATGTTGTAATGTCAGATATAAACAACCCTCTGAGAGGTTTTATGACTCTTGAGCATTCAACATAGTGTCCTTAGCTACACAGCTGGCTCACACTTGAACTTGCCTCTTCGTCCTGTGACAATTTCTAATTCATTGGTTCAGCAGAGTGAATGCTCTGTGCTGGGGTCTGTTTCTCAATTACTTCTTTTTCCTGAGAAAAGAAGAAAGTATATTGGCTAGATTATTCCAGCTTAATATGTTCGCTTATTTAAGTTAAATCTTTGGCGTTCTGCCATTTCAGACATCAATGTCCTCTGAGTGAGTTTGATTGTCCTTTCAGACAGCTCTTGGTACTTCAGGTGCCTTTTAATAATGGATAAAAATGTGTGAACTACTTTCTGCAATGGGGCACGACAAACATAGTAACTTCTGACAAGCTATGACAATGTACAACATATCATCTGTTCCTTGTGCTCAAGTAAAAATCTGCATCCCTACAGAGAGGCAAGTTAGATACCTGGCAATAGCTGCCTATGTGCAAGACAGTTGGTAAAGATTCTGTGATATACAACACATTAGTGGTGGAAGAAGAATGACCTATCATATACTTATTGTAGACTAGAATATATGGAGACATAGCTGGTAGTTTGACAGCATACAGCCATGATAGTTTGTGTTATTGTTAAAGCTTGTTTGTGTATCAATGAAGACTGTATTAACTCTTCCATAATAATTGCTTATGTAAGAGCTTTGCTGTGTTAATATAAAGTGATTATGACATTAGGATTAAAATAAAAAAGGAAAAAGTTCTCACACTGCTGAATAGTGTATAAAAGATTTTGAAAGCTAGATTGCATGTCAGAATTCTACATGAATGGATTAATCCTAAAACCCACAGTTAAGATTTATTTTATTTTTTCTACTCCTGATTGACTTCAAATATCTATTTTTTTCCAGATTAGTTAGCATTTGTAAGTTAATGCTGCATGTAAATTTGCAAAACAGGTTGTCTCCTGTACAAAACCAGAATATAAATATAAGTAAAAATGAGCAGAATATTTTCAGAACTAAAAGATATGAATACTTTTCATGAATATTGACCATTTTTGTTTTCTGCATTCACTGTGAAACTATTGAGAAGAAAACTGAAAAATTTTACATAAGACTACACTTTAGTGAAAACTAATTTTTAAATTACATCAGAACAGATATGCTATTAGATATTCTTGATTTTAGGGGAAGAAATTAAAAATTGCCACTCGAAGTTTTCAGAACAGACATTTCATACCTTTTTTCCGATTATTTGGTTTATTCATCTTTATTTAATACTAGTTAGCAAACTATGCTGAGACTTTAATGTCTTTGACAGAGCTGACTTGATACACTAAGTAAATAAACAAATCTCCATACTTTGTTACTAGAGCTATTTAAAATGTAAGAATGCAGGTGTGGTGGCTTTAACCGTTTGGAGGGTTTCTGTGACTGGCACAGAGCTAACAGTTGATACACAGGTTGCTGAACCAATGAAAGGAGCTAGTAATCCCTCTATGATTTAGGCCTTCTGAAGGGGGAAGAACAACACGTACCTCGACAGTGCACCGCCAGCAGTACCGGACAACTCGAGATGCTGTGATTCCCATCCACAAAATGATCCGTGAAATGGAGGGCCAAGGGGTGATCAGCAAAACCCACTCACCCTTCAACAGTTCCATTTGGCCTGTGCGCAAATAAATAAATAGATTTCGTGTGCTTGGCGCTTAACCAGCGTCAAACCACGACAGCAGGCAGTGATCCTCAGGATTTAGCCTGACTACAAAATAATTTGGAAGCATATTTTTTGTTGTTCTCTCTGGTGATACATTTGCAATTCTTTAGGATTAAGAATGAATTCTTCATTTCAATAGCTATATTTAGTGGTTTTTGTATTACTGATCACTGAAGGCATATTTAGTTTTAACTCTTCATTTACTTTATATTTAAGCCACTCATGACTCAGGAGATAACTAAAACCTTTGGTGTATTTTGGTGCACCATGTTTGCATTAGTCTCCAAGAAATAGAATTAGTTTATATTGAAGTAGCTTATTTTAACTCACTGGACAGAGATTTATTTGGCTTTTCCTCTTCTTTTCTGAAAAAGAAAAAAAAAACAACAAAAAAAACCAACTTACAAATATATAAATCAGTTCTTGAAGATCAGGCAAAAGACAAGAAAATAGTTATATTTCCCTAAAGAATATTTCTGATTTACTTTTTTGTTTTTTCTTAAATACAGAGTTCACTTGTTGAAATTAAGGTATACATCATAAAAGTTATACTGGAGATACTTCAGGACAATTTGAAAAGAAGCCTTTAGAATGTATTCTGTTTTGATATGACACTCTCTCCCTCTTTCACCTATCATGCTGTCTAACTGCCTTCAGTTCCTTCAGTCTTCATCTCTGCTATAATAAGATATTTCAGAAGGAATCCAAGCTGTCCACTCTATTTTTCATCTATTTTTAATAAAGTAAAAAAGAGGAATAAAAATCACAATAGAAAGTATTTTGAAATTGTGTTTTAGAATACAGGTTTTCCTGTGTTAAGAGGGAGTCTTCCATCCTGTCGAATTAATTCAATTTTGCTTTTTAAGCAGCATATCCATGCTCTGGCTTTGTGCTTTTCAAATCTCTTGAAGTACCTACAACAAAAAAATTGCAGATGATCTTATGGGCTGTGCTCTAGCTCAGATCCTCAGATCAGATGCTAGCAGCTTCATTTGTGCAAAATCTTTTCCCATTTATTTCCACTTCTGTGATTAATATCTATTCTTCTCTGGCTATATTAAGTCTGATCAGATTTTAACTCAAAGCTTGTCATTCTTTCTAGGTGGCTTTTGGAAAGGCTTATTGATGCATTTATCTTGTGAGCTATAAAATGTTTGCCTCCTTTTTTATAAGGGTAATTGCACAGATGTTCCAATCTGGCTGCTCTTCAAGATATTAAGGGTAACCTCTGGTTCAAGGAGGAAATGCAGGTTGTAAGCAGGAAGATACAGTTTTAATTAGTGTATCTATAACTCCAGCCACAAGACCAATAATTAAATCAGTCTGATCCAATTACTGTTTCGATCAGATTCAGATTTTATAGTTTGCTGTGTAATACTGTAAGAATCTTACTTCTTTTAAGCATCTAAATAGCATCTTATAAGCGAAATCCTGTGTTCATTGTACTGTGAGAGAGCACAAGGGATGTTGTTAAGTGCTTGGTGTTGTTCAGCAGGATGAGAAGGGCTGTGTTTGACAATCTCGGAGCCTTTTAGAGGTTCCATCACTATTTGCCAAGGTGGAGTTTAGGTGGGACAACAACACCAGCTTCACACTGGCATACATAACCAGGAAATACTCATCAGGATGGGATTTTTTTATAGCTGCACAGTGATTTTTGTCCAAAGTTTTCTATTCTAACTCACATAAATGTGCATGCATCTGCACACACACACACATATCTGATCAACTCTGCCCCGCCAAGAATCACTTTCCTGTTGCTGAGACTGTATTCTCAGTAGTAGCTTACAGTAATGTTTTATTCCTAAGCTTCTGCTGCTGTTGTATGCTATCATACATATGAAGCATATGTATACTTCTCTTACTCTGTACAAAAATCACCATCTCAACATTATTGCAGGGCCTTTTGAAGACTATTTGATTTTCAGTGTGTTGAAATCCACATTTGTGAGAGGTGAAAAAAAAAAAAAGGCAAAACAAGAAACCTCCAAAAGACTAAATGTAAAGTTGGGGAGAAACATTTTTGCATAACGCTTCATTTTTCAACAGTACCTTGAGGACTTTTCCTATGCTGAACTCAATATTTCTGTTGAATAAGACAAATACTTGTTTCTACTGGTCAAAACTAATGTTTTGAAGAAAGTGGCAATTAATATAAGATCAGCAGATTTTCTTAACACTGACATATTTTGCTTGATGATGTTGCAAATGTATTCCTTTAGCACACTACTTTTTCAAATAAGTAATTTAAATATGAGTGTTAGTATGAGACCAAATATGTTGACAATAAAGGAAAGAAAAAACCTGGGGTTTTAAGCCATTTGATTTTATCACAAAAAGCTTTACTTCCCAACTTGCAGGCAAACCCCCATGCTGTTTCAAGGACATTTTTTGTGGACTAAGATCTTTAAGTAATTTGGAAAAAAAAAATACAGAGGTCTTATTATCAAAAGACTAAATTTTGTATGATAGTTAAGATCTATTTTTGTCTATATTTTATGTAGGTAAATGAAAACATTTTCCAAAGGTGACATTCAAAAAAGAAAAAATATTTTTTCCAGGACAATTTTTAGTCTAATGATAAAAAACTTTCTATTAGAGGAACTGTAATTTTTTTAAAAAGCCACGCATTAAAAATTTTTTAATAAAAAAAAACTCCATGGAAAATTATGAAGAAGGAATTAATAGTTTCAAATTTGATAAACTATTTTTTTAGGCATGTTTAGACTTCCCATCTTTAAACCCAGGCTAGAAGAGTACTTGTGAAACAACTGACAGATGCCTCCCTAACTGATACTCTAAGAGAAGAAACCTATGGTTTCTGCTGTCAAATTATAAAACTTAATTGCTAGGCTGGGCCTTAATAATGATAAGTCAATGTTTAAGTCTTTGTGGCACAGAAAAGCAGCTTCACTACTGAAATACAAACAAATTCCCCACAAACCCACAATGTTTTTAAAATAATGTAAGAAGTGAGACTAAAGAGATCCTATCAAAAAGAAAGCCTTGATAATGTTGAAGGCAGTGAATAGGGGTTATCAAAATGAGACCAATCCCATTATTCTTCATTCGGCTAACACAAATTGTACAAATTATGCATTTTTCTCTTTATGGTACTTCTGCCATGATGAGACTCAGAGCTTTACAACTATTCAACAGGTAGGTCAAACTTTTATCATGTGCAAGCACACAAAGGATGCAAAACAGTTTCTGAGGCATACATAATGCTGTCTGGTTTTGGTTTATCAGTGCAGAATTAAATTCCCTTCAGGTCCCCAAACTTCTTATTTTTTACATAGGCACACCATATTTATCAAACATAGGAACTCAGAAGACCATCTCTCTTGGGCTGTCTTTAGACAGATGTCACTGTTGTGGGCATCAGGACACAATAAATTAAAGCCATAACTTTCTAATTGTCTCTGTGCCAAAGACTTGAAGAACTGGACTGCTGAGGGCAGCTGCAGGAGAAAAGTGCCAGGGACTAACACAGGCCAGAGAAGAAACAGTCGTCCAAGGAAGCCAAGGACACATCACTGCCTCCACTGTTCTGGTGCCTGTTTTCCAAACTGTTGCAGAAGAACTTTTCCCTATATTTTTCCAAGCTGCATGGTAATGCCTGCCAGGATGTAGCTGTCCTTAAATCAGTGGTGTATGAAATGGAAATACTTTTACTATTCTCTTGGATTTTGAGACTGCAAGATGAAGCTAGGTTATAATTTCAGGCATTTTCTTGCAGTTATGAAAACTAAACAGTAATTTATGTACTGTATGTACCTATATGTTTTTATATATACATACCTTTGGTTAAGGTAATTAATTTCTGATTAATTTTAAATAATTCTTTTCAAAATAATACTGGTTACCAGGAGCTGTTATTTTATTCAGACATTAGGACTAAAACATTTAGAAGGAAATCATATGCTTTAGCATTTTAAAGCATCATAGGGTAATAGTTCACAAATAAGACTTTCATGCAATATACTTTACACACTGGTTTACAGTTATTTTCACTAGTTATTTGCTGGAGGTCTTTTAAGAGTCATCCTAATACCTAGGTGTAACACTGATCTAAGAGAGATGTTCTGAAAGCTAATAGACTCTTCATAGGTAGACTGTACCTATTAAATTATAGTAAAAGTATTTTCTAACCTTACATTTAATAGAAAGTAGCTGGGACAGAGAGAAGAAAAGCCTTTGATAGCCACTGGTCTCCTTTCTGCCCAAATTATCTCATGCTCTGTAGATTCCCTTTCTAAACCAGACCATTGAGCAATTACCTGGTTCTGCTTACACTTTCAATAGCTTCTAAAGGCTAAAATCCTCTCAGAATGACAGCCCATGTACAAAGGTGAGCAGTACTCATGTGCATTAAGAGCTGATCAAGGAGTGAAGATAAAGTCACACCTAGGCACCAATTAATACCACTTCAAGTTAAAGGTGATTTTCTTACAATATTGCCACTTTATAGTATGCACATTGGCTCCCATTCAGTCAAACACTTATGCCAGACCAAGTTATTACTTTGAATAGACAAAAAAAGTTTCGAAATCAGAATCTCCTGCAGATTAGGAAGTAGCTGTGTTCATTCAGTGTCCTTCAGGCTTGTTTTCCTTCAACAATACTATGATAATATCTTTATTCCCCTCTTTCTGTTGCACATATTCTACACAGCGTTAGATGCTGAACAGAAGCACTTAAATCAGGAGAGAAATTAGGCTGGGCTCTTTAATGAAAATAATGAAAAATAAGTACATCCTTCCTTTGACTATAAAGGGAATCCCAGGCTGCTTTTCTTTAAAGTTAGGTAACTCCTTCAATAGCAGTTCCCATCAGATTTCTCGTATACACACACAGAACTCCCAACAGAAACACTTGTCTCCAGAATCATTAATAATTGCTTCCTACAGATTGGAAGGAGTTATTACAACAAAAGGAAAATTACTCATAGTCAGATGGCTACCACACAAGGAATATAAGATCCAACTCTTGTTATGTTATTGTGCCTGTGAGGGTATAGCACCTGTTATGATCTTCATTTAATCACCTTGCTCTTTGCCTTCTGCTCATCATATTTCCCAAGGCTGTTAACGTCTTCTTTCTTCATTCCATTGCTGAATCTCATCCAGTTTATGAAAAAAAAAAAAAAATTAATGTGTACTCCTAATAGTTACAAGACATTTTTTACATCATGTCAGAAGGAAAAAGTGGGACTCACTATCTCAAGGAAGCCAGTTTGTGAACTTTATCCCTGCCAAAGCTTATACATCTGTTTAATGTTTTGCTAACAGCAGTGATATTGAAGAGAATGTAACTGCTGCCACTAAGTTAGAAACATGCGTAAGTTTTAGCAGGCTCAGGGTGTAATTAAATATGTATTATTTCTCTTTTTTCATTTAGTCTCAATAAGAAAGCTGGAGGATTTTAAAATACCATTATCTATGTCTTGTCTTACTGAACTTCTACTGTCATTGCGCAATTTTAATAAACCTAGTGATGTATATTGATGATGTAAATTGAGCAGTTTATCAGATTTCTATTAATCTATTTTTTTTAATTCTGTTTTTCTTTAAGTATCAG
This sequence comes from Oriolus oriolus, assembly GCA_013400235.1. Classification (NCBI taxonomy): domain Eukaryota; kingdom Metazoa; phylum Chordata; class Aves; order Passeriformes; family Corvidae; genus Oriolus; species Oriolus oriolus. The sequence goes on from VXBT01001844.1 coordinate 75,668, forward strand.
AAAATGCCTCAACTAATAAAGTAGTTAGATGACTTTTAAATATTAATCGTATGAATGTATGCAAAGATTGTTGCAGCATTAGTAGAAAAATATATTACCGTTTATGTTTTTTAATTTCTAAAAGAAATCCTAGAAAAATTTGAGGGAAAGCTGATGATTTCCATGAGTGAAATCTGTTACTAGACTTACTACTAAACTTTACCACTACATTTTTTGCAAAGATATTTCCCTAGAAAAGCCACAGTGTTATAGAAAGTAAGTCACTTGAAAGTAACCAAGGTAAGAATGATCACTTATTTTCAATATTATCTCGCATATGGAAAATAATTTATAGGTTTTAGAATGATTTGTCTTTAGGGAAAATCTGTGTGAAGGCCATCCTGAGGTTATTTGCCTTCATCTATTCCTCATATCAAAAGCAATTAGTTCTGATAGGATAGACATTATGTAATAGAAAAATAAGTCAGTGGAGTAATAATTGTTAGAATATGCTGAAGAAGAAAGTATCTTCACATTCTTTTTTGAGAACAAAACAAATAAGGATACCATTTCTAGAATTTAACATTTGTCATTACTGTGTGCTCAATTCAATTATCATTATTAAAACTCCCATTAACAATAAATTAAAATTATTAATATTTTTATACTTGTTGACAGATTGGTACTGCTAAAATGGCACAATATTTAGGAATGCTATTATTCATCTCTTGATGATGACAAAAATCAAAGTTAGTATGAGACTGGCAAGCTCATTAAAAGGATTTTTTTAAAATGGAGAATTAGATTATATAATATCATACCTATCTGGTTCTCATTATAAATATTATTCTAGGAGCAGCTCAGTAGAAACATAAAAATGTGAAAGACATTATTCAGGTTATTTTCTTTCCATTTGCACTTGCTGTGGAATCATATTGGATGTTTATACAATGTTCATAGAAACAGAAAGAAAATGTTGATGAGAACAATTACTTAATCTGTAAGAAGACTGGGAATATAAAATTTCTCAAAACATGAATTATAGGATTTTAATAAGCTGCTTTCAATAGGATGTATGAAAGAAAAGCACCCAAAGTCAGAAATGTGTTATTTAAAACATACAGTGAAAATATTTATTAAATTCCTTGAGGAAATAAATGCTATTCCTTTTGTTTCAAGTAATATTAAAGAACTAAACTGCAGAAGTTTTCCATAATGTCTGGAGTCTCAAGACGACTCTTAACTAAATGCTGCAGAAGAGCAGTCTACTCAGGATGACTCATGGTGTTCATATGAAGTTGTATAAAGAGAAGACCAATCATGAAAATGTTTATTGGCTTGCCCAGAAAAAAGCGCAAGATTTTGTTTTTTGCATTTTCCTTGGCTCTGAAGACAGAGGCTGATAATTAAAATACATTTTTAGTGTAACTACAATGGCATACACACAGCAAGGCAATGAAAAAGTAACACTTATATTTTTTGTAACTAATAATGTAAGGGAAATTATACTAATCAAGATAAATTAATATCTCAACTCAGTGTTTAAATATAAACACAAAAGGTGGTATCCAATCTGCATATAAATAAGTATTTGATTGTTGAGAAGATAATCCATATTTCCATAGGTTAAATAGCTGCTTGAATTCATTAAAAACATAGACATATTCGTAAATAAAGACATTTTAGAGACTGGATAAACCTCTCCAAGTAATATTCCAAAAAGTTTCAACATCTTGTTAATTTTTAAAATTAAAGTCAATGTTTAAATTCAAAGTCACAGTAGCAACATTTTCTTATTTATTCCCCATTAATAATTATTCTGGGATAGTCGTTAAGGCAACAGGACTGGAACACCTATCAGATACCAACTTCCAAAAGAAGCTGGAAATATTAACATGTCATTTGTGCCATTCTTTGAAACCAAAAGGGCACAATTATAGTTAAGTGTTGGAGCAAGAAATAGTATCTATAGAGGACAGATTGCTTTTTGTTTCCTTTATTTCAGATTTTTATTTTCCTCCTTTGTAACTTGAACTCAGATAACTTAAATCCTGGTATTAGTTTTGTTCTTTTCCCAGACTTAACACGAGTAACTACTTAAAATTCCTTCAGTTTCAAACTTTTCTCAAATTATTATCCCTATTTAATAGGATATTATGAGGAAAAAAAGAAGACCTCTTTATTTCCTCTTCTGTTGAGGACAGCCAGCAGTGGAGCATATTGTCCTGAGAGGCATCCATCCTTCAGAGGATTTTATTCCTCAACTGGACTAAGACCTGAATGGCCTCATCTGACCCCAGCAGCAGCCCATTTTCTGGCAGAGGAGTAGCCTAGAGATCTCCCGGGGTCCATTCCATGTTCTGTAAAATACTTGTAGGTACAACTTCTCTACTTCATGTCAGCACAGAAAATAAGTCTAACTTGTACAAAATTTGAGTAATTTATCCTCATTGACAAAGATCTTCTGGATTTAGTGATGCATCCTTTCAAATCACACTAAGTGAATAAATAAGAATGGGAATGTTTTGGATATTTGATCTGTTTTCATTTGCTGTCGCATCTGGAACTGATCGCTTAAGCTCTCAATGGAGTAAAACCCCAACTTTTAAAACGTCTTTTAAAACCTTGTGCTTAGTTTGTGTTTTCTGAGGAGAGTAATAATGTGTATGAATGTACTCTTTCAAGATTCTACAGAAAGATTAGCATGAAGGAAGAACTCCATAGGAAACTAAGATTAGGTTTTCCTTGCTCAGTAAGTATCTGTTGTAAAAATATGTCCTAAAAAAAGTCTTCCTGGAATCAAATAAGGGACATCTCTGACTTCATTACTTTCAGGTTTCTTACTAGTTAACTAGATTACATCAGGATTTAATGTATTAGTTCATTGAGGTAGTAACTCTAGGACTGAGCTAATTAAGGAAAGGATCAACTAGTCCCTTGAATGCTGAGCATAATGTACACGGTAAAGAATAGCTGGGGTTAGAAATCTGAGCAGGATAACTCAGGTGCTTGAGGCTGGTTTGGTCTCTTATTTTTCTGTGTCCACAAACACACTGTGTACTGAATTTTTTATATTCCAATAGCTGAAGAACAGTCATTTTGGATTTTTTTCATTATAACAATAACACCCAACAGCCACAAAAAAAATTAAAAATAAAAAATTGGCTGTTATTTGATTGAAGGGTCAGTCAATCCTTTTTGTCCTGACTCTTCTCTCCTTTCTGCCCCATGCCTTGGCACATATATCCAGTTTTGTTTCTGCACCACAAATTGCATAGCTGGATTTCTTCCAGATATCAGAGAATACAAGGGTCAGCAGCTTGGATGCCCTAAGAAACTCAGGGCTTTGCTAGGTTTTGCTGTAGAAGATAGGGATGTCCAACAGAGGTCTCCCAAGCATTAGGAACAGGTAATGCATAGTCCTAAATATTATATATTCCTCTGCCCCCAGCAGAACATATAGATGTAAAGCATGTTTTACTCTCGAAATTGCTGTCAGTATATGCAACACATTTTGGATGGAACTTGAGAAATAGTTTATGGCTGTTTCTGTGCAGCATCTTGTAGTCATTAAAGCAACATCAGGAAAAGTGATCGTAGCTGGCTTAATTTGCGGTGTTTGTGTCACATGCATTAGATACAAGAGTGAATCATTTAAGCTGCTGCAGCCATTTTCCACAAGATGGTTTGATTGTTTCAATGGCCATCAGTTCAGGCACAACTTATTTCTGCTGAGGTAAAGTATACCTCATATGCCAAGGTAAGCTCGTATCATTTAAGGTGAGACCTAGACATCTAAAAATTACCGTTCCTTCCATGTCATGTTACTACTTTTTGATTGCTCTAGCAAATAAACTAAGAGAGATTATATACTGAGCTGCAGTCAGAACAATACATACATAGATGTTGTAGGCTTCTGTGCTTCATTAAAATCCTAACACTTTTTGGGTCACTCTTTTTTCTAAACTATTTTATTCAAAGAACAATATTTATAACAATAAGATTGTACTATTATTAATAATATTAATTGATAATATTCAATTTTTCCTTCACTATGAAAATATTGACTACCTCCATAAGCACCTCCATATCATCAAATATTTCATAGCCAGCCTGAAGCTGCAAGCATTTCTTAATGTTTTTACAAAGCATATTCACCAGTTATTTTCTTAATAAATCAAATTCATAATTTGTCTCTAAGGCAGCCTCAGACAGGATCTTTAAAACATTTACAAGTCCTTTTTTATTATATCACACAAGTAGTCTACTGTCTGAGAAACACAAAACACCAGGAAGGGTCCTAGTCTCCTTCTTCCTTTTACATGTGTGCAGAGCATCTTTCTAATTTCTAGCATGATTTATTGGAAGAAGTCCTTGTACAGATTATTGTGAAGCATTTTTTGTTATTCCACTGGAAACTGGAAGGATGTAATTTGATTTCTGAGAAATGAAATCATAGAATATCTCAACTTGTAAGAGACATAAGCGTCATGAAGTCCAACTCCCTGCTCCTCACAGGACTACTCAAAAAGAAACCAAATAATGAAAATTTTCATCCAGAGACTCCTTGAACTCTAAGAGGCTGAAAAACTAAAAACTAAAAAAAACCGAACAGCAAGCAAACAAAACCAACAAAAAACTATTTTATGTTAGTCAAAATATAGCAAGCTGATGCTTTAGTGGGAAGCCTGAAAACTTTGGTATAATCAGTCCCACATTTTTTTGACACTATTTTATCCATAGATATTTTTTGACAGCACATTTCACAAAGAAACAAGTTATATTTGCTATCATATTAAAGGTCCAAGAGAACTTGCATAATATTTAAAAGTTATTTGCTTCTCACTGATAAGCATTTATTCTAAGTTTCCCATCCTGTTCCTATTTTCTGTTCTTTTTCTAGTCCCCCTCTTTCCATCTTGTAATTAAACATCTATACTTAGCCTGCTCAATAGATCTTTTATTTAAGAGATTAATGATTTTTTTTTTTGTTGTTGTTATTAATGCAGGTCAGTCATCAGCTGAAGAGACAGAAGGAGTTGATATGAAACTCCTTCTGTGTTACATTTGTTTGAAGAGGTGTGCATAGTTCTGGGCAAAGGATCTGTACCAGAGAGATGTTTCAAGGACCCTGGAGGCTGAGAATTGCTTTCTGAATGGGCGCTAAATGCCTGTGTGGGCATTAGTGTGGTGTGAAACTTGGATGTTTTGCATTTCTGTATCATTAAAGGGATATTTTTATTTTTGCATAGCCAACTGATAGAGGAACACTGGTCTATTGACATCGGAGAGAGAGGCAGTCCTGAATGAAATGCATTTCACCTAACTCTAGCTGCCTGAAAAATGGGCATCTAGTCAAACCTATTTGTCTGGGCCTCTTCTCCCTCCCCTTTCAGTCAATAGAGAAATAGATTCTGCCACAGAAAATTCATGCCCTTATCTCAGACATACAACCAAGATGAGATGGATTACCTTCTGGGAGTTTCCTCTTTCTTTTGAGTAACTATATAGGGAGGCTACATCTTGAACTCCGAGCAGCCATTTAACTTTTAGATGGCTAGCTAAACATACCCTTTACATACCTTTGTAGATCAGATGTCTGTTTGCAGACAAGAAAATTAAAGACTTGGCAAAACCATTCTAAAAGCTGGAAGCAAATTCTCCTAATGCATGTTAAAAAGAAAACTGTATTTGCATGGACTGTCTTTCCAGCCTTTCATCTGCTGCTGTGCCAGTGATCCACTGGGTTCAAAGAGTCAGCAGCTCTCAACTGCATAAGATGAGGAGGCTGAGGAGCAGAAGGATAGAACAGGTATCTAAGAAAGCTCTAAGTGCTTGAACAGTGAATTCAGAGTGAAGAGATTGATCAGCACTACAGGAACTGAGAACGGTGTTGTTGCAAGTCAGCTACAGCAGAATTAGTGAAAGAAGTAAATGAATAACGAACCGTGAATTGGGGTAGTATTATGCTAGTCAATATTTTGCAAAGAGCTGAACAGAATTTGGATCTTCCTTGCTAATTTGTATGTCTCTATGTTTGGAAAAATTAGGCCAGAAAACAGAGGGTTCAGACCTCTGGCTTTACAAATTTAAAAGTCAATAGAATTAAAAGTTACACTCCAAGGTTTTGCTTGAGCATGATGCATGTGGCTTGTTAATATGTTTTTTAAAAGCTAATATAATATCTTTCTTAAAATTCTAAATTCTTTTTATTTCCAACTGCCTTCTGAACAACATGAAATTTCTGTGAGTATATTTTCAGGAGCATCTGGGTTGTTAACAATGTTATCTACAATTTTGAAATTACTTAGTTTAAATTTCCTCCAGTGAAATTCCAGAAATGTCAGCCTTTATAGTAAACTCTACTTTGAAGTTAACTTTTCAGTTGTATGTGAATACAAATACTTTATTTATTGTCTTCTAAGCAAAGAAGCAGTGAGAATGTCATAATATTTTTGGGGGCTTTCATGTTCCCATCTGTAAAGAGATGAATATGACATCTAACATTACACGAACTCAGTTATGTACTTCTATCAGCCAGCAGATCTTTGTGTGCACCCAGTGTTGCACAGATTCAGTTTGTCCTTGAACCAGTCACTGTGAGTCAGTTTGCCAAAAGAGATAGACGGATTAAACAGATGTATGAAATGGAAGAAGAGAATATACAAAAGCTGTAATAGATTTTGCTAAAATTTCCCTCTCAGCCCAGGTAGACACTAAGAGAAGACTGAGCTCAAGGACCAGGGGCAAGTGGCATTCGTAAATGACAAGATTAGTTAGTGGGTTTGCACAGAGAAATCATAATACCCTGCTAGGTTTTTTTTAATTTTTGTAAAATTGATAGAACTTGCAGTATTCAGTTTGTGTGTCCAGGTTTTGGTATCAGGAGGCTGCATGATGAACTCTGTGAAAAGATGTCAAGGGCCGCCCCATGTCAGACACAGCCAGATCCAGCTGTCTCCACAATGGACTCAGAACACAGCAGTCAAAATTATTTTCATAAAAGGACAAACCACTGCATGGCAGAAAGAACAGCGAGAAAGGAAAGTGTGAGAGAAAACACTGGAGACACCAAGATCAGTAAAGAAGGAGGTGCTCCAGGCACTGGAGCAGAGATTGCCTGAAGCCTCTGGAGAGGAGCACAGTGGAGCAGATATCCACTCTGTAGTTCATGGAGGATCACACTTCAGAGTAACTGGGTACTACCTCCTATAGAGACAACTAATGCAGCAGCAGGGAAAAAGTGTGAAGGGGCATCAAAATGGAGTTTTAATGGACTGACCTCAACCTTCATTTCTCATGTCTCTGTGCCCCTGCTAGAGGGACGAGACAGAAGAGTCAGGAATAAAAGAATGAAGTTAAGCCTGGGAAAGGGTGGGGGAAAAATGTTGGTTTAACATTTTTGTCTACGTTTTGTAGTATCCAACACTCTTTTAATTGGCAATACATTAGATGAATGAATCTTCTACATGTCAAATATGTTTTGCCTGTGACAGTAACTGCCATGGGATCACCGTCTTTACTCCATAAGCTTTTACATCTTATTTATTTATCTGCCCTGTTGAGGACAGAGAGTGAGAGAGAAGCTGTATGGGCATGTGACTGCTGGTCAAGGATCTCTGGAGACCAAGTTGTTCATATCTCTCATTGGAAGCAGGACCAAAGCAGATCTATGTGAACCATAAGCAAACCCCGCTTATTTAGAGCAAGAAGAATGTTCATTGCTATAAGTTATTACTACACTGCAGATATTGCATGTAACTATTGCAATTATTTAAATACAAAGCAGGTATCCATACCTAATGGGTAGGTCTTATTGTTCAGGAAAACTTAAAATTATAAGAATAAAAATTTAGTACCTGCAAATACAGTAATTTTACTGAGAAATTTGTTTATCTGATCAGTGTCAGGACTACAGAAAAACACAAGTTGACATTAAAAATGCATGTCAGATCAAGTGTATGAAAAGACAGTATGTTGCCTGGTTTGCTTTTGCTCTGTTTTTGGATTATAAATGAAACTCTTTTTAGGAAATATTGCTCAACTGTTTCTTGGAGGGAAAGGTAGTTCAAACATTTCCATCTCCATTTGGAGGAAAGATTTCTCTACCTCTAAATCAGAGTGAAATTTGCATTTGCCTCATGGTTCTGAAGTGAAAATATTCATGTCATTATTACTTTGTACTCTATTGTATAGGATCTTTCATGTTCATTTCTTTATGATGCTTTGCTATTTTACAAGAGTCAGTTTCAGCAAACAAATCTGCGATTTTCTAAAGTAAATTTTGAATGGTTCTTCATAACATTGAAATATTCTAATTCCACCATATTTATGGCTTTAGTGACTATGATTAGACTGACACTTTTCTACCAATACATGTGTATTCTTTCCTTAGAATGTGTATTTAGAACACCAGTTTAATGCTTAACAGTAAAAATATCTCATATTTGAATAAAATGTGCAGCATAGATCTCCTGGAGCTGAGTGTATTTTAGACATTGCTAATAACTCTCAACACATTTATCACAGTAGAAATCTGCTTCTCAAAAGCTCAAACACTAAAAGGACCTTACATTTACCAAATGGTATAATTCATGTCAGTGTGTATTTGAATTTGGTAATTTATGACAGATAAAATTCAGCAAACACCTTTTTTTGTCTCTAAAAATCAGGTAGGTGTAAAACAGTATCTTTCTGCAGTTGAACCCATGGGAAACTGTAGAAAACCCATTTTATTAAAAAAACCCCAAAAAGTCCGAAAGTTTCCATGAGAATGCATATCTTTGTATGAACATTAGAGAGAAAAGAAATTGGGTGTACAACTTTTTAAATTTGCTGTAACTCCCTAAGACAGTTCCTACTTAAAACATACGTTCAAGCTCACTTTAGCAGTCAGTTGTTGTTTATGCCTTTAAAAGCAATAGTGTCTACTTTGCCCACTTTACAACCCACTGGCAGGATGGACCTGAACCCAACCAGTGTGTAAATATTGTGTCACCAGGGTCTCTGCGGTGAAGACATTCCTATGGGAGCAGGAGGCCCAATGTGGACATCTAGCGTTGGAATTCAACTGTGTCCGTGTTGGCACCTACATCTGATCCCATCACTCTTGATACCCTTTAGCAGTCGGTGCGTGAACTGACACATATGGGTAACCAAGGGCAACCACCAAACCACAGCCAAAAAGCAGAGGGTAGATTTATTTCATTACCTCACTAACAATGCCAGGTGGCAGAGACACATGTGGACACAGGCTCTGTTCGGTGTTGCTCACCCTACTGGACAGCGACGGAGGTGGGGCTCGCTGCCTGCCTCACTACAATAAAAGGCTTCACTCGTCTGCGTGAGAGTGTGCTACCTCTCCACAGGATTTCTACTTCTCAAAACAGGTAGAGGATGAACAACATTAGGCATAATAAATGTAGTTTTCCCACACTGACATTTTTAGCATTCCCAGCTGCAAGGTCATTTTGAGCAAAATTATTCCTTCCTCCTCTTCTGTGTTTAACCCTTTTCTCCCAACAGTGAGTGAACAGAAGCAAGTGTTCTTCAAACATGATTAATTTCACCTTAAATACTTAAATTCGGCTAGATGAAACAAATCCTCTGTGGGGAATCAAGGTTACTAGATTTGATAATGCACCTGCATTCAGACAACTAAAGTTGAGTTGTATGGCCTTCCCTGATGTTTTGTGACAATTCTGAAATACAGCTACATGTATACTGTACTGTGTCTAGAGGGTTTGATTGGGTAGGCACACTCATCAAATTCTTCTGGGCTGAATTCGGCTCAGTATGAAATCTGAAAGAGGAGGGGTCACAGTTTGTAGGGAATTGCTCTAGGAATTTTTTGTCATTTTCACACTTTTTACTGAAGCAAGAACTGAAGGAGACAGGGGAAAAAGAATCAGTTTGGGATGGGTGGGAAGTGCTTAAATCATTTGCACTGTGAATGGAAATGCATAGTTATACCTACTTTAGCACCTTTTTTTTTATATATCTCGCTTCAGTCTTTATAGTAAAAGACAGATAGTGGTAGCAAAATGTCATCAAAAGATTTGTTTAAAATTTCTGTTCTTACTCTTTAGAAGAACAAAGCTGGTTGCATATGAAAACATAAATGGAATACCAATTAAGTGTTATGTTTCTCTACATCAAGCAAATAATGTTACCTTATAGGATTCTATGATTGAAATTGAGGGGGAAAAAATTCCCCGAATTTCATGATGTCCTCCTTCCGCTCTTTGACAAGATTTGTGTTATTCAGATTGATCTCTTGGCAAGCAGCAATTGTCTTAAGTAATTTCATTATGGAGGTGCAGACATAGAGACGGTTTGGATTAAGACAACATTTTACACTGAAGTATCTGCTTTGTTGACAAAATTAACAGCTCACTGTCAAGTCAGCAGTACCAATTGAGTACATTGCCAAGTAAAAGGCTTTCAACTCTTGTTTTCCAGAAACCGTACATATCACTAAATGCAATGTTCATGGGCACAAGGAAATCTATCCTGTTTATTTTACTGTAATTAGCTTATACTGGTTGTTGTGAAGTATCACACTGCCCTAGGGAACAAAGTATAATGGTCCAAATTCAATGTATACCATCTATGTCTAGTGAAAGCATATTTCACCTACTGATCCTGCAGTGGTATTAGCACTCGTGAAACCATATCTTCTTCTTGACCAAGGAATAGAGGCAACTGAAAACTAACACACCAAAAACAAATTAGCAATAAACAACATAAATTTTCGGCTCAGTGAATTTTTGTCTCCACAACTCTTGTTCAACCTGGTGAATGTCACCTGTGAACAGGTATCTGGGTGGACAGAAGGGAAATATTGTGACATAAAGCTGAAGGCAGGAAGATGCATAGGTTAGCAGCAACACAGAGCTACATGTTCCTCAGTAAGCTGTGACTTGAGCCAAACATCTACCCTACTCTTTTTCCTGGTATTCTGAAATCATGGAGAAATAAATTTTGAAGCACATGTAATTTGCTACAATGAAGTGGTAATGTTGCTATATTAAAGGCTCACTTTTGCATCAGGCATTATGGAGAACTGTGCTAGCTGCTCACCATCTGGGACTAGCAGTGGGCTGCTGACATACTCCAGCTATTACCCCACTGCAGCTCAGAATTAGTGTCTGAGCTTCTGTTGGGGGCTAAGGACTCCAGAAGCTGAAACAGAAACATGGGTCTTAAGAACATGTCAAGAATAAGTTTTGAAAAAGTTTGTTAGACTTTGGTTAAGGATCATGAGAGGATGTGAAAGTACAAGAGATATCTAGGTTTCTTCAGGCTTAGATCCCAAGGAACAAGTCACTAACAGCAACCTGTTTTGTTAGACCCAATGTTATTCACATAGCACTGTCATATGGTGTTGTTTTTTCTAGTAGCAGGAGGTAAGGTTTGTGATGAGTTTGCAGGGTCTCAAGACTGAGGGTTAGTTGTAACAGTAATTTTTGTATTTCTATGGCTACTTTGATTTACTTTTGTTGAAATTTGTATGATACCATCATGGTTTTACAATTCTAACAATGTTTTACAAATACAGATATGTTAAAATGGGAGAGGGCTTGAGAAATGATCCCCTGCATAGCCTTACAGAACATCAGGAAAAGAGACAGAAGGCAAAAGTGTATGTTTATCAACTTCCATTATGTTGTTTTTCCTGCTAAAAATTCATAATGTATTCTTTCAATTTCTGAAATAATTACAACTTGACTAATTACGATTCTTAGATTAGGCTGTTAAGATATCAATTATGCTAACAATAAATTATTGACTTTATATGTAGAGCATGCTTTCTTTTTTCATATACAAAGTTTTGAGCATAAAACTATTTATTTTCTGCTAATTGCCTATGAATCCAAAATTTCCATGGAGGAAATGAATAATTCTCCAAAACTGGAATGAACTGTACTTGTTAGCTTTTCAGTAACAACCACTAAGCATTGAAACAGTCTATTTTTCTGCAGAATAAAGATGGTAAGATCAATTGTACCTATATTATTCACTCACAAACAGATCAATTTCTTTATGCTCAGCCTTTATTGCAACATGTTCCTCTCTCGTATTGTTAAGGCATATTGAACCAAATTGGAAAAAGGATAAAGAAAAATAAAAGTAATCTGTTGAGGGCCCTGACCCTATATTGATGCAAATAAATTATCTCAGAAATTTAATCGCATGTATGAAAGGATGCATATATATATAGTACATGTATATATAGAGTATATGCATAAATGTATATTTTTGGTCTCCCCCCTCCTCTTTTTTTTTTTTTGAATACTGCTCAATTTTTCTTCATGATTTGAAGTTTTGGCCTCAGAGAAGACTAGACTGCATTTTTTCTAGTAGGAAAAAATGTTTCCTAGATAGACTGTTACAAGACCAGACAAAAAAAGTCAGTGAAAATGCATGAAATATTACAAATTTCCCTCTTTTTTTTCCAAAGAAACACATTTCAATGAAGCATCTACATGCTCTTGAAAACAAGAGTATGAGTTCCAGGTTTTTGGCTCCTCCACCTTTATATATTTTCCTGGCTCCTCTCTGCTTCTTTTAAAAAGGTCCCTGCTTGTCCATGTCAGAAGAATCACTGTCTCAGTGTCTGCTGAGAAAAAGACTCTGAATGGAAAATAATTAGTGTCGGGGGTTAGGTTTCTTAAGGGAATTTTCTTCCCATTTTCTTTCCATTTCCTTCTGTCATGGAAATGGCAAATGGGCTACAAAAGATGTAGCCAACGCCTTGGCATTCCGTTAGAATGGTTCTGGGAAAGGAGGAGAAGCAGTGTGGTGCTTGGCAGATTTTTAGCTGGGGTCTTTGCCCAGCTTGGAGGGCAAAGGGTTGTGGGTTTTGGGGCTGGACTTTCTCCTGCCCAGAGGACTTGCTGCTATTGCTGAGCCTTCCTTGCCGTTTCTCCTTACTGTTGGTGCGCTGCTGCTCGCGGTACCGGCCACTGGACTGTGACTTTGCAGCACCTGCCCTTGCTAAGAGAGACCCCCACCATCTGCATGGGTGCCTCAGGGGAAAACTGGGCCCCCCATCTCTTCCCTGTCTCCAGATGGAGCACCTCCCGGCTGCTTACTGGAGCCTTGGCTGCTGCTGCCATTGCCAGGACACCACACAGGACATGTGAGAGCTGGGGAAAACCAAAACACCCCACCCAACACCTTCCATCTCCCCAAGGCCACCATTACCCCCTGGGGAAGCTCAGGATGCCCTTGGGCTTCCCGCTGGAGCTGCCTGAGCCGACAGCGTCCCCTGATCCTGCGGAGGGAAGTCACTGCAGCCCCTCTGCCTCACCTGGAGCCATCAGCACCCCTGCAGCCACGGGGGAGTCACTGCAGCCCCTCTGCCTCACACAGAGCCATCAGCACTCCCTGCAGCCATGGGGGAGTCACTGCAGCCCCTCTGCCTCACACAGAGCCATCAGCACTCCCTGCAGCCACGGGGGAGTCACTGCAGCCCCTCTGCCTCACACAGAGCCATCAGCACTCCCTGCAGCCATGGGGGAGTCACTGCAGCCCCTCTGCCTCACACAGAGCCATCAGCACTCCCTGCAGCCACGGGGGAGTCACTGCAGCCCCTCTGCCTCACACAGAGCCATCAGCACTCCCTGCAGCCATGGGGGAGTCACTGCAGCCCCTCTGCCTCACACAGAGCCATCAGCACTCCCTGCAGCCACGGGGGAGTCACTGCAGCCCCTCTGCCTCACACAGAGCCATCAGCACTCCCTGCAGCCATGGGGGAGTCACTGCAGCCCCTCTGCCTCACACAGAGCCATCAGCACTCCCTGCAGCCACGGGGGAGTCACTGCAGCCCCTCTGCCTCACACAGAGCCATCAGCACTCCCTGCAGCCATGGGGGAGTCACTGCAGCCCCTCTGCCTCACACAGAGCCATCAGCACTCCCTGCAGCCACGGGGGAGTCACTGCAGCCCCTCTGCCTCACACAGAGCCATCAGCACTCCCTGCAGCCATGGGGGAGTCACTGCAGCCCCTCTGCCTCACACAGAGCCATCAGCACTCCCTGCAGCCATGGGGGAGTCACTGCAGCCCCTCCGCCTCAACGAGAGCCCTCACTGCCCCCTGCCGGTTGTGATCATAACTACACCAAAGGAGAAATTGCTTCACAGGCAAGTAAAAGGCTGTTATTCGGTTTTCTGAGTTTTTTTTTTTGTTGGTGGTGTTGTTGTTTGTCTGTATATGTGTATGTATATATTCTAGTTAAGAACTGTTATTATGTATTGTCTGTATATATGTATGTATATATTCTAGTTAAGAACTGTTATTATTTTTCCCACATCTTTGCCTGAAAGCCCCATAAATTCAGAGTTATAATAATTTCAAGGGAGGGGGTTCATTTTTTCTATTCCACAAAGGTTCCTGCCTTCCTTGGCAGACGCCTGTCTTTTAAACCAGGACCCTTGGCTACTGAGTCTGTGACAGTGCTTTCCCAAATTTGGACCCAATCTCGCATGTGCAGGAGCTAATTTGAGGATTAAATGATTATGAAATAAGCAGACTATGTGGCAAGTGGAACAGACTCTTCTGTTTTCAAAATTTTTTACTTTTATGCTTTTCTACAGTCATTTAACTTATGAATCCTGATGCCATTAATTTCAAGTTATATATAAAAATGTTTCAACGGTCGTAATTTTGAAGAAAGCTTTGCAGCATCAACTGAAACTCTAAACGTTTAGAAGATATATCTTCTTATCAAAACAATAATTTGATATTAATTCTTTTGGTTATTATTTATGATGACTAACTTCTCTTTGTGTATGCATTTAACCATCGTTATTGCCTGTCTTTGGGTATTTGTTCAAACACAGGTTTTTGCATGCATGATAGCACTATTATTTCTTGAATATAATCTTTGTTAAGCTGCCAAATTCATTTATTTTCAATCTTGTTTTAGAGGCAAAATAATACATAACTGGAAAGTTTTACTACAGTAAAATCTATTGTGAGTCACAGAGCAATTTACTAAGTTAAATTGCATTAATATCTTTTTTTAAAAGATATTTTGTATCTGGCCTTTTTTTTGCACTCGTGACAGGTTTTCCTTTCAGATGAAAAAAGATTATAAATTTGGTAATAACAACTGAAATTGATGCTCCATATGAGCTTTCTTTTTTTTTCTACCAACAAAAATTCATTGTGTTTAAGACTTTAGGGTCATAATTAGCTTTATGGCATCAGAAAATACCTGGTTAATGCAAAGACTACTATTTATGAGAGATCACAAAGGAGTTAGGATATACTGTGTTTCTACTTTACCCAGTTAACTTGAAATTATGATAACAGCAGCCACACTTTAAGTGGCTGCTATGGTATGACACAGAACAGCTTATTTGCTAGTAACTAATTACAGGAAAGACGTATGTTCTCATGGAAAGAAAGAGTAAGTAGTAAAAAGTAAAAATAAACTATTCTTAAGCCTCTACTTTGCAAAAATCTGAATGATATTGGTTATCACCTTTAATAGTACTTTTTATAACCCTTAAAAATATTTTATTTGGTTTATGTAACAAGGGCCCTATGCAGGGGTGGCCTCTGTGAGAAGAGATCAGGGACTGTCTCCATGTCAGAAAAAACCAGTTCCAACCAATGCCCACTGTTGCCCAAAGCTGAAACCATCAGTAGTGCCGGTAGTGCCTCTGTGATAACATAATTAAGAAATAGTAAAAAACAGTATGGAGCAGCTGTGAGAGATGAGTGAGAAAATGTCAGGGAAACGTTCCTGCATAGACCAAGATCAGAGAAGAAGGAGAGGACTTCCTCTCCCACACACCTGAACAGAGATTCCCCTAGAGCCCACAGAGAAGAGCATAGTGAAGCAGTCTCCCTGCAGCCCATCAAAGACCATGTCAGAGGGAATTTTCATCCTGCAGCCCATGCAAGACACCATAGCAGAGTAAGTAGATGTGCCCAGAAAAAAGCTGCAACCCACAGAGAGCCCACACTGGAGCAGTGTCCTGGCAAAATCTGCAACCTATGGAAAGCACCACATGCAGGAGTAGGTTTTCTGGAAGGAAATATGGCCTGTGGAGGAACCCACACTAGATTAGTCTGTTCCTGAAGGAGTCTTCCCCAAGGAAAGGGCCCACACTGGAGAAGTTCACAAAGGTCTAGATCCTTTGGGGGGGACAAAATGCTGGTGTTGAAGCAGAGTGTGAGGAAGAAGGAGCAGTAGAAGTGAAATGGTATGTACTGGTAGCAACCTCAGTGTTATTCAGGAACACTATTTGGTCAAATAAAGGCAATTCTCACTAAATAGTATCTTTGAAGAACACAATTATACTTAACTTTGTAAGGATCTCATAACTGAATTTTTATAGAATTTCTTTTAAACACTAATTTGAAATTAATATTTAATTTTGGCCTTGAGCACATAATTGCAATACTGGAAACTTAGACATGCAAATATAAAGAATTTTAGTCTTAATAAGGAACATGGTCTAAAGCAAGATTACATTTTTTGTGATATAAGTAAGAATGATACTTGAAAGTTATACAGGAGAGTGTATAGCTAATTAGGGCAATACTGATGTGTGTTGCAGTTCTCAGGACAGATCTTCTACATTCTCCATCGATCCATACATGATTTTGTGAAGTAGAGAGTAAGTATTGGTGAATTTAGTCCATACATCCTGATTAGATTTTCACAGTTGGGCTCTGGTTGAATGCTTTTAAAGTGACACTTTAATGGAGAGACCTGTGAACAAACCTGAGCTCTATGACTACATCTGAAAGGGTCAAATGGCTGCATATTCTGTGCATCTTCCTTAGAAATAAAATGTTTCAATTCATCTACATTTATCAGATGAAGAAAATGTTTGAACATTCTAGAAACCTCCACCATGCATTAATTCCTGGCTATTCTGACTCCAGATCATGAGTGATAGTCTTCAAGTTACAGTGAGTTTGCATTGTGGTAATGAAAGCGGAAGACATGCACTGAGTCTAAAAAATCTAAGGCTGCCTGTTATATCACACTGCCACTAAAAGGTGGATCAACAAGCACTGAGCTGTGGAATTCCAGAAATTCTTGTGAACTTACCCATTCATTTCTGGTCTTTGACTGATGATGGTTTGCGGGGGTTGGGATTTGGTTGCTGGGGGTTTGTTTTTTTATAAGTTGGTTTTTTTTTGCAACAAATCAATATAATTTACATTTTATACTTCTGAAGTATCTCTAATTCTTTCCTAGTACTTAGAGTTCTGGATACATATAGTTCCTTCTTGAAGGAGTACTCCAGCTGTGTAATGAATTGCTGGCAATTTACATCATGATAAGGAAGAATCTGAGATCACAGGATTTTTCTGCTTCTAGTTATTGATTCAAAATAGCTTAATGATAGATATAGCAAAATCTTCAGGAACAGAACAAAATCCTAAGATTTTTAATTCAGTTCCCATTGCAAGTATTATTTTCAATGACATCAGCTACTTAGAGTATTTTGTTTAATAAACCAGAGAAAGAATAATGTCTTAATCTTATGGAAACTCTCAGATACCTTCCAGACCATATTTAAAATAAATAATATTTAAAGGTGTAATTGATTTCTGCAATTTTAAATCCTGCATAGGAGTAATTTATTTCAGAGTTCATTGGTAGCCACACTCTTTCTCTTTCCCTTATAAAAACTGTTTGCTATTTATGTTAGTATTCAGGCTTTCTCAGAAAGCATGAAAACATTGTCAAGAAACAATAGAAGTGAAAAGGGTCTTGAGAAAATAACTGAGTGCTATAGATATTTGAAAAATAAGATGGTTCATACATGACAAAGAGCAATGAGGTATGAACTTTATTACAGAGCTGTTAAGCACCTCAGTTTTCATTCAAATAACACAAAAATATCTGAAAAGTGATGTGTATAGATACTAGATTTTTTTAAAATTGCACTATTATATGGGTACAATAAATGTAATCAGTCTGAATATTGTCTGAGGAAGAGGAGAACAGATGAAAAGGGATTTCAAAAGGTGTATTTATAAAATTACCTATTTATTTCTTTAAAGCTGGACTACTGAACAAAAACAACAATGAACATGGTAGAAAACAAACTTCCTAAATAGTTAAACTAGATAGTAGCAATTTTTGTAGGTAATATTTCTTTCTCTAAATTATTTTAGTTAGTCTCTTCCATCAGTATTTTTTGCACAATGCATGTTTCTCCTACAGGAGTACTCTCATTCCTACAATTTTTCACTTTCTCCAGATGACATCCATCTCCTTTATTGCAGATGCAGACAGTTTGCTATAAACTGAAAAGGTACTGAATGGAAAATAAAACAAACAAAAAAAACTACACCAAAACCCAAACCATAAAGAACATTGCCATTGTTGCATAAACACTTAATTTCAAATTACAGGCTTAAATCAGTAATAAAACTAACATAGTAGTCACCTTAATATGTGAGTAAGATTACATATAAACATAATTTCATAACAGCACACTAGGAAAATTATTTATACTAGCTATTTCTTGATATTTTGATATTAGGTATTTCTTGAATTGGTGCAGGTTCTTGAATCTGCTTAAAGTAATAACATAAAGACATAATTACAGAAATATTTGTTCTAGTCCTTATATGTGTGTATAAATATATATTAAAACCATACCAGATCAGGTCAATGTCTATGTAACCTGCATTCTCTCTTTGTTATTTCTCAGTAGTGTACACCTAGTAAAGGACATAAGTGTACTTGTCCAGTGTGCAGCAGTGCCCACAATTCTGATTGTTATGCTTAAGATGCCCTTTTTACCAAGATAATTCAGAAACTTCAATTTCTGTTTTTATCTTGAGATCTGGTGAAAGCAAACCAACAAACAAACAAACCAACCCCAAAATACAGTGTTTTATTACTTTAATTAACCAAAAAGATTTGAATTTACCTCAGGTACAGTACTTAGAAAGCTTGCTTATGAGTGTAACACGAATTATTCTTTTCATGCTGTTCCTAGCTGTCTGCATCCTTGACCTATACTGAATGTTATGCATATCCAAATACTAATATTGGCAATTATCTTTTTTGCGTGCAAACACCATATTATTTAGAGCTTCAGTGAAGTGACAAGACACATATACCACCCTCCTTGACTGCTTGCAATGCTACCTGTCAAAAAAGATGAATGATGGAAGGAAAAAGAAGCAGATTTATTTTACCCTGATTGACAAACAGGAATAAGCTGACAAGGTGTGTCACTGACAGAGCTTTATATCCTCAGAAACATGAACACATCTCTTAATTTTTATATGCTTGAATTAATTTTACTTTTATTTCTGTCTCTCTTTCTTGTACCTGGGGCATATGTACTTTTGGCATTTCTACAAAGAAATTATTTTGCTGATGATTTGACAAACCATTTGAAATAAATGACATCAAATTTACAAGTGGTATTTCATGTGCTTTTATTTCTTAGGTTTTTTTTTTCTCGTTAGAGTAAGACATTTACTTACACACATTGTGAAGGAAGTTGCAAATTCCCAAAAAGCTTATGTTTTTCATTGTTACTTCTTTTTCATCTTGTATTGAAATACCATGTCTTTTTATTACTTTGTATGAAAGAGCTGTTTCTCTTTGAGTAGTAACACAAAGATTTTCTAGACCTAGGGATAGGCGTGGTTATGCTGCAGTTCATAAATTCACCATTAGATTGGACCTGTAGATATGTACTCATTTTTTGCTCTGTCTGCAGAGTGGCCGTGTGGCTGTGAGCTACAACCCTTAATCAAGATTTATTTTCATTGTACTGCAGTAGGAAGACCATGGAACAATTGACTCTGAGACAAGTATTCTTCATGTTTATTTCTGTCTTTACATGCACATATTTTATATATATTTATATATTAAATATTTATATATGTAAACTATGTGTGTATGTATGTACCTCCTCGTAATTGTTATCTATAGTCATTAAGACCCATCCCACACAGTTTTTTTTCACCAGTAACACAGAATTAATATTCTGGTATTCTTTCCATGGTGAGTATTATGTAAGTACCTTGGTGGATTTATAGAAAGACTTCAATGTCAAATATGCATAGACTCCTATGCATATGCATATTATAACTAAGAGAAAGATACCTTGATACTTCTAAAACTACTATGAGTGAAAAGGTTTTGCATCTTGAAACAAGGTGCTTTGTCTACACATGTGAGAAAATAGTTTTTTCATAATACCATAATGTCATGGAATCATAGAATTTTTGAAAGTTGGAAGAACTGTTGGGTTGGAAGGGATCTGTAGCAGCCCAGAAGATAGGCTTTTCCATAAAGGTCTAGAAGAATGGGATGTGCTTGATAACTAATTTGCATAGAAATCGAGATACTTATCTCCAGGGTGAAGAACACTTATGTATAAGCGGAAGACCCCAAAAAACCCAGGTGTCTGCCCCCAAGACCCTGGGCACCACTTCAACCAGATCGATGTTGGAGTCAGGACTGGTGATCTTCCTTTCTTCTTTTTCTCCTCTCTATTCTCTCCCTCTCTCTAATCTCTCTCTTCTCTTTCCCCCCATTCCTTTCTCAAAATTCACTGCCGTGTGTTTATACCAGAAGATAGGAGACTAATTTATACCAATTTCCATGCCAAGCTTATAATTTTCTAATAAAACTGTAGGTTTTTGCAGACTCTGACTTCTGTTGCTCCTTTGGCATGTGTCAATCTTGGGTGCTCCCTTCTTCCTAAGGGCTGAACACCACAGGAACTGAAAGATCATCTAGTTGAACACACACAGACACACACACACCACCGAGGGGAGGGGTGCCACCCACTAGGACAGGTTGCTCAGGGCCCCTTCCAACCCCATCTTGAACAACGAGTCATGTGTTAATATTCTGCATCGGAGCATTATCATCTAATATATGGATAAAAAGTAGAAAATCAAATTGGACATAAGAATAAAACAGACATCAGCAAAAATACAGCACAAAATCTAAATACCAAGTAAGAACTAAAACAAAAATATTCTGAAAATAGAAACAAACCGCAAAGATTATGGAGGAAGTTTAAATACAAAACAAGAGAAAGTAATAACCGTATTGTGCGGAATCTAAGATAAAAAGCAGAGGAGTTACTAATGGGGAAAAAATTTCTGAGTTTTGAATCCTTGCCTATTTTATCATCTTTTTCTTTCTTATTTCTATGTTTAAAATAAAATGAGCCAATTTCATTTTCATGCATGTTTTGTAACAGCCTAATATCTTTAAATGGGAATAACAGGAGCACATCCAGTTCCATACATACAGTCCCTCTGTGATGTAATTAGATAGCAGCTGTATGCTGTAATAATTTAGGAAGAAGTTTATACCCTGAAACCCTTAAAAATTAAACAAGAAAAACCACACTACCAACCACCCAGAATTTGATAATGACACAAAGTTTTATAATCCATCAAAATCCAGATCCAGAGTCATCCATATTCTTTGAAAGAGAACACTCCTCATATCTCCATAGAATAATTAGCAGTTTGTCCAGCACTTTTCTTAATGGGAAGATCACAGCTCACAAAGCCATTAATAGCATGCTCTGCAGCTCATGAGCTTTCCCTAGAGGCCTTGCATCAAAGTGCTGAGCAAGCTTAGTCATACAAAGTTTGAGATTTGAAGAAATCATAGCTTCAGCTATTCTGGATTCAGGTTGTATCAGCAAAAATATACCTGAATAGATACACAATAAAAAAAATTATTAAATGCTTATTTATTCATGTTACTTTGCTCATACAGTAAAAGAAGAACAACATTTATATTTGTAACATTTGCTTATCAAATCCATATTATGTTTACTTTGGCTTTGTAAAACTTTCTAGACTAAACTTTCTAGAATTTTCCAGGCTTTAGATCAGATCCTTAACCTAGTAAACTCCATATTAGTGTAACTGTTGCCACTAATGCCAGCTCAGTATCTGTTCTCCAACACTTGGATGCCTTATCTTAAAGTGTTAAAAAAAATTACATAGATACAACTTTTAATAGGCATCACTACTTTTTTCAAGTTTAATGAAAAAATATTAAATATGAGACATGGCAAGGAAAATAAAACAAAACCTAACAAGTAGATTTGTCTTTTTTTTTTTTTATTGGAGAGAGGTTTGAGGTTGTTCTTTGTCGATTTTCTTTTTCTTTTTTTTGTAGAAGGAGATTTTACAGAATGACAGATTCTCCCATAAGTGGATTACTTTTTCAATGAATTTGTGATTGTTTCCAAAGATTTTGTTTGTTTCATGCACAATATGTTGTACCATTTTGGTTTAAATTGAAAAACACAAAAATAATAATTTTAGAGAGACTGTGTTTTACATGTAAGTGTCTAATTATATATATTTAGAAGATTGCCCAGCCAGTTTTCTGAGCCAGTGAAAATTTGCAGTCAAATTATTAGTCAGTCTATCCCAAACTTAGATGTATTGGTACCATAAGGCTTTAGGGTGTCTCAGAGCAAGGGGAGAATAAGGATACACCTAGACCTTGTACATATAATTTCACTTATATGTATGATGAATGAGGCAGAATTCAAATTTGAGAACAATTAGCTTGGAGTACAGCAGTCCATCACTTTGGGTAGGACTAATTATGCCCAACTTTTGTATTCTAAAATGTAGCAGTTGTGTCAAAGCTCTTTATTTAAACTTTCCATATAACCTATGTTATAGCCAAAAGTGACCATATCATCCAAATCTTGAGAAAATGTTTTTTCTGCATATGAGACTCCTTGTCATAGAGGTGAAGAAAATTAGCTGAGCTAAATAACGTACTCCATAAAACTCCCTGGAGGATGAAAGGATCTTCCAATTACATATTCTGGCAACTGCTCCATTTGAGAAGGGGTTCCTCATCAATTTGGCACCCCGTTTGGATCAGCCATAGGTCCCATGTGCACCATCTCTCCAGCAGCAATTTTGTTAGGGCAGTTTATGAGATTTTCCATTAATGAAAATTGTATAGAATCATGTATTATTTTATATAGCTGGCATGAAGTTTAATTGCCTTTTTAAATACAGATCAGTAGAGAGATTTAAAAATTCTACAACTTGAAGTATTTTCTACTTTATACCTTGAAGTAGGAAATTAACAGTCAAAATTTTGAAGAAGGTCAACAATGCACATACGTAAAACAATGCTTGAATGTTATTTTCAAAGCACAGAGCAATATGGTAGCATGAGACTTATCCTCTGCAAGCCCTGGGCTAAACATTCAAGTTGAGAAACTTGAATTGTGTTGATATAAAGTTACATTTATTTTTAGGAGCAACGCTCTCTTCGGGGCATTAAAATCTTGGCTGTGATGGCAAATGCACCCTTATCTGATGTTGATAAAGACATACAAGTGCTTTTATTTTCCTAATGCATGGTGAAGGTTTTCTGGTTCATCCACAGTTCTGCTGTCCTAGGGGACACAGCCAGAAGCATGCTGAACTACTGGAGCAGCACTGGGCTAAGAGTCTTGCTGCCTGCAATACATGGTGAAGGCTAGTCCTTGTTCTCTCTTTAAAGAGTATTAGAAAAGAAAAAAGCTTATTCCTTTTGGATTTGAATGGCAAAAGAAAGATCTAGAACAAAATCTGCAGTATTTAACCTTTCAACACAGAAACTAATATGAAAAATGAAAATGAGAATTTAAAAAAAAATTGTTTAAATGTCAAAAAAATTTCAGAGTAGTATTTCTTGAAAGATATTATGAAGCTAATTTCTAATAAAATGTCTAACTGGGATTTTTGAGGCAAGTCATAAACAGAGCTTACATACAATATATTAAAAAAATTATAATAAAATTATAACTAACTGATATTTGGAAGATATTGCACTTGCTACTCAATTCATTTCAGGCTATCTTTATAATTAAAAGCTTCCTTTCATAAAATTTAAAGATGTGTTAGGATGCAATAATAATTTTAATTTACATTTTATAATCACCCAAGGATAATTTTTGTCTTCACTGTTGTATTTTTCAGGCAAAGATAATAACAAAAATCTAAAGCAGTTTCCCAACCCCATAGAATCAGAGCCGACAGCTGCCCTTGGTGATAGATGGCAACAGTTGCTGAATAATAGGTAGATGCAGTGTGGTTTATGGGAACTGCTTGCGAGGCAAGAAAGGCCTGTGTTTCTCTTCAGCCCTGGAACATTCAGATGACAAAGACATGAATTCCGATGCCACAAAATACACAGAAGCTGAGGAAAATCTCTATTGAGCATCTGCAACTACAAGCCCACAGTGCAGTGTGTTTGCAGAAGAACATGAAGTTAAAAAAACATCCTTCTATTGAAACACAGTGACAGAATGATGACTTTTTAAAAATCATATCAATACTCAGTACTGATCTTTTTCCAAAGACCTTCTTTAAGTGTTCTCCTAATCTGTTCCAAGGGACATTTATGCTCTGTGCATATAAACCAGGATTCATCTGACTTAAAATTAGTTTTCCAGAAACCTGTAGATTTACATAGAGAATTATGTCAAGATTGATTTGTTGGTGAAAAAAACAAAGTGTCCATGAGCCATTTGAAAAAGCTTAGGGTATCCTAGTCATCTCCACAGTTCTGGCAGATCCAAGACACAATAAAAACTAGGGGACCTAGAGCCCTGCCTCGGTATCAGCAATAGGCCCCACAGGGCTGAAAATGACATTGCAAGTCTGTGTTTAGGCAACTAAATCTAGATCCAGATTTCACAGCTGGTGAATAGGGTGATTTCATTTCCAGAAATTTATTTATTCCATATAGTTTGGGCACCTAATTTAGGATGACATACATTTCTGGAGATGTTTATTTCTTTGTTAATGAAACTGGTTGGCAATTTAAGACTAAGGTTTTGATTCAACCCAGTACTAGACATCTCAGAATAGTCTTCTACCTCCTCGCTGAAGAATAAGATATTATTCTACCCGATCTTGACAAGACAGTACCTTACCTTGAGGTCAAGGCCACTAAGACCTATTAATGCAGTCAGAGCTGTGACTTTTGATAACAAAAAAGGAGCTTTTCTGGTTTGTTTATAGGTTCCAAGAATGACGAATTTTCTAGTCCTGCTGATCATTATGATATAGAGAATAATTTTGCTGAATGAACATAGGAGTCTATTTAGGAAAAGTATGCCAAATTTTACTGACTATATTGATTAATTTGCATTTGTTAAAATGGGTGTTTAGATATGTGCTTCATATGTATGTAGGTCCTACTGCTTATAGTGAAATACAGGTATATAAAAATAGATCTCAACTTTGCTTTAAATATTGAGCATATTATACATTCGTTATTCTACCACTATGAAGCGGATTAGGAATTGCATCTAAATTCTAGTTCTTGTAATTCTTAGGTCTTACCTGCGCTCTACATCAGCTTTATGTTTTTGACAGGTGGTTCTGAAAAACTTCAACTTTTGATTAAGATAACTGCAAGAAAAGTGAAGCATTATTGTTTCTAGTAGTGACACTATTTCACTAGCTGTAGATGCTGAGTGAAACAATTGTCCATTCAACAGATTCTAAAATTCATCTGCAGATTACAAAGCCAAGGCCAAGACCTTGTCAGAGCATTTCTAGTAAATTGAATCACCAGCTGCTCCGGAAGTGAGCATGCTAGTGGCTTTTCCTGATATTTGGCAAGACAAATTCAAGTCAGTATAATATATTTAAAGTAAAATGGCCCAACTGAAATCCAAATAAAATAATGTTATTTGTCATAAATTTACCAGCGTTACAATGATGACTGGAAGAAACCACTTCCTCCCCTGACCTTATGATACCAGCTGATTTTCTGTGTCCTATTCATGAGACAGTGGATCCCTCCAAGGCTCTCAATAGGGTGGAAGACATGCTGGAAAATGATACATTTGTTGAGGTTTCTCAGGGTTTACAGGTTTGACAGCAAGCTAAGCAATGCTGTGTTTTTTTTCTGTTCATCTTAAATCCAACTTGATTGATGCCAGAAAAGATTAAAATGCAATCAAAAATATTTGGTCACAATAAGAAAAATAAACAACGCAGAGGTTTAAATACTAATACTAATACTATTAATAAAAGCAAACTAGAAAGACACAGACCAAAAATACCCAAACCAAATGACACAATTAAAGTGACACAATATATATGCACAGCTGTCTTAAATTAATATTAAATCAGGAAGATTTAATTTACCTTACCTAATTTACTGTTGCTCTCTTGCTAGAGGTGATACTAAAGGTTTCTTAATTTTCTTTATATCTTATGAAATGGTTAGATCTGATCACCAGATTATGCATTTGGTCTTGTCTGTGAGGTACAGAATCCAACAGGAAACACTTTGTGTAACACTTGCTTTATAAAAGTTATGTACAAAACACACCTTAAAAAAGATAACTTTATAAAATTTATAGATCCCAAATATTTAAAGCATCCAGAAAGCTTTACTATGTCTTTCAAAACTCATCCTATTTCTTCTTTTTCCAGGTGATGATTGATCTTGAGGGGCTTGCAAGGTGGGCCCTTGTGAACCTCATGAAGTTCAGTGAGGCAAAGTACGAGATCCTGTGCCTGGTTCAGGGCAATCAGTCTCCAATGTCAGCACAGACTGGAGCTGAATGAATAAAGGGCGGCCCTGAGGAGGGGGACTTGAGGATAATGGTGGATGAAAAATTGGACATGAGACTGCATGCTGTGTTTGCATTCCAAAACCAACCATATCCTGAGTTGCTTCAAAAGAAGCGTGGCCAGCAGGTCAAGGCAGGTGATTCTCTCCTTCTGCTGTGCTCTTATTAGACCCTGTCTGGAGTGCTGTGCCCAGGTCTGGCATTCACAGCTCAAGATAGATATGGCCCCTCTCCTGTGAACACGTGCTGAGACAGTTGGGGTCGTTTAGCCAGGAAAAAAGAAGGCTTCAGAGAAGATTTACTGCAGTGTCTCAGTAAATAAAGGGGGCTTATAAGACAAAGAGGCACCTGTTGGAAAGGACTGTAGGGACAAGATAAGGGTCAACAGTTTTAAACTGAAAGAGAGAAGGGTTAGATTGGACAACCTAAAACATTCTATAATTCTATGAGTTCATGACACACTTGTAACTGACTTGATTGAAATGAAAGGATTTTCCTCTTTCTTAGATATGAAAAATATTTTTTTTTTAGATTTAGGAAACAATTCAAACATTGCCAAGGTATTCAATGGCATTTTAGATGTACTCAAGATGTTCACAAATATTTGGCAGATCAGTAATCTCAAGAAGACAAGTTAGATGGGTATTAGGCCAGGAGATACTCAGGAGGTTTTACAGTTGCTTTTAAAGTAGAATAAAGTTTAAGCACTAATGATAGTCTCCTGTACTTAACATTAAAACCATTTTCCTCAAAGAGAGATTAAAACTCCCTTACTCTTGGTGTTGCTTTATATATTCTATATTAGAATAGTTTTGTGGATTTTTTTTTGCTTTTCGTTATGTCCTCTATCAGCATGGTTATTAAAACAAATTTAAAACACTGAAACAGGAGAACTGTGTATCATTTATTTCTCACTTGCATGTTCGATATTACAGTAATTTATCATATTAATGTGTACATTGATTTAGGCACATAGTCAACTTTCAGTGAGGGAACCTTAGAATGCCTTTTAATGCCATTGCAAGGGGGCTTCATGTGACTACTGAAAACTACCTTTCTTTCTATCTTAAAAGTAGCCCACAGATCTCTTACTGATATAAGGAAAACAAGTGGAAATTTATAATTACATAAGAAAATTAAAGCATTTTGATTTAGAACATTTCAGGATATTTTAAAGTAGTGCTCAGTAGATTTCAAAAATGTGCACACAGACCTAGTTTGCACAGAATAAAGCACATTCTGAATTGTCATTATGTACTGGCACATATGTGCATCCACTCACAAGCACATCATGGTATTACCACTGCCTATTAGTGTCACCTTGGACACTGATATCGGTCATGCCAAATGAAGGTTTGGATTTCGGTGTTTGTAGAAGAGGAAAATGATACTTGGATTCCACCTGGGAATGGAAGTTATGTTGATTTTGAGGCCTTCTTCATGGAACTACATGTGAAAACACTGGGATACATCTGGAAGATTTTCAGCCAAAACACCAGACAGAATGTCTAGTGGCTGCTCCATTGCCTGGAAAAAAGGCCACTTCATGGCACAGGCCATTCCTCATGGTGTCGTTGACAGTCCTGTCTCTGTCACTTCACTCCAAAAACCACAGTGCAATTATAAGAGATGTTAGTACAAGTGCATCTTTACATCCAGTCAGCAGCTGGATTTGTATTTCTACTGGATGGACAAAGAGGCAGAGCAACGCTGTGAGTAAACCTTGCCTCCTTTCTGACCATCTTGGCTCCTCTGTTGTATTCTCCTGATACCATATTAAAGATACCTATGTCCACATAAGATAACACCTCATTCATAACATTTTCTAAAGTCTTCTGAGTCTCATGGGTTTGTTTTGTATTGATTTATTGGACTCTGGATAACAACACTGCCTTTCTGATGTGCAGTGAATAAGTAATTAGAGGTATTGCTTTATGCTAGGACTAAGTCCCTTAGAAACACTAATGGGAGCTGGAAAAGTCACTTAGGTTATAACTCAAATCCCATTAAAAAACACTGAGTGACATATTTAGTTGTCAGAATTAGTAGATGACTGATTCATATGTTGCAAATAATTTATCTGAAGTGCAATTGATCCTGATTGCTACTGATTCTGATGTGTTTATGAGATTACTTAGTCATTCACCAGTACCCCCATGTGATCATATAAAGTATATAGCCACCTTTATCAAATTTACTGAGTGAAATTATAGAAATGACCCCAAATAAATTTGAAATGGCAAATAGAAACCAACTTTTCATGTGTGCATATTGTCACATATTTCCAGAATTTCCCTTGCAGTCAATAGCAATAACTGTGTGTATGCTGATGAAAAAACACAATAGTCAAACCTGTATACAACTGCATCTACATACAATAAATGTGAATTTTGCAAGAAATAAAACAGAGTTCTATCACAAGACTTTCTTTTTTCTCTTTTAGAGTTCTGTTCCTAAAGGGTCACAGCTGAAACCACTGAATTTTGGTTACAATACTTTTCTTCAGACCTACATTTTTACTTAAGAAAGATAAAAAGAGGCAGGATTATATATACTATATCTATCTTTGTGGAATATATTATATCTATCTTTGTTAGCTCAGTCCACTCCTATGTAAGAAGACCATTGACAGTGATTGTGTGTTGACTATTTTGGCCTTGGAGTAAAAAAATGAATGTTATGAAAATCCAGTTCAGTTTTTGAGAAAGACACACATGAATCACAAACAAACAACAAACAAATAAAGTTTATTAATACATCTGCTTATATATGTAATATCTAATAAATGTGTGTAAAATAGGAAATTATATAAGGGATAAGCAGAGATCATGTAGGTACAGATATGGATATAGATATAGACATTTTTTTTAAGATATAAGGAAGGAATAAAAAAAGGATCTGTTCACAGACTGACCAGAAAACAAGAGAAATACTGTTGCCTCCTTCTGTTGGATTTTTTTATTATTTCAAACCCAATTTTACATGTAATCTATAGGCAGCATTTTGTCTCTGCATATATTATTTCACATGCACTACAGTACTGAAGCAGCAAAACTGACACCTAGACAGCATAGTATTAAAATGTGTAATCATTTCTTGAAAGCTGTGTATGGTATGTCACAGCACAGTCAACTTGCATTAGCTTAGTAAATCTGTACTGCATCACTGAACATTAGCTCCAGTTCATCCATTATGGTGCAGAGATTGCTTATTGTGTTCCCAGGGCTCTTTTATATGAAAGAGCAATAGTGCTGTCTGCCAAAATGGTCTTGCCCTGTCAGAGTAGTTTTAATTGAGCTGAGCCGCAGGACTCTGCCCAGTGCTATTACGGGAGCTGAGAGCCATTTGGTGAATAGCACTCTATGAGATTATGACTGTTAAGAGTATAATGGACAGTTACTATAATATCCTACCCAACTAGAACACTATAAACATGTCCATAGGTAGTCATTTTACCTAGTTATCCTGTTTCCTAAAACAGTGTGGGTCTGAAGCTTTGTGTCTATCTTTATGTGAAAATTATGGTTTATATTGGCAACAAGTGTTTATCCATTCTGTGGTCATGGGAGGGAGACAGAAGAGGCCATCTTTAGAAAGCAAATTTTTACTATTTAAATTCCTTGTGCATCTATAGATCAACCATTTTACCCAAGCAGAATGAAAAATAATGATATTTAAATATTTTATGCTATTTTCCAATGATAATACGTTAATGATTCAATGGAAAAACTAGTTGACAAGGAAAATATTTTATTTTCAAGTTTATGAGGGACGATTGTAAATAATGACAAATATAAACAACTGCAAATAGGCAGCTAGTAATTTACCTTTTCAGCTGTTTTATTTGAGAAGTTCTGATATGTAAACATGTATTCCTTAATTTTAATATTTGCTTTTTGGTTTCCAATTGATTTACAAGGCAGCATATCAGATGAACAGCATGTCCAGAAAGAAACCAAGCAATAGCTATTTCCCATCAAGCTTATGCACATTTGTGTATGGGAAAAAAAAATCATGAGTCATCAAAATGAAATTAGAAATGCAAGTTCTTTCTGGAGATGTTGGACAGAGGACATACATAGAAGTGCCCTTAATTTCATATCTCTGACAGATCACCAGAGATCAAACAAATAGAAATGATGATTTCTCATGATGATGATGGTGGTGACTTGTGCAACCACATTAATTCCATCTAAGCCTATTATCTTTGTCAGGCAGAAATCTGTGAATATGAGGCTCATTGTGCTTCCATCCTGTATAGATGATTGAATGCGTTTGCCTAGCAAAGACACACCAGAGAATCACCAGTTTGAAGTACAATGGCATTGAGAGGACCAGAACCCAGAGCTATTTTTTCAGAGACCAAAAAAACCCCCAAAAAACCAAAACCAAGTGCAGGCTTTAGACAGGTTGGGACAATCTTCAATGAACACACTCTTTATAGTGAGTGGAGAGGAAAACAGCAAAATTTTTCCTTTTTGACTTAATGTTATTTTAACTTCCTGTAAGGATAGAGTGATTTGCTGTCCAGAAATGACTATTTATTTTGAAAAGATTTTGAACTATGTATATGAAATATTTTAAAATGGTGAAGAAACATTAACAACCAGCCAAAGATAGATACATAGATAGATAGATATTTTTATACAATCTAAAACAAAGCATGTTTGTTCTTTCATGAGACGTAGATTGTTCCACATATCTGAACTGGAAATACTAGTCTCTGCAATGTCTAAGCATTGTGAGAAAAGCATTTCTGCTATAAATATAACTTTTTTAAGTCACAAAATAAAAATAATTTCAAAATTGGGGATTTATAATTCTCTATGCACTTGTAAGAATCTCTGGAAAACTATATCTCTAGTAGTCTAGTTCTTCATGTAACTACCTCTTAGTCTGTAGGAATGAAGAGAAGCCATAAAGCAATCAGTTTGTTCTGATGCTTCCTGGCCAATGGAGAAGACAGGCCTGCGCTACTGTGCTCCTACACTCCACTTCCATTCTTCCCATCTCATTTTGTCTATATGTTGCATATCATGTTATAACGCTCAGTCCATCAATAGAGCCAAATGCATTGTTAAAAAAGTAAGCTTTTTTCTCTTTGTCTTCCTATTTATATCTTCCTTTCCTCTCTTTTTCTGTTCCTCCTTCCCCTTCTCCCTTCTTTCTTTCCGCACTTTCTCTCATTCTAGTTATTTTTCTTAGGGCTAACAAGGGGTTAGCTGCCACAGCTAGTGTTGAGGATTATATAGGAATATCTCTGATAAAGATTACCACTGCATCAAAAGCCCAAAAACTCAGACTGCTCAGTCTCAGCAGCGCTTGTCCTGACCAATCTAGACCTGACCCTTGCAGCTGTAGAGGCCACGACTGTAGCCTGTGCACATCTAGAACATGTTGGACTTAGAATGACCTACAGGAGCACTTGTCATCCCTGCAGAAAACTTGTAAGATGAAAGCAAGCAGCGTGAAGTCACTGTTGGAAAGGACATGTGAAACCTACTCTTAATCACTTTTTCATCACTAGGGAATCTGTAGATTGTAGCTAAACAACTCTGTAGGGAGAAAAGGCAGACCACTCTAGGTCAAAAGTTTTCCTGCCAGCTGGATGCAGGAAATTAAGACATTGTGTACCAGTTACTTTGTCTGCCTATTTTTATCCAAGATCCATCAATCTCTTCCAACTGCCTCTAAAAATGGATAGCAAGAAACTTCCATGCTTCAGGACTCTACTCTTAATTGAAAGTAAATTTGGCTGATGAAAGAAGGTGGTGTTAAATAGTGTCTTGTCAGTAATTTCATCATCAATGGAGAATTTGAAAACTGTTCCAAATAACATTACAAACAGCCAAGATATGAAAATTCCATTTTTTTTCAACTGTTTTAGGTAAATTATCATGCATTTTACAAGCCATCATTTTTGGGAGAAAGGACTGTGCCTTCCTCACAAATTAAATATGCAAAGGGGCTTGGACAGAAACACTTGAATTGTAGTAACAGAATATTTTGTCTCTTACAAGTACAAACAATAAAAAATACACCATATATTCTATAATAACAATTTGTAGCATTCTTTCTATTTCTTTGACACTAACAAATTAAAATAATTTTCTCATTTCCATTGTTTTAATAACTTCTGCTTCAATTTTGAAACCAAAATGGAAATTAAAGGAAATGAAAGGAAAGATCATTGCAAAAGCTGATTACATATTGTACCAGGGACTTCACTGAAAGAATATTAATATAAAAGAAGCTGTTGGGTTGTCAGACCTGACACACACAAATAGCAGGGAGATATTTTGGACCTGTATAGATCCTTTTCTACTCAAAAGAAAAACTGTTGTAGTCTTGAATACCACTGAATGACATCTGTTGAAACATATACTAAGAGTTTCCCTTTCTTTGCAACAGAAAAAAAAGACTGAAGTTTAAAAAGAATCCTGAAAATGTTTACCACCAGCTATTTTAATACACCATAATAATAATAAGTAGGACTATATAATACAAGAATACTAGTATATTCAATTTCAGGAAATTAACTTTGAGTGAATTAAAAAAGCCTATGAGCAAAGTAAGATGCACTAAAATAAATTGGAAGAACTTTGGAAAATATTCAAAACTGCACCTTGAAGTCTGAAGAAAGTACGTAACAGTCAATATGAAACTATGAAAAATTCCATGAATTATTAAAGATGAAAAGGAATGTGAAGCTGGAGAAGAAGAAGTAAAAAAAGCAGAGGCATATTCAGATTAATGAACATCTCTTGATAAGAACTATGTTAATAAGAGTTTACAAATTTAAAAGGCAGTCATAATTATTCTTACCTAAAACCTGTTAAATCCTGTAACTGTGATTTGATCTGAAACTCAATGTGGCTAGCCTAATTTTTCTAGTACTTTGAGTGGGTTGATGACAGAGAGAGAAATTTTCCTTTCTCATTTATTGTCAAGGGTATTTCACACTTCAACAGCACTCGTGAAACAGAGATTAGAACAAAATATTCTTCTGACTGGTTTCAAGTCCATTTCTTCTTGAAAGTGACAATGAGATTCAAGTCTTCTCAAAGTAAGTGAACAATGTGTTTTTGTAGATGGTACAATCATTAAAGCTATGTGAAGTGATTTTAAAAGAATTCCACAAAAACCCCCCAAACATGGAAACAAGACTTTAAAATTATTCTTGTAACACTCTGTGTTGATCAAGTTAAGTGTGAGCTGTAGAGACAGGATATAGATGGAGGAATTGTTGGTCTAGTAAGGCCCCTATATTATGGATTAAGTGATAGGTTTAAATTGAGTCTTTCAGTGGTACAAATGCTTTTGATTGGTAACAGGTAAACAGGTAACTGGTATACCATTTGGGATTTTATTTATATATACAAAATCAAAGTTATTTTAAATAAGACAACTTTGAGAAAGACCCATTCCAAGGGGAAGCTGACCACGACAAAGAGTTGTCCCACAGGGAAGACAAGAGAGACCAAGAGCTCTCCCAAGGGGATAAAGACAATGACAATAAGCTTTTCAAAGGGGAAGATGAACTGTCCAAATGGAAAGACTACAACATCCAAGAGTTGGCCCAGGGGGAAGATGACCTCAGCTACATCTGGGACAACGCCATGAGCATGGTGAATGATGAGGACCCCATACCGCTCCCAAGGAGGTGCCCAGATGTCCCAGCAGTGGAGCTACAGAGGCAGCAGAAGAGGCAGTCAGTGACCTGCACAGCACATGTCCTGCCCCAGCAGGTCCCACAGACACCAAGCTGGCAGCTGATACCCTGGCTGGAGGTCCTGATGAAGAGGAGCTCTCAAGGGGGCAAAGGCAGCAGCTTCTGCCTTCAGCAAGCAGGTGACAGCAGCAGGGGCAGAGAGCCAGGTTGCTGCCCTGCACAGCCCCTGTTGCCCACACAGCTCCTCGGAAACCCAAGTCCTCAGCAAGCAGTGGGCTCTCTGCAAGAAATGGCCCTCCCACTTCAGATGGGAGCTCTGAGCTCTGCACAGGCTGTTTCAGTGGCCATGCATGATGGGATGACTGGAGGATTAGTGCCCCCCACTGCCAGCACCAGACAGGTCCCCATGGATGGCAGCAGGCCCAAGGCCTTTGTGGCACCCTGAGGAAGCAACACATGGTGGGTTTGCTGTGAGCATGTTAAGAAAAGATGCTGATTTCCCAAACGTGCTCATGTGTGCCTGGTCCATCTCAGGAGCAAGACAGGTGCAGGCCAGGCACCACAGATTTGAAACTCGATAGCTGTATGGTTGCTGTGGCCACGATGGACACCCCTTGCCATGTCAGCCATGACACCCAGTTTACACTGTGCAAGTGAATTCCCCCACAAAGACAACGGTGGTTGATTTGGAGGTCCCTGGGTTCCATTTTCTTTGAAATAAAAAGCAACTTTGTCTCTTAATTGGCCAGATCCGTTTTTATAATGCCTTTGTAATTTTTAGGATCATGTAAATTCTACGGACAGTAAAAATTTTCTTTTTTTTTAAGAGAGAGAAAAAATAAAGGAAATTAATTGTCACCATTTTTTTGGCAGCAAAAAGTGCCTTAAACAATAACATCAGCACCAATGGGGAGTGCAAATCACCAATTCTAAGTATCAGCGCTTAAAAAAATACAACTATATATTTTAATCACTAGTTGACCACCATGAAGCAGAAATTCCTTCTCAGCAACTTGAAGAATGGAATAGGGGAAGTCTGAACAGCTGTTACTAACACCAAAGCTTTCCTTGAAAACCTGCCTCATGGCAGGGCTTTGCCTTGTCTTCATGGGGCAGGGTTTGTCTCACCACAGTGGGAGCATGTACCTTCAGATACAGTTCTCTGTGGGCCTCACCTGAGTGGATGTGTGCAGTGTGGAAGTTGCAGGTCCTTACACTCTGGCATGACCTGTCAGGTGGTGTTGCCTGGTCACCCGAAAAGCAGCTCATTCTGGGGAGTAAGTGGGGAGAAACCTGGAGAGCCTCCAAGTCATGTTGAGATGGGGCAAGAGGGAGCAAAAGGGAGCATCGCCAGATCAGAGGGTGGTGAGTCACCGGCACAGGTTGCCCAGAGAAGCTGTGGCTGTCCCATCCCTGGAACTATTCAAGGCTGGGTTGAACAGGGCTTGGAGCAACCTGGTCTAGTGGAAGGTGTGCCTGTCCATGGCATGGGGTAGGACAAAATGACCTTTAAGGTCCCCTCCAACCCAAACTGATGCCTTAGGTTTTAACTCTTATAATTTTCAAATTCTGTACTGCTTAGTGTGTAACTGAAGTTTCTTGTAGCCTGCTAGCTGCTGTTCTCTCATTAACACCTTTCTGTTTGCCATATGTGCTTAAGTTCCCGTTGTGGTGGATTATCTTATAAGTACTTCCTTCTTTGACAGTGTCTGAGAGAGTTCATTGCACTCTTTAAGTCCTTCCACTGTGACGGAAACTGAAGTCCATGAAGACCATGAAGTAGAGCTTGCTTCTGACAGGAAGCCTTTGGAGAGGAATACTTGCAGAAGCAGGCTTTTTGGCAGAAGCTGTGACCCTGTAGGAGATCAGTCCAATCCTGAAAGACTGAACCCAGTGGCAAGGACCCACACTGGAGCAGCTCATGAAGAGCTGTATCCCATGGAAAAGATCACATGCTGGAGAAGGGGAAGTGTGTGGGGAGGAAGAAGAAGCAGATGTGAGCTGGCAGTTGCTCTTATTTGCTTATACTCTGTGTTGCTCATGGGGATGAACATAGAAGAATTAGGAATGAAGGAGCAAAGTTGAGCCTGGGAATAAGGAGAGCTGGGGAAAAGCTTTTGTTTTGGTTTCACTTCTCATACCCTACTCTATTTTTAATTGACAAGGAATTAAATTTATTTTCCCAAATTTGAATCTGTCATGCCTGTGAGAAATCTCCTTGCCCTTTTTTGTCTTATTTTCTTCCCCTGCCCTAGTGAGAAGAACTTAGAGAACAGCTTAGTGGGCATCTGGCAGCCAGTCAAGGTTAGCCCATCACAGTGTCCATGTGGCAAAGTAGCAAGGGCAACAGTCTAATGTCCAGAGAAGCAGCATGCAAGATCTGAATCCACTGCAAGGAGCAAACTTACCTAACATTAATCAGGTCAGTAGATGGAGGCCTTTCCGCAGCAGGGAGTCACCCACTGCCACACTGATGTTTCCTCCTAACATTGTCTCCCTGCCTCTGCTGCCACACATGTGTCCATTTGCATTCCAGTGAACACAATTTTTGCCTGTCCCTCCTGGAGCTTTGAGGTCTCTTGTTTGCATGGGCTCAGAGAAGAACCTGTAAATTTTGTTTACATATCCCTCCATGCTGTGCCATCTGCCCTTTTCACAGCTCCTTGCCCTGTTAACAGACACAGCTCCCAGAGTCAGGGGCAGCCCCTCCGCCAGCCCCAGCTCTGTGAGAAGCATCAGGCGGCCCTGCAGCCCCAGTTCTGGGCGGCCCTGTCCTCTCTCCAACACAGCTACACCGTGCCTGCTGTATTTGCTGCAGTCAGTGGGGGCTGTGCCCAATGACACATCAGCCCTGTTACTGCTCAGTCCTGTGCTGCCTTCAGCAGCATCTCCAGCTCTTTTCCATGCCCACATAGTGATATGTCTATTAGCTGCCTCTATTTGTTCTGTTTTTATCACCTTTTCATATCTTAAATCAAAGGATTCTAGACCAGACCTGTAAATCTCAAATTTTTGCTACAGTCTGTGAATAAGACTATTTTTTTACTTTGTTACTGAATCCAAGATTCATTCTCCTACTTCTATTTGCATATGTAAGGATGTAAAATGTTTCACTTTGAATGATTGCACTGTATTGAATTTGGGTTCAGGCTTTCCAGGAGCAATACATCCCCATTTATAAAAATCTACTTGATGCAGTTCATTCTGTATTTAATGCCAGTTCCTATCTTCAAAATATAATCCCCTATCTTTGTAGAAATCACTGTTTCAGTCCATTATAATTTACCTGTGCTTTTAGGATACAGGGTTTTGTCCCTGATCTGTACCAGTTCTGAAATAAACCAGGAGATATACAGCCAATATAAAATAATTTTACTCTTTTGAAAATAAATTAAAATTACTCTTGTAACACCATTAATACTATAACTAGCTTTATATTGCTTGCATTATCATTGCTTCATTATCATTTCTGTTATTATTCCTTTTGGTTATACAATGGATGAGGGGAAAATGAAACAGAATATCTTATAACCTTATGGCATAGCAGTGATTCTTACACACAATTAATAAACATGTCTCTTAGCACTGGCAGTCTCACAGATTTTCAGTCTATTAAATATGCTTCGTAGTATTATTACACATATATTTTACAATTTTTTCTACAGATATTTAGTAATTTTTTCTTAACTGGTAAGTTTAAGTTAATTAAATATTTTCACATCTCCCATAGAAATATAATAATCCCACATTCAAAAAAAATATTCCATGGGAATGTAGTCATCACATCAACATTTATTAAGAGAACATTTCAAAATTGTTTTTTCCAATACAATTTAAACAAATATAGTGTAAAGGTAAAGTAGGCAATTTTGAAGTATTCTGTTGGGTACTAACCTTTTTCTCCTCTGTTAATTATAAACCTTTAATCTTGAATTGTACCCAAGCAGCATTTTAAAATGGTGATCCTCAGAAGGAAACATTGTATGTTTCCAGAAATTTTACCTTCTTTAAAAATACGCATCAGATTAAAAAAAAAAAAATAGAGGAAACTCCAAAAACTTGGATATTTGTCTTCCGATTTTTAGATAAATTGTAAGATAAACTGAGGAGTGAGAAGCCTGTTTACACACAATGAAGCACGTAAAAGTAGTGTAATCTAAATGGAAGAAATTGATTTTTAGTATTGAATGAGCCCATTGATTTTCATTCTGACAAAAGAAAATAGCCTCACTGAATACAGTCAACAGGAAATGGGGTGTCTTCTCTGAAGTATATACTACAGTGATCTGATAAACACATAATCTCTTCAACAAGTAGATGCCAACACCTACACTACAAAAAGAAACCTAAACAGTGTTCCAATAATTACAGCAGACACACTGTACTTCATTACTCAGTGCCACCATCATAACTGCACCTTTTTATGTTGAGAAGAGAGATAAATATGATTGAAATGAAGAGCACTTCACATCATGGTGAGCAAATAGTACGTTTTTTGTATACAATATAGTCAATGATTTATTGGTTGTAGGTTTTGGGGTTTTTTTTATTATTATTTTTAATTTTTTAGTTCTGTCAGGTGGGAAGACTTTCCAGAAGTCTATAACATAGGTTTTGAAGCAGCAAATGCGTTTGACTAATGTAGGAGCAGTGTAGCAAATGCATTTGACAAATTTAGGAGCAGTAGGGTAGCTAACACCTATAAAGACTACTGCTGTCACAAAAGGAAGACAGCAACTTTTAGAAGACTTAGGAAATGCAGTCAAATGTTATGCTGTATTATCGTTGTGTTAGTGTTGGTATTTGTTTGCCAATATGTAGATATCTAAGTCAGTTCTGCCCTTAGCAGGAATTTGAGGTGATGGTCCTTCTTTAATCCTTTTGCTTTATAGCCCCCTTGTTACAGCACTTGTGTGTTGGTTTGACAATTACTGCACCGTGTTAAGAGCCTCAGGAGTTAAAGAACTGGCAAACAGGTGTTGCAAACATCTTTGAGTCTTATTTGAGGAAGCAGCATTGCTTTATTTATTCTGTTATTCTTTTAATGAAAAGCTCAAGGTGGCAGTCATACTCTGAAAGAGTCCTTGTGAACCCACTTCACTGCCATGATAAAAAATTTGCCTTTTAGCATTTCTTTCTTCTGAAATATATAAAAAGAAGATCTAATGTCCCTGTTAGATTGCTAATTCTGACCTTGTTAACAGTACTCTTCATGAGTAAAAAGAGAAGAGGTGCTTCCTGAGTAAAAAAGAAGCACTTTTTAGAGATGCTCTAGCTATCATTATTAGGCTTAATATACAACAGCAATAACAAAAAAAATCAACTAACAAATGATAAAAAGAAAAGAAACATCACTCCCCAAAAAGAAAACACAGCACCAGAACATAGTGTGATCCATCTACCAAAATACATATAATTTCCATGGCTACTAAATGAGATGGAAACTATGGGGGTTTTGTTACGACTTGAGGTGTTTTAACTGTACACATGGTAGATTTTTAGTTGTTTTTGTTTATTTCAGGATAGTCAGTAATATGCATCTTGTTAAATTTAAATACAGATTAGAATGTAGTTAGTCACAAGGATTTTTTTTCACATTGGATATTTTGGGAAGACTTTTTGTCTCTTTTTTATGTAGACATATGATCTTTCACAAGCATGAAATTACACCTAATGATATGTTTGCATATCAAAATCTCCAATTTTTTTCCCTGTGTTGAACAGAACACAGTAGAAAAGTCAAACAAGTTTCCAGTTGTCTATTTCAAAAAATAAACTGAAGTCCATTTCCTTAACAACTGAGTAAGTCGGGATGCCCCAGTCCCAAAAACGATATGTTATTTTTTCATATATATATTAAAACTGTAGATGAAATAGCTGTAAAAGTATTATAGCTAGGGATGCAGGAAATTAACATTGATTTAGCAAGGTTAACACAGGTCCTTTAAACAGATCAGGATGATTTTGTCAGCTTTTGGTTATCTGATCAGGAATCAGTGAAAGGTCTTAGTCTGTGACCTACAAATTGTATGGATATTTAGTTAAATAACTGTATTTTAAAGCAAGCAAAAACATCCTGCCACTCACTCCCAACCCTGAATGAAACAGATTTCTGTTTAAGCTGGAGTCATTCCCTGTCAGAGGTTTCTTCTAAAACTGACCTAAAGAGATAGCAAGGTTTCTGGTGTCTATTCCACTACTTTTAGTCCCTTCCACAAATAATCCTGGGTTCAATTTCACTTAAATTAGGTCACAGTTTCTCTAACGGTCTTGTCTTTTATTTTAATTTCTTATAATTTGAACTTTAAGCTCATAATATCCTTAAATAGATAACGAGCTACCATTAGAGTAATGGTCAAGTCCCAATGCATATTTTATGAATGAAGGATTACTTTTCCTAGCCTGTGATCATTAAAGGAATATGCATACAGTTTTAGTTGTGAACTTTCAATACCCATATAAAAAGTAAGGGAACTATTACAGTAATAATTTGATACCAATTTCATTATAAATTTTAAATTATTATCAGATCGCTATTACCCCTAATGGATTTAGATTATCCACTACCAAGTTTGAGCCCAAATATGAGGTGCTCCGCAAAATATCTAAGTACCATTAAGTACAAAAATAAACACATAAAATTAGAAATTTAATCAATTGAAATAGACTTTGTAGACATTTGGAGAGAAATTCTGTGGGCCTCTGTTGGTTCATAGGGACCTAGATTAAAATCTGTACATGGTGCTGTACAGTGTTACCCTAACAGACCTACTATTTAAAGGATAACTCAGTAATCTCCATTATGGTATTCTCACAGCATGTGATCAACTTTATTTGCAGTCAGGCAAACTAGGAAACGTACTGGCTTCTAGGAAGTCCTCAGAAAATAATCTAAAATCTTAGACATAACGGTGAATGGTCTTTTGATGGCATGACATACGATGTTGCATCAGGTAGGAAGGCAAGTCATTGCTACTGCAGAATGGTCTCCACTCCAACGTCAGCTAAAACCAACAAGACTGGCAGAATTTTCAGTATTCTTAATTTTTCATGGATGTTTAGGAAAACCCTTTCCTTACTTTGGGATTTATTTTCATCATTCTTTATACTTTCCTTGATATTATTGCCTGGGCTTGAAATGAATTATTTTCCAGCGGACTGTTTGGCATCAGAGTTTTAAATGGCTCTAGATCATAACCTTGGTTCAAAATGTGGAACAGGCCTCTGTGAAAATATATTGTGTTTAGTTCTTTGGTTTCTTGTAAGGATAGGGATCAGATATTCAAGATTAGTTTCAGGTTCAGGCTTTTTCCTGATGCAAAATCAGGAAATATATAGGGAAATAGATTTTAACATATAAGATTAAATATAGAATCTGTAACAGATTTATGTTAAATAGATATACTTATGAGTTTCAGATGAACAAAAGAACTAAAGGGATTGTTTTACTTCTGTTGAGTGCAAGTCCA
This sequence comes from Oriolus oriolus, assembly GCA_013400235.1. Classification (NCBI taxonomy): domain Eukaryota; kingdom Metazoa; phylum Chordata; class Aves; order Passeriformes; family Corvidae; genus Oriolus; species Oriolus oriolus. Next base: position 117,379 of record VXBT01001844.1, read on the forward strand.
TGCCAAGGCAGGGGAGGGGGGCAGGGAAAGGAACTGAATTTAATTTGAATATAAACTAATGCCCTTGTTCAGCTTCATTTAAAATCAGTTAGCATTTCCAGCTCCCAACTTTAACAGAATGTCAATAATTCATTAAAATTAAATTACAATCACAATATTTTAATTTAGGTGAAGTAAGGGAATAAGCATACAATCTGTTAATCAAAACTAATGTCACTCTACTTTCTTTTGCAAAATTCTCCATGTGAACAAAATTTGAAAAAAACCATTGTAATATGTATAAGAATTTCAGAAATTTTTGAAATACTGGCAGTTTGTGGTACATTTAGCAGTTTCAGATATGGCAGGTAGCAAGAATGTGTTCTTAGACTTTTCAAATAATTATTCAATTACAAAATTGATCTGATTTCTACTAGCTTAATGTCCAATTTAACTCATAGTTATATGGGTGCCTCTGAAACCCACATAATAGAGGTTAAATAATAATTCTGCCTAATGAAATTCCAATTGTTCTGTATAATATGATATCTATACACTTTTTTAAAGTGAAGAAGTCCTGGGGGGTTTTGTTTGTTTGCATGTTTGTTTGTCTATTTTTTCACATACTTTCTAGAACGAGTGAAAGAGAGTAGTTGATCCATACTGCAGAATTCTGCACATGCATCAGAATACAGAGTTCTACATTAACACATAGACTGTGAGTTTATCATTACACTATGTTTTCCAATTCAATTATTAGCATATGCTGTAAAATAAACCTCACAAATAAAACAAAAAATTTAGAGATAAAAACATGTGATGCTGGAACTAGTGCTGTGCAGCTTCTCATTCGAAAGCTCCAAATTCCTATTGTGAAGTCACTGAGACTTTGCAATCACTACAGTATGAAGGCCTGTGCTATGTGGAGACTTTTTGTCCAAGTTGGCAATAAGCACATCATTCATAAACAATTCCAGGCAGCAGAATTGTTCCTGTTACTTAAAAAAAAAAAGTTCCATTATTTCTTCAAAGAGTTTTAATTTTTGGAAAAGAACAGGTTTTAAAAAAGTGTCAGTTGCAGGCACAAAAAAACCCCAGACCTCTTCATTTAAAAAACAAAAAAAATGAGGTCTATCTTGTCCATTACTGTGGGAAATAACCACAATTAAACTACAGGAAATTGTTTAAGTATGGAACAACTGACCTGACAAGTTTGTTACTGTGATTCAGTCTGTTAGAAAGGGAGTTCTTAAATGTAAAACACTAGAATAACAAGGACAGAGGGAGAAGAGAAGAAAGAGGATAATTAGAAGTCTAGCCATTTTGAAGAAAGGAGACCTATTTTAAATGCTCCCCACTAACTGATATTCATTCACAAAAATATATTCTGTAGGGCTTAAATATGTGAACTAAGAATACAGCTGGTTTGATCTTTCCTGAAAGAATGATCATCATACATGTAGAGATGGTCTTGATCTTATGAGACTTTGGACTCCTTTGAAGGTTTCCATTGCTGCTAAAGATTCTCTAACAGTCTGAGCCTTGAGAGAAACAATATACCCGAGTGCACATCTGTTTACATACACATACCTTCCTTTGATTTAAGGTGCTTGAACCTGTAAGCGTAAAGTCCAGCAAAAAGCTTTAATGGCTCATGTGAGACTGACCATCATTTTTCTCTGTTGAGGAACTGACAATGCTACTTGACTTCTGTCAAATAACTTGATTGCAGAATTGTTCTCAAAGATGATTAAATGTTTTAGGGAAGGCAAGATCTGTGAGCTAAAATAAAGTTGATTTTTTTTTTCTTCTGAGACACAGTTTAGAGAGGAATTATTGTGCAAAAAAATTGAGACATAGGTTTAGAGAAAAAGAAAGATTAGGTATCTTTTTAAATGGCATATATAATAGAATTGTGCAGCACTGGCAGAGTGCTAGCAGTTAATTTATTCTATAGTTGTGTACATGAAGATGTACCAGTTTATCTGAAAAAAATCTCCACAATTTTTTTGTCTGCTTGGTTGTTTATTTGTTTTAACAAATAAATTTGGGGTTGAAATGAAAACAGACTAGATGGAGAAAATGTACCAAAGATATAAGGTATTTTATAACATGCTTAAAAAGCTATCTAGTGCATTTATATATTATAAGTTAATAATTCAACTTATGGTCTTTATTGAAGCTAATAATGTATTATTTGTTACCTGTGGTTAATGTATTTTATGTAGGAATATTCATAAAAGACTTCTCATGTATTAACATGTGACTTACATTACTAATATAAGATTTTTAGAATTTACCTCTACTTCTACTTATTTATCAAATATAGATCAAAGAAGCTCTTAATTCCTTTTGCTTAATTTGTGTATAGTCCACCTGAGTTAAACAGGAATAGTCACAAAAATAAAGTTGTACATATGTATGCTTACATAGAATTGAAGCAATGTTCAATTACAGATTTTAAAAATTTTTATTGCTTGTTAAAATATCTTATTTAACAGCTCTTTTCCCAAGAAGTTAATGCAACCCATTTGATATGTTACCAAGCTTCTTTTGGGCTACAAAATACCTTCATAGTGCTTTAGACAGGGATTGCAGGGTAGGGGAGGGGGCACAGCTGTTTTAGTTGGGGTTTCATGTTTTGGTTCAGTTTCTTTTGATTTGGGTTTTCTCTGTTTTCCCTGGAAATTGCAGATCTTAAGTTATAACTTTTTTCTTGATAATAATATGATGGTCCGTAATTCGATATTACTTTGCATATCAAATAACCTGCCTGATGCCCTTTAGAGGAATTCCATTAATTGGAAAGATTGGGATGCCTAAATCTCAGGCAAAAACAGCTTCATGCTGCTATGTCAAGTCATAACAGAGAACCATAGAATGGTGTGGGTTGGAGGGGGCTGTAGAGATCATCTATATCCAGCCCCTCCCCACCATGGACAAGGACACAACCAGAACCTACATCTCAACCTAAATCCCAAAATTCTTCTTCTCCTACATGGGAAACCATGTAGGAATATATCTAACCTACACCAAGCCATCACAGTAATTATAAAAGATAAACACAGATTTTGTATTAGTATCTTTTCTAAAAAGGAGATTGAATTAAAAAATACTTTCTGTCTTTTTTTTCCCCCATTTTAAAACCATAGTTAAGCAGTAGAATTGAAGGTATCTGTGACATCGATGGTTTAAAGTGCTAGTTGCAAATAGTTTACCTAGATATGATTAGAGATGAAAGCAACATGCTTGCACTCTTGGATCCACATCATGTATTCTGATAGCATCAGCCTCTAGGTTCTCACTGCCAAGAGCAATTCTTTCTTTTTCTTTCTTCTTTCCTTTTTTTCCCCCCTTTGGTTTAAGAACATGGGAAGTACAAGCTATCAATTCTTCACAGGTACTGAGCAAACTGCCTCTAAAATGTTCTTTTAATAACTTCTTCAGGGAAAATAGCCTTTCAGTCAAGGATACCTCTAATTGTGTTGGATTTACTTGACATTTTCCTAGGATCTTAAGAAGTGATGAGGAAACTGAATTTGACAGTAAAGTGAAATTTTTGACATTCACTTGGTCTCTAGTGAAGTTAAAATACTGCTACTAAAGAACTACTACCTCCCAGGATGCTGCAATTATTTTTCTCAACATTTTTTATTTGCTGAATAAGAGATGCAGATATCCTTCTCTTACAAAGCTTCTAGCAACAAATTGTTCCTTTTTATTATAGAGGGGAATCATAAGTAACACGGACCAGACAATGGGAAGATGAGACATTGCTGAATTGCTGAAGCAAATGAATAGAATTAATCTTGAAATTATTCTCTGAAGGGAACAATCAGGTAACTTTTGAACAAGCATCTCTTTCACAGTATGCAGTTTCTAGTAAAACTGTGTAATTTATACAGTGTTCCAAATTGCTTTTTCCAGTCTACTTTAAAGTTCAAGGTTGCAGGACTAATATGCAAGGAGAAATTCTTGTCACTGCTTGGTTTGAGATTCATTCTGTGGCACACAAGCACAGTTTTAAGACAGAACTTTGAACAAAAGTGACCTGGCTTTACACTAAGTTATCAAACTACTTGCCATCACTATTTTAATTTTCAATAAAGGCTAATGAGCAATTACTCATATATTTTGTTTCTCCAGTTCCATTCCTACTGTTTTTCTTCCTTTTTTCATCATTGTCTCAGGGTATGACAGGAACATTCATACAGATGACTCATAGACCCAGCAGTCAAAATTATTTTTACCATGTAGCTGTGTAAGATGTTTCCTCAAAAGTAAGTTTATGCACAAACCACATGTCAGAGGAGTTACATTTATGGGGCTTCTCCCCACTGTGCAGGTTCAGATGGTCCTGTAAAGCACATTTCTGAATGAATTTTTTCCACAGATCTTATACTGGAATGGTTTGATTTCTGCATGCAGTTTAATGCCAAATTACACTGCTTTTTTGCTTAAATGTCATGCCCCAAAGTAGACACATGAAATATTTTGTGGATCTTTCAGTGATTGGCATCGTTTTCTAGATGCTGAAGTACTATCATGTATCTATATTTCATAAGTGTACTGATGTTTACATCTGACATCACCATTTATATACATTAGCAAATAATGGGTATAAATCAGCATTCCCTAAAGTAAATGTCTTGTCAGATCAAATGCCCAGGCTCTGCTATCTTTATGCATAGAAGGTAGTTACACAGTGAGACCTGACTACTCAGTTAGCATTCAAAATGTCCAAGGGTTTAAAGATTTACTTAAATATTTATTTATTTTCAAAAAATCTTTAGAATCTTTTTTATTTTATTTTTTTAACAAAGGCTGAACAAAATGTTTACTTTGCCAATATATTTGTTTGAGAAACAGGAATTCTGTCTATTTTCAACAAGAAGGTACACTTTTAAAAGATTAAGAAGGGTGGAAAAGACACATTTTCTTATTTAGAAGACAATAGGCCAAATTCCTATTCGTGATGAGCAAGTCCAGCTCCAGAGAAGACAATGTGGCTGTTCCCGCTTACTCCTGCCGAATATGCATGTGTTCCTGCCACTAATATCAGTGAAACTGAACATGTACAGATGAGGAAAACTCATGCTCATATTGCTTATTTGCAATATTTTGCTTTATCGCTATTTAAAATATGCATCTTCATTTTGGAAAATAAGATTACATGCCTCATGAATGATAAAATGCCTGAATGGAAAACCAGTGTAGCTCTTATTAGTACATTTCCTCACCTGAAGAAGGCTGTTTTTCTAAGTATATGGAAAATGTTCCCAGTGATGCCAACAGTGCTAATAATTAAAGCAATTGGTGTCAAAGATGGCAGGATACTGTTAAAACAGGAAACATTTTGAAATATTAGTATGTTCTGACAATGTGAAGAGATAGACTTTGAAAAAGCTGGTTGAGTTATTGTGCAAGCTCCATCACCAAACATATTTCTAATACATCAGGCAACACCTGCAAGAATGACAGGGTGTTTTCTTTGGTTAGAGAGATGGACTAGATACCATCTGAAGGTCTCTAGGTAACTGCAAGTGTAAATTTAGGAGCAGTTCTCCAGTCACATTTTAAACAATTTTATTATTTATAGCTCATTTCAGAGTAATTTTAAAAAGTTATATGGCTTTAAAGATCAAACTGGAACAAAAACCTTATGGAACACTTGTGAAAGTACTCTTGGATTTATCATGTAATCTTTGTTTAAAAATTAAACTCTTAAATGAAACAGTGTTTTGTGTTTATCAACAGATATTAATTTGGAAATAAATAGCAATCTCCTGTAATTTTAAATAGTTTACCTACTTTTTTTTTAAAAAAACGAGACAAAGAAGAAAAATCCTGTGGAGGTTTTTAGATTTGGAGTAATCTGGAAGTTTTATCAACTAGTGAGAAAGTAAACATATATTTATAATCTATCTTAAATTTGCATAGAGTCAAACTAGAGAATATTTCAACACGATGTTGTAAATAAAAATCAGTTCTCGTTTTCAGTTGCTAGGATTTTAACTTTTTATTCTGTCACTGCACATTGGCTCACTGCAATATTTTAATTTGTGTGAGGATGACTAATTCTTGCTTCAGGAGTTGTGCCCATTAAAAGTGAAGAATGGCAATTGTTTAGAAAGTTCTGGCATATATTCCTGTTACTAGATGATTAATTGCCTTAAAGCATCCTCTGTGGAGGAAGTCAGCTTCTGGGAAGCTCCTTCCCAAGAAAACCCAATACTAACCTATAAGTGGTGTTACAAATAGTAGTCAAGTAGCCTGAGTAGCCATCATAGTCTTTTAGCAATATGATTTGGCTTGGATATAGGCAACAGTTCCAAGTCCTTAACAAAAAGATTTGAAGCCATATCTCCATCACCTATCTAGGTTCTGAGGAGGAGTATTTCAGAGAATAATATTGTTCAGCTTCTTACTGAAGGTGCAGTATTCACGCATGGGCAAGGACTCCGCAACATGGTGGAAAAGGTGCAAAGACTTTATTATGCATCAGAAATTCCCGTAAATACCAGTAGCTAACAGGATATCACATCATATAAACAGGAAAGATGTTCACCTCAGTGTCCCCCAATCACCTGGAGTATTTCCCAGACATTGCCTATTATAGTGAAGGATAAACAATATGTTACAAGGTCAGAAACTGCAATTATCACATCTCATAGGGCTGACACTGTCCAGAAACCCACAATGCTCTCTCAGCCCATCCCCGGTGACCTGGCTGTAATCCCAGGATCACCTCCGGGTCTGCGAACGAGGCTCTCTCTTTGGACGACAAGGCCTAAACTCTCTTCCAGCACACAGTGTAGCCCAACACTGAAGGCATTTTGTAGCCAGAAATGTGTGGAGACTTGAGTCAGAGGATGAATATATGATATAAATTTAATTCAGTCTTAAAGCAAATCATTTGGTAATAAAGTTCCATAACTTTCTGTTTGGTCCAGGTTTCTGGAACTGCTTCTCTTACTAGAATGTGAATAGTTGACATTTTTGAGATGGAAGAAACAAAGTGTATGGTTGCTGCTGTCACCCTTTTTTCAGATACTGCACTGAGTGTCTAACCTAAGAGACTGCAATTTGTTGAAGAAAGGCTACTGTTCATGCTTCAGTTCTTATTCTAAAGTCTGGCATTTTATACAGAGTTATATCCATCACTACCTCTGAAACTTAAAACCAAGACCTGAAACAAGTATCAGAAACAGGATGAAAACCATGAACTACATCTCCATAATTTCCAAATAGTGTAGATATCCCCAAAATACTTTCCATGCATATATTGCAATCCTGAGACCCTCCACCATTCAACTTTTTTCCTATAGGACTTGAGGGGACCATTCCTGAATATCACTGCCAAAAGAAAAATATATGTACAATGCCACTTTTTCAAAAAAAATAGCACAACATGCCCTTGGTGGTATGTTATTGTTTTTGCCAACAGTTTATACCGGTTTTCTTCATTTATATGGTTTTGTGCTTTGCTGAGATATATGCTTTACTCTTTCTTATTTTTTATTACCCTACCTTCAATAAGAAGTACCATAATTTATTACTAGATATGCAAAGACAGAATCTCATTTACTCCTGACAGAACTCTAGTTCCTAGGAATGAATAAACCACTGGTGTGGGATTCTATCAAACAACAATATTTAATAGGAAGAATATTATGTCACTGTAATGGCTCCCTTCAGCTTCAACCAATTCATGTCCACTTGGAACAAAACGATTCAGGAGTAATTGTACATTGCAATCCTGTTGCAATGTACAGAACTGCATGTCCATAGAATTTTTCATGACAACTACAGGACTACATCTTGTCTCCAGAGGCCACTGGTATCACTCTCCATAATTTTGTATTTTTTCCTAATAAGTGAAATTATGTTCTATTTTATTTTTTCAGGAGGCAGAAATACACAAAATATTCAAGACACTCTTATCTATCAGTTGTTGGTATTGCCCTTGCTGGTAAGGCAGATATTACAGGTTTTCTGTTTCTTTTTTCCTAATTCTCATGATTTGGAGAATGCAGGTTGAATTTTCATGTCAGAACTGTGAAAGAGAAGGGGCTTTAGGAAGAGGATTATAGTTTTCTCCAAAATCTCTCACAGTAGAAGTTTTCAGTCAGATTTTCTTTTGTGCAAAATATGGCCTCATTGCCAATGTAAATTTCTGCCAATGTAATCCTCTGGTCTCAAGCAACTTTAAAAGAGAGTCTGTATATGAAAAATTGAGAAGAAAACAGAAAAAACCAAAAAAACAACAAACAATAAGGATTATTTGTTCTCACAGCATATTTTTTAAGAAAGTCTCTTTTTGTGAAATGAAAAATGAAGTGTTGTATAAATCCATATTTTAATCTTAGCAGTATCAACATATTAAATAAATTCTGTTTATGCATTTATAGATAAGATTCTATTACACTTTCATTACAATCCTTATTTTCAAATCCTAATACCAATAATTACTGCAGAATTCCAGTTCTTCATCTATTTACTTGTTTTCATAGAAAAACAGAACTGATTATTCGGAGACTGATTTGCTGTGCACAGTTATTGAGTCTAATTTTTACCAGTACATGGCTTGATCCCAAAGTGCTCACTGTGGTTATACTTTTGCCAGGAGATTCATGATTTAAAATTTGAGCCTGTAATTGGCCACCTGGATTACAAGCTTTGCAATGGTTGCTTGGATGACCTCACCTTTTGTGGGGGAATTTCACTTAATCATCTGAAAAAAGTAACCATGTGCTTAAATCAACAGCACCTGTAGGACTGAGTTTCATCTTCTGAAAGCACTTACACAAAAAAAAGCCCTTTCCTTTTGTGATGTAAAAGAAATGTTGATATGGAAGTCCATTTCATTTAATCAGTCTATTTGCAGCAGAAGGATTTTCGTTATCTTGTAATGTAATCTCCGACAAAGAGTATATTCTATTTTCGATGACTTCTTGAAAAAAAAAAAAAATAGTCAATTTCACAAAGAAAATATAAAGCTACTGACTTTTCAATAAAATTGCAATTAGCATATTACCTTAAGAACATATATTGTTTGTTTCTATGATACTTTGAGATATGAGCCTAAAATTTGCTGTTATAGGCTATCTTAACACAGGTATGTAAACACACTTATAAATATATATATTTCATATTCTCATCTTAACATGATATTTTAGTATCACTTGCTCAGGTAACTATTATTTTCTGTAGTTTTTAGATTTGAGGAATTAAAAAAAACCAGCAATGTTGTCTAGCTGTGCTTTTTCCATATGGTATGTAAATTACAAGGCAAAAATTCTTGTGCTCTTGAAATCAGCAAGAATTTTTTTATTTATGTAAGTAGGAAAAGAATACATACAATTTTTTAAAAATAATTTCTAATTTTATTCAGCTAGACCTATTTTTTTTTTCAATCAAGCTGAAGTAATTATTAGACTAGAACTAACAGTCGTATCATACTGCCTTCTGTTTTCTTTGGACTAATGTATAGGCTAAGTCTCGTCAAAAAAAAATTGCATCTTGGTTGCACACCAACAGTGGAGTTTCAGAGACTGCCTAAAGTATCTTTCTTCTACACTTAAGAAAATATACTTTGTTCTGCATTAAAAATCACTTGTCTGCTTGTCAGAGTGAGTATTCTACCTCTAACCTAATTTTCCTACTTTGCTGATCAGACATGATTTTCCTATTGCATTTCCCAGTAACACGAAGTACTAACTGCGATTGTTAAAAGTCCTTATTTGAGATCCTTCCACAAAAATTCATAAGCTTATTGAGGATGCAATAGTTCAGTCTGTAACCTTTCTTATAACCTGTTACTGTGTTTTAAGAGAATAAATAGATCATGAAATCAAAGTTTTAATACCATAAAATTGAAGGATGTCAGTACAAAAGTTGCAATAGTGACATAGAGACAATTGCAGATGACTAAATACCTATTTCCCAAACCAAATATGTTTGGTTCAATGTACTTTCTAGTACTTCTGAGACATAACACTTTCATTTATGACAGTGTTCTGCAGAGCCTTCTGGCCATTGCTGCCTACACAGAAGGTGTACAGCTGATAGAAACTGCTGGCAAGTGTGTAAAAATAATGAAGAGGCTTCAGACACTGCACTTTCCATAAATTAATTCCCTGTAATCCATATATGTTTTCTACAGTTCAACAAATCCTTTAAAGATGAAAGCTTTAATTTAAAATCAAATAGTATGACAATTGCCCATTTTCTTGTTGTCCAGGAATCTCTATTGATTTTTTTTCCCTTCAGCAGTTAGTTTCTTCAAAATAAAATAATTATGCTTGTTGAATTTCAATTAGACCCAAGAAAGAGAATTTGCCAGGGGAGATATCTGAGAAACCCCATACATCTTTACGATACAGACTAGTTTGAATACCTCTGTTTTCCTTGTCTGCTTACATTGAATCTGCCCTCTGGGTAAGATGAAAAAAAAATAAGAAATGCAAATATGCATTAAGTTTTGTGTCATTGGTTTACTTTTTTATCGTTTCAATAGACATTTCAAATGAAATTTTGCCCAGCAGAATAAGACATCTTACAGACAGGTGTTAGATAGATAGAAATTCCATGTCCAAAAGGGATGTATCAACTATACAGGGATTTGGGTTCCGTTTGGGGATTTTTTTTCTGATGAGACTTATAAACACTGCTTGTCTTCTTACATAATCCTGGTTTTTGCCAAAATTCAAAGCTGCTTTGCTCTTTCTCTGTTGCATTTATGATCATGAGGAGGTTTTGGTAAGACCTTTGTCGTGGTTTGACTCTGGCCAGGCATCCACGAGAGTCACTCGCTCACCCTTCCCCACCACAGTTGGGAAAGGGAGGGAAAAGAGGAAAAAGGGTTAACGGAGGCTTTATAAGTGAGATAAGCAGAGTGGGAGAAATATTTCAAGGGCAAAACAGGCACAACTTTGCTTACTAAGTGAAATTTATTACTAACAGAATCAGAGGAGGATAATGAGAAGTAAAACAAGCCCTTAAAACACCTTCTGCCCCCCAGGCCCTCCCTCCTTCCCACCGACAATGCAGAGAGGCAGGGCAGGGGGGTTTGGGTCAGTCCATCACCAACAGTTTCTTCCGCTGCTCTGGGAGAGGAGTCCTTCACTCTGAGGCCGTGGGGTCCCTCCCATGGGAGACAGTTCTCCGTGAACTTCCTGCCATGGCTTCACTCTCACGAGCAGCAGCCGAACTGCACCTGCTGCAGCGTGAGTCCCTCCCAGGGCACACAGTCCTCCCAAAACTGCTGTGCTGTGGGTCTCTTCCCACAGGGTGCAGTCCTCCAAGGACAGGCTGCTCCAGCCGGGGAGCAGGGCCCTCTCTCTCCACCAGGTCTCCCACTGGATCACAGCCTCCTCCAGGCATCCACCCGCTCCGGCGTGGGCACCTCTCCCACGGGCTGCGGGTGGATCTCTGCATCCCTCGTGGACCCATGGGCTGCACGGGCACAGCTGCTTCACCATGGTCTGCACCTCGGGCCGCAGAGGAATCTCGGCTCCGGCGCCTGGAGCACCTCCTCCTCCTCCTTCTCCACTGACCTTGGTGTCGCCATGTTGTTTTCCCTCACACGTTCTCACTTCTTCTCTAACTAGAAGCAAAAAACCCTGTGACTTTGTTTTGATTTTTTTCTTAAATATGTCATCACAGAGGCGTAACCAGCCTCTCTCAATGGCCCAGCTCTGGCCAGCAGCATGTCCATCTTCAGAGCCATCAGCCACTGGCTCCGCCAGACATGGTGGGAAGCTTCCAGCAGCCTCCTCACAGGAGCCATCTCTGCGGCCCCCCTGCTACCCAAAACCGGGCCATGCCAACCCAATACAACCTTTCACAGATTTTAGCAACACTTAGTAATGGTACAGATGAATTCAAGCCCAGGCTTTCACAATCTCATCTTCACTCTACCTTGACCTTGCGTCAGCTAAGTATGCTGATCTATATATTAACTCCAATACAGAAGAATTTACTTGGTGTCCCACAATTTCTGTTCACAAACACCTACATACAGAATTAATCTCTTGGGTTTTTATGATACTTTTGTATATTAGCAAGGGAAAAAATTATATGCTGTGTGAGTTGGTTACAAAACTTGCACATTTGAGGCTCCCAAAGAAATTAAGTTTTGGTGATAAATAATATCATTGCATACACCTGTTTCTTAAAATTTTTCTGCAATTTATTTTAACTGGAAGTAAAGGAGCCTTTTCCCTCTAAAGAAGCCTATACTAAAAATAGTTTGTTTAGGCACCACATTCAGCATCAGAGAGAAGACTTCAGCTCTCATATGAGGATCTGAATGAGGATAGGTGGTGTAGTTTAGGCATGGTATTCCCCAGCTTAGTGTTCCCACTAAAACACCCCAGTGATATGCTGCACACTCACTTTTCCCCCTCCCCTCCCACGGCAGCAGGATGGAGGAGAATGGGAGGCACAAAGAGGTAAATATCACAGATGGAGATAAAAACAATTTACTAGAAATAGCAAGGAAATAAGAAACTGAATAATACAAACAACAATGCTTAAAATGGACGATATAAGTGAGTGATTCACACCACACAGGACTCTGTGATACCCAGCTGCACACTTTGGCAAACCAGAAAAACTCAAGTCCCCTTCATCCTCCCTGTGTATGGCATGAGGTGGCGTATTCTCAAATAAGCCCACCATTGTGGCAGTGCCCCTCCTGGCTGCTGCAAAAGTTAACCCTGCCCTGGACAAAACTGGAACAACAGGTCATATCTCACTGGGTATTTCCTACAACTCCATGTATGAATATTTCAAAATGTATGCATGTGTTTCGGATGGTCGGCCTTCTTTAATGGTCTCCTCATTTATAATTGTACCTGATGTTACTCCATTCTAGATGCAGAATCCAGCATTTGGACTTTTTAAATTTCAGCCTGTTAATCAATGTTCAATAGTTCAATCTATCTTTATGGGTGGTCAGACCACCAGTTGCTCAGAGAGGTTTAGGAGTTTCCATCTCTGGAGGTGTTCAAAACCAAACTGGACACAGTCCTGGACAACCTGCTCTACATGTACCTGTTTAAGCAGTGAAGTTGAACTAGATGATCTCAAGGTGTCCTTTCTCACCTAAACTAGAATCTGGGCTTTATACTAAAATCTATGGGCAGAACTAACTGGAAGCATTGGCAAGCTTCCAGAGCTAATGTCAATGGGAAGCAAAGGGGAATTTTAGAGGGTGTCCACTACAGACTGCCCAGCCAAAGTGTATGCACTGATGAATTTTTCTGCAGTCAGTTAGGAGAAATCTCTCGATCAGTGGCACTTGTTCTTCAAGAAGATTTCAACTTTCCAGACATAACCAGGAATATCATGCTTCTTTGAAAAGCCAGTCTTGGAAATTCTTTAAGTTTGTAAAAGATAACTTCTTGTCACAAACACCCAGTGAGTCAACCAGGAAATAAGATTTTTAGGACATGTTATTTGTAAGTAGAGAAGGACTCAAGGGGAATGTGATGGTAGGTGGATGTCTTGGCCATGGTGATCATGAAATGATCAAATTCATTAGAGTACCCTGGGAGTTTGTTTTTGAGAGCTTAGGAGTCCATGAGTGCTGGTCAGTCTTTAGGAAATACTACTTAGAACCACAGGAGCAGGCATTCCACTGTGTCTTAAGTAAAGCAATTGGGGCAGAAGACCAGTTTGGCTCAACAGGGAACTCCTCATGGAGCTCAAGAGGAAAATGAAGTTGCACAGTCTCTGGAAGTGAGGTTGAACTTCATGGGAAGATAATACAACTGTGGTTAATATATACAGGGAGCAGACATGAAAGGCCAAAGATCAGTTAGAGTTGACACTGGTTGGTGTTGTGTCAGACAGCAAGAAGAACTTTTTAAAGTATGTTAATAGGAAGAGGTAAGTAATTTTTTCTTTCCTGTGTTCAGAGGGGCTCTCCTGTATTTCAGTTTGTGGCTATTGCCTCTTGTTCTGTCACAGGGCACCACTGAAAAGACCCTCAGTGCCATTTCTTTTCTAAACTCCATTACACATTTATATGCATGAATGGGATTTCCCTTTAGTACTTTCTCTCTAAGCTGAACACTCCCAGCTTGCTCAGACTCTCATTATATGAAAGACACTCTTCTTAATGGATTCCAGCCTTTATCCTTGTAGAATTGTTTAATCCAGTAACGTAAATGTATCAAAATATATATTTTTTCCCCAAGGAAGAACCCAAATTGCCAAAATTGTATCATCTCCTTAGCTGTCTCATTTTTCTGCTTAATCAAGAGCTTCACTTTCATAAGAACAGGATTTATGACGAATGTGCACAAGAAGGTTATGAAAAACAAGGGTTCAAGGCAGGGAGTAATGGAAACTGGCTAAAAATTTTGATATATTTAATTTCCTTTCTCTTCTAGCCACTGTGTTATTAAGAAAAAGTTAGCTGCCAGATATTCAATAAACACTTATCTAAAGTCAGTTAAGAAGATTAGCATTTTTTGTATATTCTCTGTGCTTTCAGGGAATAGACAGACTACATCTAGTCTACTGCATTGTGTTACCTTCTTGAGGTGCATAAGTTTCTTCTACAGCTAACAGATGGATGAGAACTCCTAATTTAAACCTTGTTGGCTCACTACACATGCCCAGCTTTTTATGGTTTTTTACCAACTTTGTACTCACTTAAGTGGTTATATGCAAAAAAAAAGTTAATTTTCCCAAGTTTATGTCTGTTTTGTCCATAACAGATATGACAAGCAATTTCTTGTATTTATCTTGACCCACAAACATTTTCATTCCTTTTTTTTCTTATTCTGTCCTTCCTTCCCATGAAGGAGGGGAAGTGAGTGAGTTTCTGGGTAGGAGTTTGTGTAGTAGCCAAAGCTCATCCATCACGGCATGAAACTCTACTGAAGCAAAGGATATTTTCCTTAGTAACTCAATTCCCCAGTCTAGAAAAGAGACAACTTTGGGGAGATACCCATCTAAGCTTCACCAAAAGAGAGTGTTTTGGATTTAATGTCATTACTTGATGTAGGCTTTATCATTACTGATTAAATGGCAAAGTTTCTTATATTATTTTATATATTCTCTGTCAGAGAACTACTGCATTTAAAGCAAAAGAGCATAAGCGTTTGAAGAATGTAGTGCTAACATATATCAGCATACTGGTAGAGAGACTTGTACAAAAATTTTAAAGATAATCTTTTAACATTTATAATAATGAGGTTTACAATGGATTTTACAAACAAAAAATCCCCAAAAAACCAGCAAAAAACCAGCCAACCAAACAAACAAAAAATCCAAGGTGTAAATACAGAATTTTAAACAGAAATAGCTGTGATACTCATGTAAGTGGGAAAAAAATCAATAGTGAAATCTGTAGCACTACATGCTTTTCCAAGTCTCTCCATCTGTCTTAAAATTACATTTTTATAGGTATAAGAGGCCTTTACTGTGGTTCCTGTTCATGCTTTACTCCCAAATTCCTCTGCTCTTGAATTTGATTTTCACAAAATTTGACAAGCATGCAAAGTTACTGCATTATAAAGAGAGTGAGAGGAAAGACCATGTAGAATTGGAGCCCCATGAGATAACGTTGTTCTATAGTCTATTAATAGTGTTTGCAAAAAAAGGTAAAAAACAAGTAACTCAATTTCACTCTTCTTGTGAATTCACTGATTGATCAGAAGGATTTGTATAACTCTGATTTAAAAAGAAAGGGAGACACTACAGGTCATATCCTGTGGATCAAAAGCTTACTTGCCTGGAGCAAACTTTCACACCATTTGAAAGAGATGCTCAGCCCTGGTGTTAGTCAGGGGATATTTGGAATGTGTGACTAGAAAAAAGAGAACTCTGCAGCCCTGTGTTCCTCAGCAACACAAGTGAAAAAAGTCAGAACAGACAAACACCAAGCCTGCAAGGTCGCTGGACCTCGGCCTTGAATCAGGGAATGACATTAGAAAAAGTATAGGTTTTAATGCACAAACTGTTCACACAGGACTGTCTTTTATAGTAAGCAAGATATTTTAGATATGTTCACTACAAAGTTTAGGGTAACCAATGGAAATGGATCATCAGGCAAGCTGGGTATAACCAGTGGAAAAACTGAAGGATATGGCAGTCCAAGACATTGGTTTAGATCAAATTGCTATTTACAGCTCCATTAATCAAAGATTTGTCTTAAATTTTAGGTGTTAAATTAGGTCTCATATCATTGGTCAAACACTTAGCTCCAGTTAAGCGGGGAGATTTGATAAAATATTACATTAAGCTTAGAGCAAGATGGTCAGCAACCCAGGAGAAGACTGAGATAAAGAATTCCTAGTCATCCTTGTGTCTTCATGTCTTTTCTTGCAACATGTACACTTTGTTCTCATATGTCAAAAACTGGCTTATGCACAAGACTCCCAGCACAGGGGGAGTGGCAGAAAAGCATCAGATGAATAGCAGACTGTCTTAGTTTAAAACAATTATACAGGGTGGAGACTCTAAAATGAGTTACCTCTTTTTTAGTTTTAACCGCTCCCCTTTCACCAATAAGGACAGACAGATGTGAGAAGATATAAGTGAAAAAAATAACATTTTATTAAAAAGAAAATAGCAACAACCAAGATAACAGCAAAAACCTCTAGATACAAAGGTGCTGAGACACATGGTCCACTGGGAATAAAGAAAACAAAAAGATGCTGAAAGATGGTGGGAAAGTCCCCTCCCTACTCCCAAGATGGTGGCCAACACAGCAGCCTGCGTGGCCCAGAGGATAAAGGCAAGATGGCAGAGAACTCCGTACTCTGGACCATGTAGCTGAGAGAGAGAACAAAGGAAGACAACACAGCGACTGAGCCTCTGAG
This sequence comes from Oriolus oriolus, assembly GCA_013400235.1. Classification (NCBI taxonomy): domain Eukaryota; kingdom Metazoa; phylum Chordata; class Aves; order Passeriformes; family Corvidae; genus Oriolus; species Oriolus oriolus. The sequence goes on from VXBT01001844.1 coordinate 134,199, forward strand.
GTTCCAGAACTCCTTCCTCCCTCAAACAACAACCAATGTGGAACAGAGACACAACAAAAACATGGAAGAATTATTTTTGTCTTAAATGAGTCAGTGCTGCCAGGACTCTGGAAGAAACTTCCCAAATGGTGTAGCACAGACCCCCCTCAGCAGATGGAACTTGCAGAGAGAGGGTCTAAAGTCCCAGTGTGGTGCAGAAGCTGTGGGTAGCAGCTAGAACTGGTGACGTGGGTTTGTCCTCACCTCCTCAACAAATGGCAGGTGGCAGAAGCAGTGAAGGCATTGCAAACTTCTCTGAAGTACCGCCTCAGTTTCTCAAGTTGTGACTTGGAGACCTGCCCAAAGCAACCCCCTCAGGAGCCCAGAGAGAACAAAAGAGCTTGCCTCATGTGCGTTCCCTATTTTTAGAAGGATGCCACACCTCCTCCTTCCTGTGAACTAGGGTAAAACACTCCAGTTCTGCTTCCAGCCCTGAGTCTTTAACGGACAGTAAAGCAGGCTGCATGATGTAGAAAAAATACAGAATACGTATTTTTGGGTCACCTAGGCCACCTAGGGCACAGACATAAATAGAAATGTCTATCTAGCTAAACCCCTAGCTAGATTCAAACAAACAAATAAACAAAAAGAAAAAAAGACACACAAAGGAGATCTGGAAGGTAAAGCATAGCATATAGGAATTCAAGGTATATACAAACATTACAGTGAAATCTTCCATAAGCTTCCCAGGAAATGGCAAGGCACCATTACATGCCTGGATAAAAGCCAGCTCTACAGTGTGTCAGACAGAATTAGAAAAGCCAAGAACCAACCAGCCTTGAAAGACACCATTTCATATAAAGATCTGGAAAAGTGCATAGGGATTTTGACAGGACTTTACGGGGTCTCACAATGAATCCTTATAAGCAGCAGTGCATTTACAGCTTCAACTAGGGGGGTTGGAGCACATGCCATATCAGGAAATCTGAGAGAACTGGGTTTAGTGAGCCTGAAGAAGCATGAGCTAAGGGGTCATCTACCTGTTTCCTTTTATTACATAACGAATGCTCATAGAAAACACAGATAAAAATTTTTTCAGAGGTGCACAGCAAAAGACTTTGAGGCAAAGAAAAATTGTAAGTAAGGGAAATTCTATTTGAAAATAAAGAAATTAATCTTCATGATGATGCCAGCCAAATACTGGAATGGTCTGTCCAGATGGGATATGGAATCTTCACCCTTGGTGGTACTGAAAACTCAGCAGTATAAGGCACTGAACAACCTCATCTGTCTCTGTAGCTGGAACCAAAATTGAAGCTGTCACTGCCTTGGCTTCCAAAGGTCTCCCCCAAATTTAATCTGTGTTTCTGAGAAACACAAGGGTAAAAAGGTGAAGACGCAAAGAAATTATGAAGAGTCAGGAATCAAATATATTGAAATAAGTAAGAATAAGAAATAAACCAACTGAACGCAGAAATTCCTAGCTGTAAAAAAAAGTATACTAATTCTTAACCCTGAGATTAGCTCAATTGGTTAGAGCATAGTGCTAATAGCACCAAGGTCGGGGATCAATCCCCATACGGGCCATTCATTTAAGAGCTCGACTTGATGATCCTTGTGGGTCTCTTCCAGCTGGGAACATTCTGTCATTCCGTGTCTACACATTTCAGAGTACCTTTTAAAGGAGTTGTTTAACCCACTTACAGGATAGATTTTTATGTCAAGATAGACCTTTAAATTTTATTTTAGTGGAGCTCAAGTAACATCAGTATTCTTTATCTACAATTCCTTATCTTTAAGGCAAGATTGCTGAGGACTATAGAGTACTTTGGAAATATTAATGACTACATCTGTAAGACATCTCTATAAAGAAGGTGGTGTTAACCTTTGCAAGGCAAAGGTTCCCCTCCTTCTATGTGCATCTCCATAGCCCACCACTTGTATTACTGCAGCATGCCTTTCACTTCTATTTTGTAAACCCCCACCCTCCCTCTCTGTCTCCTGTTGCAGTGCTGTACGCCTGTATCAAAAGTGCTCATGCCCTCATATCCCTGGACTCACATAAAGCTTAACATAACAGTAGCAATTGCTAATAATTTAAACAGCTAATAAGATCAAATAGCCAATAAGAATTGTTCACATAAAATTTACACACAAAGTTTAGTATCCTGTGAGAATATGCAACCTCTGCACCCGCTCAAAGCATTTTTCAGTCAATGCCATCTGCATAATGAGCAAGAGCAGCCAGCAGGGCGACTGATAAAATTCACAAAATATGAAGAGGTTCCCTAGAAAAAACGCACTCTTCTGTGGGGATCATAGTACGTGTGTTTCCAGCGGGACATTGCAGAACATTTTCCCTTCCATCTCTTTTGTTTGAGTTGGAGTTTTTGCTGTTGGCTTGGTTTAGTTTTGGATTTTGGGGGTTTTTTTGGTTGGTTAGTTGGGGTTGGTTGATTGGGGTTGGTTGGTTTTGTTTCGCAGGTTTTTTTGGTTGGCTGGTTTTTTTATTTGTTTGGTTGGCTTTGTGTTTTGGTTTGGTTTGTTATTCTGGAGGGGCAGGGAACTGGTGAGGGAGGCAGTCCCCAAAACTAACCTAGGCTGTTAGTTTCAATGCCTGCCATCAGCTATAGATATTTTTGGTCCTCTCCATATCTTCTTTTATGTAACAGTAGGAAATAAATCCTGTTGTATTAGAAAATACTGGAGGAACTAGTCAACTGTCTTTAACATTTTATGATTGCTGTATGAGAAAGAGACTAAATAAGATTGGATCAAGCAGATGAGTTTAATGTCCTTTGCACAGATGTTAGTCTATCTTGAGTAACTATAAACTTTCTAGAAGCTTGTTCCATACCCTGATTTTCCTTAGAGCTGTGCATTTATTATTTAACATGAAATGAAAAAATTCCTTTATTTTTATAGTCTTTATCCTGACTTCTTTCTGCAATAAATTTCAGTAACAAATGGCAAAATATTTAATTGAAACATTTTATGCTCCTAATGAGTTCTTCAGAGTCTAAGAGTGAAAACCTTCATTGCCACCTTTACAGCTAAAAAAGAGATTCCCCCAGTCAGTGTGGAGATAATAAAAAATACCAGATTGAGGACTGAGAACATAAGACACCCCATATGAATTGTATATTAAAAATATGTGCTAAAATATGATTCTCTTCTTGTATGGAAATCAATAACAATTAGAACTGAAAGGATATGTTTGGGGTTTTTTTAATTAGTGATCAAAGGGACTTATTTTTATAGACGGCCTATAAAGCGGCAATGGAAAATAATGCCACAGTTTCAGGAAATGTATTGTGGAGACTAATTATTCTTACTTACCAGCTATCCATTTACGTTTCACCTTGCATAACGTTTTATAGATTGAATATTTGCCTTGTGTTTTTTATAAGAGGTATTGCTTTCCACTTCACTTCCAGTAAGTTGGACTATTCTCTTTTGACATTCTCAAAGTTTATTGCTATTGAACCCTTACATTAATAACCTAGAGAGTTTTTGTCTGCTTGGGGATTTTTTTAAGACTCTAAGATTCATGAGTATCTCATACTCATAACTGAAGCATTTCTGATTCTCTTTGTAGAGACAAGGATACCTGGAACACCTGTTAACTGGGATGGGCTGCTTAGCCATGGACTGTTTTCACACTTCTGAACTAAATATATTTCTATCAGAAAGATTTTGCAGATTTCGATGTAGAAAAAATTCCCCTGGACTCTTAAAAACAGAGTTTCTGGGGCCCTTGCAGGCCATTCCTATTACACAGTTTACTTCATAGCTTGGTAGCTTAGAGAAATTGTGGTGCCTAGACCTTCAGGCATTCTACTTACCTGCGAGAGCTTTAAGAAAACTCAGGAATCCTGCACCAGTCTGAAAAAATCACAGCTCCTGGGACCTGGACTGATAATTGAGAGAAAAAGCTGCATGATTTCCACAGAACTGTTCTTTACCATGATCTTATTTCAAAAACATACACATATGCTGTTCATCCTTATACATACGTACATACATATATATATTTATACAGCATATAAACTTATATTTAATAAGGATGATCATTTTGTGTCCATCTATGGCAGTTTGTTTCTGTCAAATGATATCTCTTGCATATAGACAAATCAAACACAGTAGAAAAGCAGATTTTTAAATTTCCACACATGCTCAAATCTGAAAGACCCCACACTGATGAGATCAATTTAGATTAACTCTTAAAGCATGTCTATTCTTGAAAGGTGCTGTGGGTTTTCTACCCCTGTATGTAACGATTTGCAAGAACTGCTGTATGACTTTTACAGGATATAGTTCAGTGGTCATATCTCTGCCAAAAATGCCACTCAAGCCTCTGGCAAGGTTGTATCTGCTCTTAACTTTATCTTTCCTAGCACTGGCATAACTCAGCTCAACCTCTCCTCCATGCTGTGGTGCCAAATCAGTGCTAAGTGTCCTCTTTCCCTTCATTTGTCCTTACAGATGCTAGTGCATTAGAGTGCTCTCCAGATGAGCCTGGACTCTCTTCAAGCTCTGTGATTCATTAAAATCTAAGACGTCAGCATGAGCCACACAGAACATGAGGCACGTTTGCTGAATAATCATGTTTTGAGCTCAGCTATGTGAACTTGCCTTGGGCTATTGCAAAGCATGACACTTGATTATGATTAATGAGAATAGAAAGAGTGGTCTAGATAATACTAGTGTAGTTGAGATACACAAGTACACTCATGGACTTATTAGTGTAGTCAGTCAATAGAGCAACAGGGAAAAGAATGCTGGATACAGAATGGTTATTTCAGCCTGGAAATTCAACCCACACCATTTTGCTTTAATGTATCTCATTTCTCCAATCCAGAAAATCTGCTTCCAAACTGGTTTTATTAACACAGGTCAAAATGTCAGACAGTATGAAACAAAACACTCTGTAGACAAGGCACTTTAGCACCAAGTAAGCCAAGTTAACCAGCAACAGCTTATATCAGTCCTATTGGCTTCTCATACTCCGGTGGCTAAGTCCATCCCTGAATGACTGTTTAAGTGAGTTTTCTCCCAAAAGTACAGTCCTAAATTGTATCATCCATGAATTCAGGGCACTTTAGAAGCTGGTGCTCTAGCTGTTAAATCAGTTATCACACAGATGTTGAAATAATAGGGTGAACATTTGAAAAGAAACAGTACTGCTAGAAGCTGGAAAAATCAACCAAAAGGTTACAAAATGCAGTGTTGTTGTGGTTTTTTTTCCAAATCTGAATGTCTCCACATATTTTAAAAAAATAGCAGTGGGGTAATTTAAGCATTCAAATTATTTTACCATTTTATATGTAAACAAATGTTAATGAATTTGGCAACATTTTATTTTTAAATTATGTTACGGTATCTGCTGGACTCTGCACACATTTCCAATACATCATTTGTATTCTTGTTCTATTGAGAAGAGTTAACAAATGTAATTTAGCCTGGAGCAATTGTTTCACTGTTCCAGTTCAGTGAGAGGTTTTAGGTTTGGAAACTAAATTAGATTTTGGGAAATATAAAGTCCAAATACTGATGTAACAAATGATCATCTCTCTGTGGTACACAGCTATTTGGTAAGAAAAGGATATTCTAAAAGTTTCTCTATATTTCAAACCAAAAAAAATGGTTTGAAAGCCCAAGTCTGATCAGTATCACCAACGCTGTCTGTAACAAACCACCAGCAAAATAACTCTTGGATAATTTACTGGAGCTATTGGTTAATCATGGAAACATAATGTATTAAAACTGTATTTATAATGTTTGCATAGGTTGGTTGTTTTATTCATTTGTTGAATTTTGTCAGAGATCTCAAAATCATTTGGTAGAATAGTACTTTCTGGAAAGGTTTACTAGTAAACATCTCTATGGAAATTGCACAGTTGACCTAAAATGCATTACCAACTATCTGCCTCTCTTCATCAGAAATTAAACCAACTTCTTTCACCTGTCTGTTCACATATGAAATATCTTGATGAAGTTCTGCAGAGAGACACAAGCTTTTTTATCACTGGCTCATACAATTTCCTAAGACACTGGACCAGTAGCTTTCAGGTACTTTCTGAAAAACTTTGAAAATTAAAAGCAAGAAGTGAAGAATGAAAATTGTCTGCTTCCTACTACACTTCCTATAGGGTGTTGTATGGCCTTAGATGAGACAGCTATGTGAAAAAACATCAGGTTGTTTGGTGCCCAAAGTTTAATATTGACTTACTAATGACTCACTGGAAATTGAGATGAAATTTATATTCTGCAGTCTAAATAAATGTTTAAGTGAATAAATGAGGAAACATTAAAGGCTTGATATGGTGAAGACTTTCAATCTTATAGTCAATCTGATGGAACTGAACGATGGAATGCTGTGTCTCATAAGCCCCAAATCTCTAGTTAAAACATCAGTCAAGGATTTGGTCAGTTCCCTCTTTGGGTTCTTCACCTAACCACTATAGGTCAGAGTAAAAACATCCTCTGCAATGCAACTGTGTATCTGAAGGGGAAATAAAATCTTTTATAAAATATTAAAAATTATTAAATACTAAAATGTATTTGTTTCAGCAGAGAGGCTCAAACCAACACAAAGAGAGTAATTTTAAAATAATACAAGGATTCATAGATTTCATTTGTTTGGTTAGGTTTTGTTTGTTTTTGTTCGTTTCCCCAGAGAGTACTCTCCTAAATTAAATACAGGGTCCTTGCAAGACTTAAAGAAAAGGATGGTTATGTTCATGTGCAGAAGAATATATCTGCTGCAAAAGCTTATGATGAATACCAGTTATAAGATGAGGAAGAAATCTTTTCCACAGGAAAATTCCTTGGCATGCATACCTTCAGACTAAAATACAATAAAAAGATAAATAATAATGACTGTAATTCCAAATAAGCCTTGACTTGAAATAGTGGGGGTTTTAAGGCTGATTCAAATGTTCCATTGATGATGAATGAAACAATTTGTTCATTTTTTCTTTGTACTGAAGATCCCTGAAACTTAATCTTACACTTTCAGTCATTTCAGAATTATTAAGCCCAGAGAAGTGCAGTCATGCTGAAAGTGGAACTCTAGAAGTTAATAACTTATAAGTGGTTTTAAGATTAAAAATTACATTTGCATAAATCAGTAATTATATGAGATAGTAAAATGTTTTATAAAATTTTAAGAGATTACTCTTTCTTTGCTGTGGAATTTCCAAGTGTGTACATTAGTTTTGAAATACAGCCTAAGCATTGACAGTCTACCTAAAACTTCTGATTCTTGACTCCAAAAACATCAGCATCTTTCCTATTTTTAGAAAGAAGCAGGATACTGTAAGTATGGCCTACAGTGATTTCATTGGTCTATCATGTTTGAAAAATCATGGCAAATAGACAAAGTCCCCAGTGACTGGAGAAAGGGATTGTCACACTCATTTTTGAAAAGGACATTAAGGAGGACCCTGGGTACTACTGACCAGTCAGCTTCACATCTGTGTCCTCTGAGAACATGGAATAGATCCTGCTGAAAGGTATACCAAAACATATGGAAGACAGGGAGGTGATTGGAGGCAGTCAATATGGCTTCACCAAGGGCAAGTCATGCCAGACCAGTTCAGTGACTCTCTCTGAGCCTCTAATATTTGGTGTATTTTCCAGGTTTTGAACACAAATTCTTATCCTAAGGGGCTCCTACCTGTGTTTCAGGGTGGATCTTCACACTATTGACTTGTATGACCTTTTTTCCAGTAGGAAGATGAGATGGTAAGGAAAAGAGCAAAGTGACACAGTCAGTAGGTTACTTGAGCTACATCGACCGGGAACCAAAGCTTGGGACACAAAATTATGTGCACATGACCCATCGTTAGGGAAGGTCCCTAAAAGTTATTGGCAAACTCATGACAGTAATTACCATCATTCCTTCAAAATATTTAAACTTCTAAGGTCTATTTTTCAGAGGAAGAAAAAGGGGTTTAAGTAAAAGTTTTAAAGAAAATGTTGGATTTCTTCTATTAGAAGTCAGCAAACATTAGTGTAGTTCCACTGGAAATGAACTTGGCCCATTGCACTTTTCCCTGGCTTAAAAGCTAGACTACTAAAAGCCAATAGGTCTATTCTTGATCAGAATCAGACTTTGAATCTCATACATTTCTGCTAACTTCAATGGATTTACTGTATTTTTGTATAATGGAGATTAGAATTTGTCTTGTGGTCTGAATGTAATTTAAAAGAATTATGCAGAAAGACAAGGCAAGTAAAGCTCATGTCAAAAGGTTAGAAAAATCAATAGGCAGAGCAGAAAATAAAGTAGTAAAAAGGGTATTAAAACCCCCCAAAAGTTAAAATGCCATTTTGATATGGAAGAGAGGAATTTTACTGAGAAACTGTTATATAATACAAGCTATGTGTATGAATAGGCAATCAGCCTCATGACTGTTGGAAGAGCATGGTGCACAGTTGTGTAACGCAGACCTTTTTTGCACGCTTGGAGTAAGTCTGGACCTTCTCAGTTAATTACCCTCTTTTGACAAGAAAAAAGTGCTGAAAAGAAACGCCAGGGCTCCCTTTCCACCAAAACATAAACCTTTAGTTTTCTTTGCTGATCATGTATGTATTTGACAGTCACATCTTTTTGCTTAGGTGAAATGAGTGTTATTCTTAATTTACTTTCCTGACTGTGGTTGCAAGTGATTTTTTATTTCAGTTAAAGATATTTATATATTATGTGAAAAGTTCTATTATAAAATTATTTTCTCAGAATATATTTCATTATAAATCATCTAATGATTACCCAAAACAACTACTACTATCTTAAACTTTCAAAATTTTTTACATATTTTCCAAAATATTTATGAAAGTGCATCCTTGTTTCAAATAATTTTTTTTCCAGTGTTTTCAAATAGATTTAAATTAAGTATCAGAACTTAAATGCAATCAATTCCTTAAAAATATTAGTAACAAAATGCATGTGACATTAATTTTTAATTACAATTCCACTTATCCTGACCGGACTGATAAAAACAGTTTTTCTTTCATTTCTGTAAGCTTAATGTAAGTATCATATTAATTCCTTATTGTATAAAGGTCAGGTTTCAGATACAATTTAAATCTTCATCTCACTTTTATATGAGACTGTCTCTTTTTTTTAAACTTAACAGCTGGCAGGAGATTCTGGTACTTAAAGCACTATCTTAATGTAAGTACTATTCCCCTTTTTTATTTGAAAAAGAACAGAACCCTCTCTACCCTCTGAGAGCTCTAGAACTCAACAGGATTAATTGTAGCTGTTTTAAGTCCTAAATGATCTTCACTTTGGGTAAATTATATCACCTAGAGGAAAGCCTCTATATACAAAGACACCACATCATTAGAATAGGTCATGAGTTCCCATCATAGAACCTTCAGGAACTCTTCAAATTAAGAAATCTACATAAAATCCATTGCCAGTGGAAAGGACTGTTCTCTGAAATACATAATTTCTAGTTTTCAAGATATCTATTAAAATAACACAGGACTGCGTGCCAAGAAGACTTTAGGGCTAGCAATCAGGGAATTTGTCTGGAACCACTTGATTTAATTAAAAGTGTTTTTATGGGATACATGGCATGGCTGCCATGTATCATTACATTTTTTGTGGCTTTTTTTTGAATTTAAATTGGCCTTATTGTTGATCACACTTATTATCAATATGTTCAAAGACGGCTCCATTGTTACTTCTAAACATATTCTGAACACTGAACAGAAGGTCAAATATCACTTTATCTGAAGTAGTTGCCAGAAATGTAATTTTCAGTCTTGTGAAAACGTCAAAAATTTCATAATGAAAAGGTCATAACATGCTATCAGACACCTTGCAGAGGGAGCCAAAGCCAATTAAATTCTAGTTCAAAAAAGAGATGGATTGAATAGCACTATTACCATATCCAAGGATATTCAGATTTGCAATACCAAACATTAAATAGCAATCTTAAATCAAAATTAATATATAGACTGTGGTGGTTTTCCTTTCAACCATAAAGTTCTTATTTATGTCAAATAGGAAAGACAGTAAAGAATATGATTCATGGAAAACCAAATTGGAAGGGACCTCGAGGATCATCTGTTTCATCCTTTGTTGTGAAAAGTAGTCTAGACAAGATGGCCCAGCACCCCAGCTGAATATTATCTGTTCAATGCTGGGGAAGCTTCCAGTGTTGGGGAAGATGAAATAATGTCTGAATCTAAATGTACTTTACCTGACACTGAGCAAAGAGGAGTCGTAGATCCTCAAAAACAACCTGCAAAATCTGACCTGCACTTGACTTTAAAGATATTCACTCAATGGATCAAATTAAGGAACTAATCTGATTACAAATAATTGTATTTTTGCATATAATACTTCCCCATCCTATAAATGCATTCCACTTCTATCAGTAAACCACCCCTCCCCAGACCAACAAACTAAAGTATACGTTCTATTGTTTTGGTTATCTTCTAACAGATTCTTTCAAAGATTCTGACGTAAAAGCTTAAAAATAAACATTTCTTATAATTATAGCTTGACACCATTGTTAAGACTGTAAAATATTCACAAAGGAAATGCATATTAGTGGAGTCACAATTTCCTTAATCACTAATTAAAATCTGCTATATCAATAGGGCATGCCTTAGGTTTATACACCAGTTTTGACTGACATATAACAGGCAGGGCTATAACTGATGTGTAACTATTGTATGTACCAGTTTCATGCTTTTTTTTTTTTTTATGTACCTTTGGAAAAAAAAAATCTCATGCCATGGACATTAGTAATGCAATAGAGAAATCTGAGTTCAAACCTGCACTGGTCAGCTAGAGTTTTTACTTTTATCAGCACTGTCACGAAGGTCAATAAACAGTCCTATTAACAGGCACACCAGCATGTAGTTGATGAATATAAAGTATTGGTCTGTATATTTTTTTTCTTCCTTTTCACATGATGTGTTATTAAGCTAAGCTATATATTCATAAGTAGAGTAGATATACTATTGAACACCAGAGAGGCTTCAAATACCACCTGCCCTGACTGCTACAGGACATTGAAGTGTCTGCTGTTATAACAACACAGACCCACTCTCCCTTTTCTTCTTTTATTTGTAAATTGCATTAAAGAATTTTCTGTAACTGCTCTATATTTTACTACACAAATCGACTTTTTTTTACACATGTTCAAACACACATATATTAAGAAGAAATGCTAAAAATTATTTCCAAAATTGAAAATCTGAGCAGATTTTTCCATTTAGATGCAGAAACGGAACTTTGATATCAGAGGAGAGTAAGTTTACAATTTTCTTTTGACCATCTCCCTCTCCCTTCCTCTGTATCAACAGAGAAATCTCGATGTGTGTGTATATGTGTGTAGAAGATGAATTATGCTTGCCTTAGGAAGAGGTGAGCAGCCTGAGGAGTGTGCCTGGAAATGAGGAAGAAAAAAATCTAGCTTCACAGATCCACAATTTCTGATTTTCCTTTCATGAGTGATTACAGAGGAACAGAATCCATTTCAAAAGAGAACAGTCAGCTATGCTTATGTTTGGAGGACTGTTACAGTTTCCTACTGAAATGCTATCAAGCAAATAATAAGAAAATAAAATAACCAATAACAGAGCAAAAATCCACATAGCAAACCAAAACTTTTCAGAGCAGAAAGTGTTCTACATTTGGATTTTTTAAAAAGCATATAAAAAACCTAAATTTTATTCCTTTCTCAATGTTTACTTTTACAGTTACATTGCCTATATGTTGTTTAATCTTATAACTTTTACATTTAATGTTTTTGAATGAACTCGGCACCTATCCAAACATGCACAAAATAACTAACATAGCTTTCTATGTCAGTAGAATGTAATGATGAAATGGTCAGCACTATTTGTTTCATTGAAATAACTCATTGGTAAGTTGATCAGTGTCCTCAGATTTACTGGAGATCTAGAATTACATAGTGTAAAAGAGTTTCTGTGATTTTTCAGATGTCATTGGTATTTTGGGGTATTATCAGTACTTTGAATCCTGCTTCTGTCTCCAGTTTCGACTGTCTTTTAAAATTTACCTGACTTATCTTCTATCTTACAAACAAAAGCACAAAAATAATCTCATCACTACTTATTTAATTTTATTTACTTTTATTCCTCTAGTGAGAGCCAAGACCACACTTCCCTGCAAAACAAAATTCCATTTTAGAGACTATGAATCTTGTTCCTTCTAACTACAGAAATTTCCTGGCCAGAAATAGTCAAGTATATTCGGTGGTTTAATCTTTCTGATGTATCTAAATTTAATTTTCTAAAATACTTATCATCATTAAGATTGATTTTCTTTAAATGTAAACTGCAAATGTGGCCATTTTCATCTGAACTGCAAGAATAGCAAGACCCAAAATTTTCCCTAGACTTTGTTATGGAGCTACATCTAGGGAATGGGTAAGTTTAGTGAACATGGTAGAGAGCTGTACTCTGAGAGGCAGAAATTCATGGTATCCAACTTTATTTCTCTTTTTTTAGCCATTACAGGTACATTTTCCTATGTTCCCAGTATTCAAAAGGATAAAGTGCACAGCTATGTCTTCTGTTTTCTTCCCATGGTTTGCAGAGACACATTGTTCTGTACTGGGGATGGGCGGTGAGGTGAGACTGAACTGGTGCAGGGCTCTTCTATGGATCTCAGTAAGAAAGACCTGGAAAAAATGGCTAAATAGGATAAGTGCTTTAATAAGACAGAATAAGAGAAGGAATACAGTTAGTGAGTAAACCTTCTTTCCCTATGGGCACCTGCTTGTGTAGTATTGGACAGCGCTCATTTGGATTTTCTTCTGGTGCTCAGTGAAGACAAGAGCAGATCCTAACCATGGGGAGAAGCTCTCAGTTTTGGTCTTTTGAGCTACTATCCAATTCCCTCATAAGGAAACTAAAGAATGTTCTCACAAGAACTTGTTGCTGCACTATTAGACTGAGGCAAGGCCACGCAGGTGACATACTTTCATGTTGACCAGCAACATGAGCAGCACAGCACGCATATGTGCCCTCTCAGATTCATCGCCACATACTGCCTACCTTTCCCAAATCTAAGTTACAGACTACCTTATTTGCATACTAGCTTCTCAAGCCCTAAATGTGAGTCCAAATAGAGTAGACATGTCCAATGACTCCTTGAATACTATATCTTCCACAGTGCTCCCCATCCACACTACCAATTTCTTTTTTCTTCAGTAGAAGATGAATAGTGTGGTTATTAATTGTTGAATTTTTCACAAACCATAGTACATAGTAATTACCGATTTTATAAATTAAGCATGTGGTCCTACTCCATAATTAGAAAATTAAGGCTATAAAAAACCTCTACTCAGTAGAAGAAGTGTTCACAATTAATTGCATTCTTTCCCTTTGGAGTCTCTCACTCAACAGCTCTCTAAAGCAGTGTTTGAAACCATTGCACTGGGGGAATTCTCTGGTGCAGTTTAAATATGGAGATAGATAGAGGTTATCTGGAAAGGAAGAGTAAGGCAGCCTTCAGTATGCTGTCCAGCGTAAGGTTCATTCTTATATACTGCCCTGCTTGTCTTTTCACCTCCCAAAAAGTAGAGCTCTGCTGGTGGGGAATCATGGAAGTCTTCGAAGACTGCCTACAAGGACAAAGAGATCATTTGGTCGACTTGCAAATTACATTCTGCAAAAACATTGTTCCTACTTTCATTCAGTTAAAAAGATCTTCACATTCTACCTTGAAATACTGCTACATTTTCTTCTGCTTTGCTACAATGGAGTCGTAAAAGTGAAAAATCTGAATGCCTATGTCTTCTAATAAAACAGAAAGTCACATGGAAAAGAGTATTAATTATCTAGATCCTATATAAAAGAGCATATAAAATTCATTAGGAAATTTTTGGAAAATTCCTCAGAAGTAAAAAAGATTTGAAATGAGCATTGACAGTGCAAAATGAAAGTACTGAATCCCTTGTCTTAATAAAAAAGATTAGTTTTGAATATCATTCAGGAAAACAAAAACTTTAACTAATTTAATCAAGAAATAGCAAAAGGACCCAAGGAACACCACCAGAATCCCAGAATTACCTACAGAAATATAGAAAATCTGATAAAATCTCCGTTATTCATAACTTTGCTTATTTGTGTCAGTACAGAATTACCTTCATGTATCCTGCAGTTGCTGGTAATAAAACCAGACCTTCAATGACAGTATGTTCAACTTGTTTTGGCTTTGAAGGTGTGGTGTGGGCCATAATACCAATTTTTATTCAGTGTAGGGATTATTGCCTACTTCCTTTATGAATCAATGGGTAAATAGACCAAATTTTTTTCAATTTGCTGGCCAATTGAGCTAACAGTGATCTTCATTCAGCGTGCTGATGACCGTGTGTTGGAGAAAGATGAACCCTGAGAAACTACCTGCAGATCTTTGTATAATTATTTTCCAGAATATACTGAGTTAAGATGCATGTGGCAGTGTGCGACACGGAGTTTTCAATGAAAATAAATAAAATAGACTGGGTCGATTTCCCCACCCAGGACAGTGATCCAGAGGGCGGGGACGGAGAAGAAGCTGAGGGCATAGCCCCAGTTTAAAAGCCCGACCCATCAAATGCCTGTCAGTTGTTGCACCTGCCCTCCTTCTAGAAGAGCCCAGAGCCCCAGCTTTCCCATTGGTTAGTGCCTTATGATTATTCATTACCCCTGTTCCATATGCATGAACCCTCTAGAAAGTTCTGTGTTCTTCAGTTGCCTATTGGCCGTTTTAAACTGTACCCTCCCCTTAACTGTTTTCATTGGCTACCTGTCACCCCATGTCATCCTCCCAGTGGTTGTACCCTCGTTCCTCCCCCTGCTGACCAGGGTATAAAACCCCTTGTCATGTCTTTACTTTGCTCTTCGGCTGGCATTCTCTCTTCCTGTCAGTTCCCCTTTGAGGGTGAATAAACTCGGACTGTGTTTGCCAACGAGAGTCCTTCTCCTCCTTCGCCTCCATCTTGCCGCACGTTTCATCGCACGCTGACTGGTTCAGTGTCCAGCGACCCACGCTTTTGCTGGAACTCACTGTCGCCCTCTGGCCATCCGGGCAGGCCAAGAGGTCACCGTGACAGATGCACTCATCAGCTATCCAGTTAAAGCTGAGGAAAACTGTGGTCAGTTGTTATATATCCACAAAATTCACACTGGACTGAAAGAGAGTTTTGATATAAACAAGCAAATCTACAACTGAAAGCATGTCCAAGTCTATGAAAAATCTGACGAGTCTTTTCGGAAGTACTGAAATTTGAGGCTTTTATTTTCTCAAAATCTTGGGCTTATTAGACTTCACAATTCTATATCTACAGCAAGGAGATTTCAGCTGAATGGAAATACAAGATATGAGAATTAAACCTGTGAATAATCAGAACAGATTATGCATATTCATGCACACCTACCAGACTTTTTTTGTAGAAAAAGAATAACTAATAAATTTGCAGTGTAGATTTCTGTAAGTTGCTTTAAAGAACGATGTGATAAGAAAAATGTTATTTACGCAGTATTAATTAATACAGGACTAAACCACATACAAAGGTTATTTTGCATTGCCTTTCCTTGATTAAAATGTAGAAAATAAAATTGTTGTTGTAAAGCCAGATAATACTTAATATGCTTATTTTACAATATGAAGCAGAATTCCAATAAGAAACATGGCAAATCCTAGAGAGTTCCAAATAAAAATACAGTATAAATTACTCCTTCATCTGAATACATCTTCAGGATCAACAAACACAATTATTCAGTGCTTCTTTATTATGCAGTTCTCTACCATTATTCAATATTGTCCATAACGCTTCTACTATTTCTATTGTCACAATACAAGTAAAGATTGGATTCTATTTTTAGTTCTCATCTTGAATTGCTTTTTGAGTCTGGATAAGGTGCCTGTCTTCATTTCTTTTTCAAGGGAAAAAATGATTTTGAATAATGGCTTCCTTTGAATACTGCCTTTCTTTTGAGCAATGCTCTGCAGGTGAAACAGCTTCATGGCTTGGCCTAAAGTCTAGTGAGTTCAATAAGAAGCTTTTCACTGACTTCAATGAGTTTTGGGTCAAAACACCTATGTATAAATGAATAATACGAAGCAACCAACTTTTTATTTTGGGAAATGCCTCCAAATTTATCCTTGAAATTTAATTCATAATATGGTTTTATTACTCCCTTCAAAGGATAACATTTCAAGTTTCAGACTCTGAATTGAATGCCATATGTAACTGGCCACAGTAGAGGAAAAAAGGAAAGTTGATATGTCCTAAAAGGGTATTTGAAATACCAACTAAATTTGAATGGACCAAATTGGTACTGTCATTAACATATAATCAAAAAAACCCACTGAAATTTGGGGTTATTTACTGCATCAGAATAAATTACAAAAGGAAAAAATGGATTAGTATTTTGTTTCAGCACGCACTGATAAGTTAGCTTCTAAAGTGCAGGACAGATTGATTTCAAGGGAAGAATTTTCTGCTAGATTGTGTTACTTTCCTGGTTTTCTTGTATCACTGAGATCAGAATTATCCCAACAGACTTGTGAGGATTATAATACTCTCTCACATGTTCTCATGCCTCTCTTCACCTGTAGTTGCTCAGATTTCCCCCTCTTCTTAAATAGGTTATCCCAGAGGTGCTGCCGCTGTCACTGATGGGCTCAGCCTCAGTCAGTGATGGATCCATACTGGATCCAGCTCGCATTAGCTCTGTCAGATAAGGGGGAAGCTTCTGGCAGCTTCTCACCCCTGCAGCTCCACTGCTACAAAAAAAAACCAAACCAAAACCACAAACCCACAAAAGGTAACACCTGTGCTATTTTATCCTTTTACTGAACATCTTCAGTTACTGCAAGTTTAAAAGAGAGAGCATATGTAAGTAAAATGCTAAAAAGTGACTTAGCTGGTTATGAAAGAAACAAGTAAAAAGAAACTAAATGGACTGCATTTAAATGGTGTAAGTTCACTGGAAGTTCAAAGACTCCTGATCATCCAAAAATGTAGCAAAAACCAGATCTACCATGTCTAAAAATATCAGCTGTTTTTCTATTTACCTTGTGGGTAATGCCTTTTGATGGATAATACAGGCAATGGAATTTGATTCCTAATTTTTAGAAATGTTGTAAAAAACCAATTTTTGTATTTTTAGAAGCAGATTTACTGAATAAACATGGTATAAAACAGTAATCTGAAATATATTTAGTTCCTGAAGGAGATCAATTGACGTTGTTTCTGTTTCTCTCACTTCACTTTAACAAGGACAGCAAGAGTTCTAGCAAAGTAGATCAACTGCAGGTGTTATGAATATACCCTTTCCATCCTCAAAATAGGTAGGTTTACCTACCTAATCTACTTTTATGTTAGTTAAATATCCAGGGGTTTTTTTCTTGTTTGTATGGATTTTAAGTTTGCATCACCAACTGACGTAAACAATCACAGTTGTAGAATCTGTGAAAGAAACTGTGTGAGGCACTGCATTAAATATCTGAACTATCTGAATGAAGCATTCTGTTCTATAAGGGAGAATTGTTATTAAAAAATTGTACCTATTTTGAATATATAAAATAAAAAAAATAAAAATTGGTGACTGAATGTGGAAATTAACATTTGATGGCAATCACTTTGAATCACCTTGAATAAAAGCAGCAGAAAAACTAGGGAAAGATGTGTGGTGTCTGTGGCTGAGCCCTACATTGATTCAAAACTGCAGTTTCCAGACAAATTCCAAAAACATTCCTGTGTGTGGCCAAACAGCTAGAGGCATCACTGGCATGTTTGAAAAACTTACCTGACTATCTGACTGAACAGAATAAATGTATAGGAGCTTACTGGGCATAATGTTGTGCTCAAGAGAGCTAAGTAGTAAAGGCAGGAAACTTTTCACCATTTTGAGTGTTTTTATATTTAAAGCACTATTCTAAGACACTGAGGCAGAGGAATGGCCGTGAATTTAAGACAAAACTAAAGAAAGTCTACTGGAATAAATTTAATAACAACTGTGACATGGTCTAGTGCTGGAGATATCTCAGACCCATAAGAGATTAGAGTTAGAAGTCCCAAGGGAGTGTAAAGTTAAATTTTCGTACTGCTTCAGTTATTAATAGAATCTTCTCTTCAGAGCTGACATAATTTATAAAGCACATTAGGTTTTCCCACCATATTTATATAACAACAAAACCAGTGAAAATAACAAACAAACATGTTTTATTAGGGTAAGGAGAAAGCTAAAAAAGAAATAACTCCTTAGCATGTCTGGATCATTTCCACAGTACTGCCATATGGCAGATTCAGCTAGTGTGCAGCAAATCTGCAATAATTTGTGATTGTTTTAGGCAGATTTGGCAACTGTTTACTAAAGATAATAGAATCCAACCTTTCAGTGAATCTGGTGCTGTACTCTCAGCATGCACAAACTTTGAATGGTCGTAAATATCTCAGGGGTGGAAAGTAGTTCAAGTGGTATACAATGGTCACAGTTACATTTTTGCAATGGCCATGGCCAAAGAATGACTGGAGCTTCCTTTCTGCTTTCTTTGATATGAAGAAACCTAGGTAAAAGATGTGTAAGTGTAAGCTTGAGTACACAACTGAGGAAAGAGGAGGTCACTAAGCTACCAAATGCAGTGAAATCACAAAAAATTTCTGCTAGGTCTGTTAAGTGTACACTGCACCTTAAAAATGCTAAAATAAGAAAAAATAATATAAAACAATAACTCAGCAGTGGTTTTGCATAATAAAGCAGCTCTGAAGTACTTTTAACTATTTATATGAGAAAGATTCATCCTGACTCATACTATTAATTGCTTTATAATATTCTAGTTTTCTCATAGTTCAAGCCAGAAATCTCTACTCTCCTGGTCTTGTATTCTTGCTGATGGTAGAATTAACACTCTTCTGACCAAGCAAATGAGGCAGTTTTTAGAAGCAAACTTCTCAGAAAAACTGAAACCGGGTAACAAAATTATTTCTGAAAATGATGACTGTGTTAGTGCAAGGAAAGTAAGTAACATCACACAGAATGAATCTTTAATTCAGAATTATTTTCCAGAATATACTGGGTTAAGATGCACTCATCAGTTATCCACTTAAAGCTGTGGAAAATTGTGGTCAGTTCTTATATAGCCACTCCAGAATTCAGAATGATTCAGGTAATAATTCAGAATTATTACCTATTTTGTGGGCATTATAAAACTACAAAATGCTTGTAGTGCATTTCTTTGCCAGGCTTCCAGAAATGTTATAATACAACCAAACTTTCCAGATTTTAAGGGATAGCAGAGGCAACTTTAAAAAAAAGGGTCTTGTTTTCTTGATATTTGTGCTTCTATATTCAAGTTTTCATGAGACTTCCATGTAGAACATAAAAACCCCAATATTTTTGACTGCTTTTATGTTTTGTTTATGTCACAGTCTCCATGTGAATAAAGACTATTAATTTCTATTTATATTAAAAGTATTGATGCCTCAATATATAAGATTGATAATGATTCCTATTATTAGTTTAGTGCCTATCAGTACAGTATTAAGGGACAGATTCAGGATGCTTAGGAAGTGGGCTTCCAGTTTGAAAATATCATAACATTTCTCTGCTATGGCCCAGTGTAATTGAGCATCCAGTGTACAAGAAGTCTGATGCATACAGTATAAAGATGTTCTACACAAAGTCTGCTCACATGCTTCTTCCCAGTTTTGCAGACTATGAATCAGTTATCAAATAAAATACTATTTTGCTAGACCAGTGATTTTCAATCTTTTTTTCTTTCTTTTTCAAATTTGCAGATAGATGAAATATTTCCACTGGAGAAGCAGACCTTTTAGCAAATTAAAATTTGCTTAAAATAGCAAATTTTAAGTCACTCAAAAGTAAGCTTATTTTTCAGTCTCCTTTCACATTTCTCTTGGTGTTACCTGATTAATGTTGCAATTCAGAAACTAAACACTTAAACCCACTGTGGCTGATGTTATAGAGAAGCTGAAGAAAAATCTACCCTTAACACAGGTATTGTAAATTCTGCATTAAATTGAGCAAGGTGATAAAGACATATGAGTTCAGAGAATCGGAAAGTCATAAGGCAATAACAGGAGTCTGTTTGTGGGTCTGCATTCACCTTCAGGAGAGTAGCTATTCTGAACATTCTGTTTTCTGGTGAAAGAATGGATTTCAAGAGGGATTTCAAGCAGATCAATGGTGTTGCTTTGCGGGTATTTGTGGGAAATCCTCCCAGACAGAGTAAAATAACAGGAATATATTAAAATTTGTTTACTTTATGTTTACAATACGCACTGTATTACAATGTAATTGTTTCAGCAGTGTATCTTCTAGTAGCAATAATGGTTCTAGTATTTTTTATTGAGTGTTTGTCATTTAAACACTAATTCAATTGCCTTTGCAAATATTTGCTTTCCAGCTGTTACCAGGAAGCTCAGCACAGCACACCTTTTGAATCAAATCAGGCAATCCGTATCATTTCACTCAGTGTCTTCCCCAGGATTACTTGAAGAAGTAAGCTTTAGGTGAGGAATTTAACAACCTAGGAACTCCATCTTATTAAAAAGCCTTGGTTTGCTTTTGTCTAAAAAAAGCTGGTGTCTGAGCTTCAGATTGAACTAAATAAAGTGACTGATTTTTTTTTTGTTTCTTAGGATGCTATATACTTTGATACCGTGTTTCAACCACTGCCTGGTTTTTAATATCACAGCTTCTACAACCAGGCATTTGTGTGAGGTTAATAATCATCAGGGAACATGATTCTAAGAGGTTCTGCTAGTGTGCTAATTGGCAAATGACAAGCCTGTATCCAGCTACTTTGCAGATGTTCTGCAGTTTCCTTAAGCACAAGAGCACCTCTTAGAACAAACCAACACTCTGTGATCACCTGCCCTGCTAATTCTAATTATCTTTAATGGGACTTGGGAGTTCATAATAGCCACACCTTGATGTTCAACTTCTTAAATCAATGTATGACATCTTGCCTTCATATTCATCAGCCATACAGTTTAGAATTAGGAGACTGGAATAGCTTGTGTCTTTCTAAAAGACAACCTTCTTGACTACAATGAAATCAGGAAAAATTCTCCATTTTATTCAGTAAGTTTTTTTCTCCAGTCCTTATGCCTAACAATGAAACCTAATTTCTCATTTAGACTTCTCTTTTTATTGTCTAGACACTGCATTTTATTTATATTTTCCCTCCTAGACTGAAGGCCCTATCTGATTGCACCTTTACTCCTTACTGAGAAATATATATGAGTTATAACTTAGTGGTAAAATTCACAAGAATCATGTAACACTCTTGACATTATAAAGTACCATGAAACATCAGCATTCATAAGTTGGCCGACTTACCTTCTTAAGCCTAAGTACAGTGTCTTGCCAAGAATCACAGAATAATTTATTTGGCAAAGATTTCCAAGATTAATGGATGCAGCCTTTGATGGGTCGCTGCCTTGTCAACTAGACCATAGCGCTAAATGCCCCACCCAGATGTTTTGTGAATACCTCCAGGGATGATGACAGCCTGGGGGCAGCCCATTCCCATGCTTAACAAGCCTTTTCATGAAGAAATTCAGTCTGATATCCAACCTGAACCTCCTCTGGCTCAGCTTGAGGAGTCACTGGCTCTTGTCCCATCACTGGCTGCGTGGGAGAAGAGGCAGACCCCCACCCGGCTACAACCTCCTTCAAGGTAGCTTGAGAGAGCCATAAAGTCTCCCCTGAGCCTCCTTTTCTCTAGGCTAGACAACCCCAGCTCCTAATATGACTTAATCTCTAGGTCCTTCACCATCCCCCTTGCCCTTCTCTGGACATGCTTCAGCACCTCAATGTCTTTGTTGAAGTGAGGGGCCAAAACTGAGCGCAAGATTTGAGGTGTGGCTTCACCAGGGCTGAGTACAGAAGTTCTTAATTGAACAGATCTGTCACATAAAAAAAGACATAAACCTGTAAAAACACACTGCAAAACAGTGTAATTTTGTACAGAAATAATCTATTCAGTAACAGGTGTTACTTTGTTCTTGGATATAATATTTATGTCAGGCTTATTACTTTGCAATTATGTGAATAGACATCTGTGCGCTTCCATAGCATTTTACATTCATTTTTTCTCTTAGTGCTCCCATTACAGAGATATTTTAAAAAAGAAACAAACAAAAGTCAGATTTTATTTAAATTATGATTGGAATATATAAATTCTACATACATTTCAGCAGTTTTAATAAACAGTAGAATCCATTCAAATTTTTATTTTTTGCTCTGAGATTTTTCAAACTGTTTAAGAAACTAAGAAATGTCTTCCATCGTATATCTGAAGATGCATGTAATCTTCAGTATTTGCCTGTCATCACAGGGAGAAAAGCCTAGGATATCTCTATTTCCTTATGAGCTTGCTTGAAAGTATTCAAACTAACAACCCTAGGCAGGCCCATTAATACCTTTGCAAGAGTTAACTGGCACAGTGGAGCAAATCACCTAGTTTAATTCAGAATTCAATGCTAATTCATGATGCCTTCATTGCGCTGTGTTTGGGACAACTAATTAATCAAAGTCAGCTTAGGCTGTTGAAATGAACTGCCTAAATAGGATTTAAACTGATTATAATTTTTAAAATAGAATCTCATTACCTGAGTAGATTTGACAGAATGTTTATGTCTATGTTTGAATTGCTAATGTACAATTAGAAAAGTAATCATGTAAAGTGTTAGAACACTCTGTTCTCTGAGAATTATTTATTACTCCTTGAGTAGCCTCTCTGATACAAAGATAATTTGCCACTAATGAACGAAAAAAAGCAGAATTTCAATATCACATTCACAATACCTCTTTATTAATTACAGCTCATATTGAGCTACTTTGAAGAAAATTCAAAATGCATTGCTAAAATGGAAAAGAAATGGAAAAAATACAAACTGCAAAGGAATTGAATCCCTTATGTTACAAGGTCTAGTTTTTTTGATGGTATGTTTGGAAGCATAGCTCAAGCAGCTATGTATGACAAGGATCTCTCTGAATTGTATGACCATGTTTTGAACTGCACATCTGTACCCACCACCACACACACAGAGACACGGAGAGATCATGAGCGACGGGATGAGAATTCCACCATCTTGTGTTTTGTTGAGGTGGTGCATCCTTTCTCTCCCCACTCCTCCTCAGGCCTGCTCTATTATTTCAGGAGCTCCTGACAAACCCTGACTGAACCAGCTGAGCCACCAAGTGAAGCACTCCTTGACAGATGTCGCTGCAGTGTCCCTTGAATGTGCCAGGTGCTCTTGCATGATAAAGGTGGGAATGATTCTGACTGTAACAGGAACATCAACTGCCTGACCAAGGTGGGGAATAAAGAATAACCAGTTATCCTTCTTAGCCCTGTTAAATCATTCACCTGGATTGTATAGCCCAAGTGAAATGGTGCTGTTGCTACAAGACAATTTGAAAAAATAAATTTTAGCCTGAGTGGAACACTACCATTGGTAAAAAGCATCTAGTAGTTACCAGCTTGTGTTATGGCCAGGATGGAAACTGACTGATGACTAGAGACAATTATCTTGTGACCTTATAAACAGTGGTCTTAAGGGTAGCCCTTTGAGTTCTCCTGATATGCAGCAGGCTGCACCAGTATCTCCCCCTGAGCGGGACACCTCTTGGAGCTCGTGAACTCTCAAGTTTGTGATATTCGAAAGACCATCAATGATGATGAGCCTAGGTTGATATTTCCCACTTCACCATTCCTCAAGGTGCAACCCATGCCTGTTGAGAAATGTTAAGGGATTTGATGTATTTCACTGAACCTGAGTGGAATTTTAATAGGTAACTTTACACACGCAGATATAGATATATATACATCTCTTTGTGTGCATCTGTGCATTGATTAAAGTATGAACGCTCTTATTGTGAATCTATAATTAAGTCATTTTTGTAAATCTGATGAACCTCATTGAATCACTTTATAAATATTAAATTAGCCAATGATTAAGTGCTGCTAAATCCTTCTGTGCCCTTATCTTTTGTAATCATATCCTTTGCACCTTTACCCTTTTGCATTCCTTGTCTTCTTGTAAATCATTCTAAATTGATTCTAATCCAATTTTCTTATGTGTGCTTCATCTATGTAATAAGTAATAGAGTGAACCTTGCCATTAAACTCTATTAAAGTCATACTTTCACAAATTCATACTGAAACCTGCTTTTTGCCAATACCTTTGATGATGATTTTTAAGTGACCTAAGCACTCATTCACAACACGTATGAAGCAGTGGATCTAATCAAATCCAGTTTTATTTGTGATGCGCTGTGATGTGCATGGAGAATGTAGCAGAATCCTGAGCTAAAAATAGTTTCAGATGAAGCTAACCTGGCAGATGTATTCCAGTGGCACAAATAGCTGCAAACATCCACTCAGTCCGTGGTGCAAGAGCAGTCCACAGTGTGAATTCAACACAAAGACCTTCCTGAATAACTTGGATGTTCAGCCCTCAGCACCAGCCATTACCTGTTTTGCTTTACAGATGAACACTTCTTGCCAATATAGACACAACCATTCTTGTTCTGCAGTCAGTCAATAGACTTCACACACACACACAAATGTACAGCTTCCCCTTGGGTCAGCAATCATGACTGGCAGTGATGAGAGAAAGCATTCGGTGGGTATGTCTGTATTGGTAAGGACCATTTTCAGTATCAGTAAATTGTAAGAAGAATCCCTGCTATAGTTTTCTTGCAGGCCAAAGAGCATTTCCCAATGCTTTGAGAGCATATTTTTGAGAGCAGGATTTAGCTCAAAATGAATAATGTTTGGTTTTGAAGTGCAAGGCTGGTTTGAGGGCAAAAGCAAAGAGACAAGTGCATTCCATAGTGTGAATACATACATTCTCATTTCAGGTGGCCTCAGTGCCTGTTATAGGGACACAGTTTTTCCTAAGGCCCCCAGT
Source organism: Oriolus oriolus (assembly GCA_013400235.1). NCBI lineage: Eukaryota > Metazoa > Chordata > Aves > Passeriformes > Corvidae > Oriolus > Oriolus oriolus. Next base: position 159,113 of record VXBT01001844.1, read on the forward strand.
GAGGGTCTGTGACTGCATTTGACATGAATTTTTTAAAGAATTTTTTGATCCAGATATATAATGTACAAAAAATCATTGTGATTTCTCCTCTGTTTCCATGTTTATATGGCTTCCCTCCTTCAGAACTTCTGTCAACTTCACAGAGAAAATCTTTTTTTTTCATGTGGGTGATGTGATTTCCAAATTTTTAATTTTATTTGCTGGAGACAATTTTCTGGTACATGCTACAATCTTTTTCTTACAACATGATTTAAGGAAAGAAAAATGAGTGAAAGGATTCTTCTTCCCACAATGTCTTCCCATTTCTTCTTTGAAATCGACTAATTCACATGTGATTTTCTAATTCACAGGCCCTTCATGTGAATTTTAGGTGCAAATCATTTCCTCAGCTACCTTGGCCAGAAGTGTTACACTGTCATAGTTAAGGAGACACAGTTATTGCACACCGTTTGCAAATAATACGACATGTTTACATATGAAAACCAACCCACAAAACTGCACTTCCTTCAAGGCTTTATAGAACTAGCATTCTGTCTCATATTTTAGATGCACTAATGTTTTACAGTTAGTTGATGGACTCCATGAACCAGTTTTAGCCAGAGTTTTCCTTGTGGAAAACATTTAAAGTTTTACTGCTATTGGATATTTTACTAAAAATACAGCCTGTAAGATTATCTTGGGAAACCTAACTCTGATAATAAATTTAACATAAGCTCCTGAAAAGAAACAAAATGACATCAATATCTGACACAGCTGACCAGTCCCACACCACAAAACCAATATCATATTGATACATTGAACTAAAGAAATCTCCACTTGGAACTTATTTAATTTATGTAATTCTCTCCCATCCCAAGATTTTAATATTGAAATCACTTGTGGTTCATATATTAAAACGATGAAAGGATTTAACTGTTAATTAATACTTCTCCTTATTTGCATATTCCCGTCTTTTTGCTTTTGTTTTCCATCTTCTCCACCAGTTAAACCACAAAAACATTCAAAATTGAACTAGTGTGAACTAGAGTGAACTAGTTTTTTACACATTTAAGTTTTGCAGAGGAGGATTTAATAAGGGTAGATATATTCTTCTATCTTTGGCAAACAGCAGAGAGAAGATATTAATGTGTACAGACCATGTACATTCCAAATATACTTTGCCTATGAATACAAAACAGTGTCCTCAAAAAGATTTTATTCTGTGTCTTAGCATTGCTTTTAATTCCAATCTAAATTCTTTATTATAAATTTAACCTTGTTGATCATTGTGATTGTGGTTTTGGAAACTTATTTCAAATTAATTATTAGGAATCAATCTGTAAATACTAATTCTAAGGAATGCACTTCCAGCAGTTAACATGCAAGCAACAGAAATCAAAAGAAAAAGGTCTTTAAAAAAATATCATAAGGCCTTTTATTTTGTTCCTACTTTAATAATAACCATAATAATACATATTATTATTATAAATCTCTGTTCATTTACTCAAGGCTTCCAGAGTTTCAGCCATTCTAAATTTGGCCTGAGATATAAAGACAAAGTGGTTTGATTATGAAACAAGAATTTTAGGTCTGTAATAGTACTGGTTTTCTGTTTCAATTAAACCTTTATTTTCTAATGCCTTTTTTCCCCCCCCTAATACTTCTTCTCATTGATTTACATAACGCAGAAAGATAATTTCCTGATGTTACATTTACAATAAATAATATAGTTGGGCATCATTTTTTTCATCAACACTACAATAAAACATGTATGACACAATAATGAAATCAAGTAATGACCAGGAAAAGAAAAGAAATCTTAGTCTCAATTACACAGTGTTAGATATCTTTCTTCTAGTAGATAATGAGAACTGTCACTGACGTTTTTCAAGTCACTTCTCACGTTTAAGGTACTTTTTCATTTAACAGGTTGGGTCAATTCACAAGATTTAATATTGACTAAGGTGTCTGTTCTTATTGGTAAATGAATAAGCTCTTCAGTGCAAAAGCTGACAATAGAACTGCTTGGATTCCTCCAATTTCAAATTTAGAACCCTTCAATTACCATTTCTTACTAAATTCACTAGATTGAATTGTGGTATTTATTTAAAACCTCAATTTCATTTGAAAATGTATCTATTCTTTGCTGCCATTCTTAAACTGCCATATATATTTACTTCAGTATTTAGTGTAAGATATGAAAACTTGTAATGCACAAATATGGCCTTCATATGACCAACTTAGTTTCTTTTTTATCCTAGTGTGCAGAAATCCTCTAAGTGAACAAAACACCAAATCCAGTTAGCACTGAAATACCTTTAACTGTCTTGGATTTTGGAAACGTGAACCAAAAACCTGCTGAAAAAGTACAAATTTGTAAACATTTCCTACATTTTCCAGTCACCTGCCACAATCATTGGTCGAATAGGGAGAAATATGTTTGGAGACAAAGTCAAATGCATAGATTCACACCCTTTCTGTAGTCCCAAAGTCTTTCAGTCCATGTTTTTAATATTTGCATAATAGTATCCAAGATAAATAAACTACCAATCAAGTAATACAGCGCCGTGTGTATTTTTCACTTTAAAAAAGCAAAGATTGTGCAAAAGATGGAATAAGGAATACTATAAGTGCAACAGAGTATTTTCCAGATAGCATAACTCAACAATTTTTCTGTTCTTTAAGAACAGTCATACTTGTGAGTCCTTCCTACCATGGATGGCAATGCCATAGTGAGAAAGAGCAAAAAGGTTGAATTGCGTGACTGTCTATAGAAGCAAATGTCAAGCACATGTGTGCAGAATTCAGTGCACGAGTTGTTCACCTACTGGCTGCTTCTAGCATCTAACTTAAAAGCAGTTCTCAGATCCTAAAGTTAGAAGTTAATGTTCCTCATTTAGCAAATAGGAAGAAAAAAAAAAGGAAAAGATGATGCATCCAGAAAATGAACTTAGCAATAAAGGTAGGTGCTTAAATTTAGACTGTAAAATCTCTCTGCCATTTTACAACATTTTATTATTGAGTTTAAATTAGTTTTTTGAGTCTAGTCACCTACATAGCTACAAGAACAAACTTTGCTGGCAGCTGAACAAACCATAGGCAATCTGAAATATACAGGCAAAAGAATTTATTCTTAAAGGAGAGGGTTTACTTCGGAAACCTGTAGCTAAATTCCTCTGTCACCTATTCTTCTTAATGTGTTCCAAAAATATCTTAATGTTATTTTTTCTAGTACTTCAGAACATACATCCTTGGTGTTACAATTACATGGTGTCTTGGTTTAAGATGATTTATGTTCACATATCTAAAAAATATGAAGTATCTTCAGTGAGCAGTAACAAAAATATCTCTGAAAGTTTTTAATGTTTAAATCTTTATAGATGATTAGGAAAATGAACTAAAAAGGAAATTGGTGTGCTGACTATTCTGCTAGTTTTGTTTCTGCTGTTAAGGGAAAAAAAAGATAAAACTGCTGCTATCACATAATGTTTCAAAATATGATGAAGATATTTTTATATAAACTAATATTATTTCTGATTCCTTGCTACTTTTTATTTCTGTGGAAATTAGTATTTTATATAAATAGTTTTTAAAGACTCATTTGATTGTCAATATAGAGATAAATAAAGCAAAATTAGTGCAGCACACAGATGATAGTTTTCTGCAAGCAGTTTATCCAGCTGACAGATAAACGCTGGCTGAGATATCTTTAAATTGCACATGTGGGAGGAAGCATCTCACTGTCCTGCTCAGCCTCCTAGCAGCCTGGAGCCAAACTTCAGTATTCATCATCCCACCGTGTAATCTTGTGGGTGGTTTTAGATTCAAACCACAGGTGCACAATTGGGGTAGGCAATGGTGCCTCATCTCTCTTGCTCTAGATGCATGGAAGAAAATGAGTAGGAAGGACACCTACACCAGATTATGCACATATTCAAGACAAAGTTGTACTAAACCAGGTGCCTTTTAAGATTATTATGGGCAGCATTAAAGAAATGATGGCCTGCATTCATGTAAGACAAGGACAGATGTTTTGTTGGGACTTGGAAGTTGGTTCTCTGCTCTTCTTGCAATCCAGTTAATAGGATATTTTCAATACTACTGAAAGGCCCAGGCTTTGTGTCAGTCTAGTAATGTAGGACTTGATTCAGCCCTTGACTATAAAGTCTTAGCCTAAACTCATTTCAGATTGTTTTAAGATAAATCAACTGTAAAACCAGCTTTTCCTAAGCATTGTGCAGCGTCTGTATGGCCAGGGATTGATATTTGTCCCCATTCAGCTATTGTGTCTCTCAGCAGAGACTTGTGACACATACTCTATGTCTCTTCATAGACATGCAAGTAATTTCACATTCGGTTACTAGCACAGCCCCTAAGACATACCTCACATTCTCTGTTTAGTTTATCACACTGTCAATATCTCAAATAAAGAAAAACTGAGCATATGAAGGACCTCGGAGCCAAGGTCTTTATAAAACAACTGCATTTCAATACTATTGCTACTTCAACAAAAATTCTTATTTCAAGTAAAACATTCAGGTTATTTTCAGAGAATTTTGTGTTTCAACAGGTCAAAATTGAATATATTATTGGAATTTTCTGTTGAAAAGCTTTTCTCTCTGTGTGTATAAAATTTGAGCTTTTTTTAAAAAAGAAAAACAAGTGTTACTGGCCTTGATATGTTCCTCTTGGATCAACCAGCTCACTGATAAGAACAGTTTTAAAATAAGACTTCAGAGAAGAAGAGTGGGAGATGCTTATGTAATGCCCAATTGCAAAAGAAATGTCAAAACAACTTTTTAAATAATGGAAAATAAGGATGGAAAGAACAGATGGTAGTCTTCAAATCCATACTTCTGGCACAAGTGGCATTGAGCTATCCTTTAATAAAGAAAGAAAAGAAAGTTAAATAAATCATTAAAAATAAATTTAGGAAATGAAATATCAAAATAAAGTATCAAAATAACTCAGGTTTTGAAAGAAAAAACTCTGAAATTTGACTGCATAACTTTACTTTTTTCCCATTTTCTAATTTCACAAATCAGTAATAATGTGTAAACATTCTCGTTCCTAAAGCAGTGAAAAATGGAAAAAAAAGTTATTTTAATAGCTATGACGTAAACATTAATGGAATTAGAGAATCAGTGCAATATTTTATTGGAAAGCATTGAGGCAAAGATATTGATGAAATAATGGCATGTTATTTTTATCACAGACTACTATAAGGGAAGGCAGACAGGGTACAATTCAAGCATTTTGAGCTGTAACTTCATGTAATGCAGGAGCATTTACAGTACCTAATGCATCAATTCTCAAAGATAAGGCAATGAAGTTCACATATGCAGCCAATAGCTAATCTGATTATTTGATTAAATGTCAGTTTTAACAAGGTTTCCATTCTTTTTGCTGTCCCTTGAGGACTGCTGTTCCATTTTAAATTGACATTTATTGTGCTATGTGTTTTTTACAGTGTTATTAGATTAATTAGCTGACCTTGTTTACTTAGGTTGAACTTTTATTTTGGTTTGGATTCAATATTGAGTTCTGTGGATAGAAACTCCAATCGTAATTTCAAAGTGAATATGCCTCTTCTTTTTAAAAGTAGTTCTTTACACTATATTTAATCTATACCAATTGTGTTTCTTAGTGAAGTCAGACGTTCTTCTAATGAGCTATTTATCATGGTCTACAGCTGTGGTTACCAAAGCAGTTGCCTCCCTAGTCAAGTGGAAAAGCAAATTAAAATTTTATAGTTCACATATATGAGATTCACAGTCTTTTAACAAAGTTCCTTTTAGCAATTCAGAAACTTTATTTGCTTCCCACCATTAAACAGTGTGCCATTGCTCAGCTGCTTTAGAGGCAATTAAGCCCAAAAATATTAAAGCTACATCATGAACACTATTTGTACTTCCACTGCTAATGCATTAAAACAGACATCCTATTCCATGATAGTTGTAATCTTCATTTTCTCTTAAAATGTACATGTAATAATAACATAATTGCATTTTTTTTCATACATTAGAGGTAAACAACGAATGACATAGGACTAAAGAGAAGGTAAGATGTGGTCTTCTGGAAGGTGCTCCACTCGTCAAATAACAGGGAATATGAGGACATAGTTTTGATCATGCTGAATTATATCTCTTATACTTGCCAAAAGACTGTTACTTCTGCCTTTCCTCTGGACATTTAAAAATAAAATCTGTTTTGTCTATTTATTTTCATCATTTTGATAAGACTGAGAGAAAGATATAAATTATAGCTGGCACCAGTAGGCAAGTTAGAATTTTATTAACATATCAACTAGTGGACATAAAACCCCAACCAAATAAATTTACAATGTATTTTGCTCACCATGATTGGTGCAGGTTTTGTGGTTTTTGCTTCCTGAGAAAACTATTGTCTGCAAAAAACCCCCAAATCTAAACCTTTTCAATTGCTATAGCAAACTCTGGAGATGGCCATTTAGTAACAGTCTTGTACAATCAAATTTTAAATCAAATACCTTATTTGGAAGTCTGATTTTTCTGGAAGAAATTAGAAAATGAATTATAACTTTTTTCGGTAAAGTAATGGGTATATTGGAGTTGTCTTTTGTTCCACTTTTCATTGTCTGGACATAATAATATGGGAGTAATTCTGCCTAATAACTGTCACAAAAAAATGGTTTGCAGTGTGCCAACAGCCCTATACTTCACTGAAGGTCACAGAAATCAAAATTACTGAAAAGTTCTAAGGCAACAAGAAAAATTGTAGTCTTTTCTACCTCTGTTTTTGAAAAGACAATTTTGAATACAAGAGGAAGAAGAACAAGCAGACAATGTAAAATAGAAAAAAAATGAGAATTTATTTATCTTGAATAGCACAAATAAGCAGCCTTCCCTTTTCCCCCTAGATTCCCAAGAAAAGCAAATATGAGTGCTGTTCATACAGCTCTTCATGATGCTAACTGTTCATGTCAAAGCAGCTAAAATGTCATAAACAAAGAGATAAAAAAGAGGCAAAAGTACAAAGAAGGTGAGAAGATGAAAGCAACATCAACATAACTGCTTTGGTGCTCTGTGGCTGTATAGAGATCATATTGCAATACCCATTCCCATAACTTGCTGAGAACATGCTGTGACTGAGACAGTCATTACCTTGCAGCGTATCCCCAGATTAACAAGAAAGAAAATACATCGCTAATCTAGACATAGGATCAATATCTGTGAAATCCGACAGAAAAACATAGTATGGAACTCAGTTAATTTAATACAGAATGATTTGATCTCTGATTATAGTAACAGAGAAGACAATATGTATCTTAAAATTTTGTAGTGCAAAGTATTTTTTAAAATACCTTTGAATGCCACAACCATCTGCTGATTCTTACTATTATCAGGTCAGCAGTAAGACTCTGAATTTATCTCTTAGGTTCTAACAGGCAATTTATACTTTTGGTGAAGAATTGCAACAGCCAAAAATTCTTTTTGACCTTAAGTGGATGTTCCAAAACCCTTCCAAAATACTCTGGATCATAAAATATTGCATAGCCAGGCCAAAAGAGCTGGATATTAATAGTAGTTTATAGAATCACAGAATTGTTTAGTTTGGAAAAGATCTTTAAGATCATCAAGTCTAACCATTAACTCAACACTGTCAAGTCCACCACTAAGCCATGTCCCTAAGCAGCACATCTACACTTTTTTTATAGGCCTCCAGTAATGGTGACTCAAACACTTCCCTGGGCAGCCTGTTCCAACGTTTGACAATCTTATTGGTAAAAAAGTTTTTCCAACTGTCCAGTCTAAACCTCCCTCGGTGCAAGTTGAGGCTGTGTCTTCTTGTCTTACACTACACGCAGGCTATTGATCCCACCAAGTTTTTGGGGAAGCAGCCCTGATTCCAGTGTGACCATTCTGAGGTGCTTAGTGATTTTTAACACATCAGTCACTCTTGTGTCTTTGCTGCTGCCTGGATCTGCATCCCTGACCTCCACCGAGAGAGCACGCTGAACCACCTTGCTCGCACAAATTGGATGATTAACAAGAAGTGGGAGATCCCCACGAGCTACTTGAACAGCACTGTTGTTTTGGGTTTGGTTGTCATTTGGTATTTTTTGTTGGTTGGTTAGCATGTGCTTTTAGAGAGACAGAGATGTGGAAATCATGTTTATTATTTAATCATGCCTGAATTTCATTAAAGGTTTCTTTTGAGTTCTGCTTTTGCTAATTTGCCTACTATGCAGTAGTTCTGTTAACTTTTATGCACAAGTGAAGAGGCCAAGGTTTACCCCATCCCTCTTCCTCCTTATTTCCCCAGGAATTTAGAATGCTGAAAAAGATCTGTTCAGTTAAATGTACTTTGGTGTGAAAAGTGCACTATCTTCATAAACACCTGCTGAATCCAGTAAGGACAAAAGGTCATTTATTTTTTATTTATTTTATTGCAGAGAGTGCTTTTAGGTAATATTTTTTGCTTGTTTTCTGAAAATACAACTAAAAATAAAAGTTTTGAACAAGCAGAGTAACAGGTTGCCCTTTTATGGAATACGTTGTATCTGTTAGCTTTGTTAAGAGATTATATTTCCTCTTGTTTTAGCTTATTACTCACACAAGACAGAAAATTAAGATGAGGAAGGGCCATTTACAAATGCCATAATCCACAGTCTTTAAGTTACTAATATGTGTAGCTTCTTTAATTAGCAGCACTAGCCTCTCAAAAAACCCAGCAAACTGAAATGCTTACTCACAAAATCTTTTTTTTTTTTTTTTTGGCATGCTAATCCTTGGACTGAACAAATTAAAATTTTTTTTCTTAATGTTAAGAAGAGGGAAATTAATAGAAAATCTTAATTAAAAGTATTAGTAACAATAATAATAATATTAATAATAATAATAGTAATAATCCAGTGAAATAGTTCTCTGCTGTGTAATAAACACATCTGGTTTTTGTTGTCCATGCATTAATTCAGTGTGTATTTGGGGGTGTGTTCATGCATAAATCAGCCTCTCATTTAGTTTGCAATGTTTAAAAATCCCTTTTAACAGCTAATTAAATATTTCAAACAACATACACATGTCAGCAGCCTGTTATGATTGGTCTAATGGTTTGATTTGTAACTGAACTTCCTTTGATATACTCAGTGGTTTGCGTCACTGATATCTACATACAGCAGTGACTTTTTTCAATGTACTATGTAATTATAAACAACCATCAATTTAATTTACTTCACTCCTTTTATTTCTTTAAACTTTTTTGCTAAAGAAAACAAAATTTGCCCTTTACACAAAGAACTTGATTTATAAATAACTGCTTACATTCCTTGTAGTCTTAATAGACCAAATTACCAATGAGTCAGAACAGGCACTTGAACTTAGTGTTTGTACAAAGTTTTTAGGAAGCTACAAACTATAAACTTTTCTGAAAGAGTGGTATTCATCCATTTGTGAAATCCACTTATGTCTTTCAGTACCTGCCAGACTGGCTGTGGTGCAGTACACAAGTAGATGGAAAAATATTGTTTTAACGAGGCATGTCCAGCAGGTACTATTTGAATATTTAGGGTATACCACTACTGGTGAAAGAATTAATTGCTACAGACCATTTTCCACAGCAACTAAAAATTAAAGCATTGATATTCCTTGCCTTTACTTTATCAAAACTCTTCTCACTCAGTTTCTGTCCTTCCTGGCTTGCCTATTTTTATCTCTTGTATTTCCAATTCAGACTTTGAAATACAAATTATGAGTAATTTGGAAACAATGAGACCTGGACAAAGTAAACATGAACATGATGTGGGGATGAATAGACATTTAATGTGATTGATGTATTACAGCCTAGCCAGCTTCTTCTGCAGTTCCCTCCCACTGCAGCTATGACAGTTCTTTATAACACTTGAGTACTTATAAGAGAAAAGAATAAAATGGAATTAAATTTCTTGTCTCACAAGGTGAATTTGCAAGATAAAAACAGTTCAGTAGCCTGCCAACCACTTTGTTTATCTTCCAAAATTATTTCAGTGATCTCGCTCTTAAATTTTGCATATAAGCATTCTATAAGCACAGTGATACTGAAGGAATTCCAGCTGTTTAATATTAATATTCAGTTCCCCACTGACTGAATCTTTACACATGTTCTAAAAATGCAGAGATATCCAGACCTTCAGCTGTATTATCTCCCCATTAAAACAATCATCAGGAAATTCTAAACTCCTGGTTAATGATTTTTTTCTCTTTGACTATTAATATAAAAGTTTTACCATTTTTTCCCTTTTATGTGTCATGAGGGGAAGAGTGAGCTGACTTTCCCTGTCAATGAAAAGAAAAAGTGATTAAAAAAAAAAAGAAGAAAAAAAGCTGCTTTTAGCTTCCTTTAGGGGGTACCGCAGCCTTATTTTTACTGTCATCTCCCGAAGGCCTTCAGCAATTTTCCACAAAGGCTTTTTAGAAAAGTAGTAAAAGGTAGTTTGAACACCTCCAGGAACATTTATGACTTCACTTGTTATTTGATTTCTTTTTTAACCTTTTGCATTATGGCTTTTGTTTTAGCTTGTGACAAGGCAGAGAGAGGAAAAAGAGATAAGAGATTGGGTTGCAACTCTTCTGAGCATTGTGAGACTTGAACTCAATGCATGAGGGTGTTATTAAGAGTACATTTGGATTGATTAATGCTTTTTTATCTATAGTGTGCTGAAAGAATTCAGCAGGAAATTAAGTAAAACTGGTGATTTTTCACTCAGAGTTTTCAGGTGGGAAATAAAGCGCAAGATAAAATTGGAATTGTTAATTCACCTGACCCTAACAAAAACATAGAAATCAAAACATGGATTATGAACAGGACACAGAAAGTTTCACTACATTTATTTATTTATTTTTAGGTGATAACATGAGAGAATTCTAGAGATCCTATATCAGTTTCTTTTTGATAGGACTGTGATAGCAAAATTACTACTATTCTTCATATAGATATCCATTCAGCAAATCATTTATGTACATTAAAATTTTCCTTCTTAAGGAGAATAAGACTTAAATTCGAACTCCCTCCCACCTCCCTTTTCAGTTAGGGACACATAGATAAAATTAATTTCTAATGAAAATACTGACAGGTGTTATTTCTTTAGGTAATAAAAGGTTATAAAACAAATTATTCCATCATACTGCTCCTGAATGCTTATTTAGCATGCCAAGAGTTTCTCATCATAAAGCTAAGTGCCCCAAAATTTAGCCACTTAAAAATAAACTTTGAATTATTCACCTCTACTCATTGCCAACGTGCTCTCCCGTCCTAAAGCAAGAATTTGTCTCAGGTGCCCATATGCAGACACTTAGAGCCACCCAAGATACTGCTGAGTGTGAGATGTCAGTGAATTTCTGGCTGTGCCACAACCTCTGGGCATGTCCTAGTGCAGTAGCTAGAGATACTCTGTCCAGAAAGAGCGTCTCAGTGAACCAGATGCCTATTTGTAGGCAGCTGGACTACGGGCTACCTCTACCTCACAGATTTTGTATTAATTGCCGCCAAGGAATCTGTGTATTTTTTCATTGTCTATAACAGAATGATAACTCAATTACGTTGAATATCGTACTATATTATTAAAGTTGTAATATATCCTTGTGATTTCTAAATCTAATTATTGAATTGGACTTTCAAGTACTGCTTACATCTGAGTACTCAAATAGGAGTCAACAAGGTAGAATAAAATTCAGTTCTTTTTCTGACTAGCTTTAAAATTAGAGACTAAACAGAATACCTTAAATCAGAGATTTGAACCTAATATATAGTCTCCAATGAACAGTTTCAGCACATTTTAATAATACTTCTTTAAACAATTACAGACAGTGAAAAAGTTGCTTTGTCTAGTCTCCAAATCCAACTAAATGCACATATAAAATTACTTATTACCTCCTCCAGTGTAGCAAACAATATACTTCAGTGATATTCTAAGGTGACTTGACTTCTCCTATTTGTACTATATCTCTTATTTCTTTCAAAAATAAGGGAAATTAATTATATAATTTTAGATTATAAAACTTCAGGGAAACAGATTCTATTTAAAACCTTTCTTTCATCATTATATTCTTTCTGTAGGTTTTTTGATAACATCATTTTTTGCCTCAGGTAAGTATAAAATATGAAACCGTTCAACAGACAGTTTCAGAATACAATTTAATGGGCAAATTTATCAAGAAGAAATAGAATCACACATACATGAATCAGAGCTCCATCCAGCTTGGCCTTGAACACCTCCAGGAATCCAGGGGCATCCACAACTTCTCTGGTCAACCTGTTCCAGGGCCTCACCACCCTCACAGTCAGGAATTTTTTCTTGCCATCTAGTCTAAATCTATTCTCTTTAATTTGAACTCATTCACCCTTATCTTGTCACTTCCAGCTCTTGTAAATAGTTTTGCCCCATCTTTCCTGTAAGTTCCCTTCAGGTTCTGGAAGGCTGCAATTAGGTCACTGTGGCAGGACATTTCCTGCCACAGGAGGGCTTATCTGTTCTGCCTATCAGCTTGTGAGATAACTCAGGGTATCTTTCCCCTCACATGAATTTTCTAATTGGTGAAATATCTCAAGCTGGACATCTGTCTGGAATTAAGTTATTTCTAGCGCCATGGAGGTGGCATTCCCAGCTGACAATAAACATCTTGCCTTGAGAGCAAGATTGAAGGAAGATGAGCTTGAATTTCTGACTGACAGACACTTCACTTTACAAACTATAAAAGCTACACAAAACTTTCACAAAGCAGAAGTCTTCTGGATACTCCCTGGAAATGTGCAGGGCTTTTCTTCAAAGTCGGGATGCTGCTTTGTAGTTAATCTCTCGGGAGCTGAGTAAAAGGAATCTGTGTACCCCATCATCAGTTTGGTGGTAAGTTACATCAGCTCCTGACCTACACTACTTCTTTGCTAGATGTAATATAGGTACCTTTATGTTGTGCACTGTCTTATGTAATAAGTAGCTCTTCGTTTTAACCTGTGTAGTAAGTAACTCTGTTTAAGGCCATTTGTCTGTTAATCTCTTGTCTATTTAATAAATAACTCATTTTACAATAGACCTGATCAGCCATTCTTGAGAACTTGTAAGCCAAAGTGGTTTAGGTGTAGGTCACCTGAATAAAGGTGCCGCCAAAAATCTGAACCTAAGTTAGGGCTTGTCTAACGCTTTCACTCCATCCATAACAGTCACCCCAAAGCCTTCCTTTTCCCAGGCTGAACAATCTCAATTCTCTCAGGCTTTCCTCACAGGAGAGGTGCTCCATCCCTCTGATCACTTTTGTGGCCCTCTATGGACTTGCTCCAACAGACTGACGTCCTTATTGTGCTGGGGAGGCCAGAGCTGGATGCAGCACTCCAGCTGGGATCTCACTGGAGCAGAGGGGTAGAGTCTGCTCCCTCGCCCTGCTGGCCACATTGCTTTGGATGCAGCCCAGGATATGGTTGGTTTTCTGAGCTATGAGTGCTCATTGCTGGGTCATGTCCAGCCTCTTACCCACCAGCATCCCCAGGTTCTTCTCAGCAGGGCTGCTCTTGATCTGTTCATCTCCCAGCCTGTGTTGATACTGGGGTTTGCCCCAACCCAGGTGCAGCACCTTGCCCTCAGTCTTGTTAACCTTCATGAGATTCCCACTTCTTGAGCCTGTCCAGGTCCCTCTGAATGGAATACTGTCCTTCAGTTGTGTCAACCACACCACTCATCTTGGTGTCATCTGCAAATTTGCTGAGGGTGCGCTTAATCCCTCTGTCTGTGTCATTAATGAAATTATTAAATAACACTGGTCCCAATACAGAGCCTTTAGAGACACCACCCATCACTGATGTCCACTGAAAATCTGAGACACTGATCATTACCCTCTGGATGTGACTGTCCAACCAATTCCTAATCCATCTAACAGCTTACCTGTCAAATCTGACTCTCCAGTTTGGAGAGAAGGATGTTGTAGTGGACCATGTCAAAGGTTTTACAGAAGCCCAGATAAACGATATCTGTAGCTCTTCCCTTATCCACTGATTCAGTTATTCTATCATAGAAAGCACTTAGGTTGGCCACACAAGATTTGCCCTTGATGAAGCTGTGCTGGCTGTCTCAAATCACCTCCCTGCACTCCACGTGTCTTAGCATAGCTTCTAAGAGGTTCTGTTCCATGATCTTCCCAGGCACAGAGGTTCAAGATGATATGGGAGAAGCAAGGTAAGTTAAATATTTCTGTACCATCTTTTGTAGTTTTCAGGACACTTAGCATGATCTCTTACATTCCCAGTTAATAAATTATCTTGTGAGAAGACACCTCTCTTTTCTCCTGAGAAATTAAGCAGTTAATGCAGCTTTGGGGACTTTCATCAACTGTTTTATAGAATAATGGAATAGTTTAGGTTGGAAAACACCTTTAAGATAATCGAGTTCCATTGTTAACCCAGCACTGCAAAGTCCAGCACTAAACCATGTTCCTAAGTACCACATCTGCATGTCTTTGAAATACCTCAAGGGACCATGACCCCACCACTGCCCTAGGCTGCCTATTCCAATGCTTAAAAACCCCTTCTGTGAAGACATGATTTTTAATATTCAATCGAAACGTCCCCTGGCTCAACTTGAGGCTATGTCCTCTCATCCTGTCACTTGTTACAGGGCGAAGAGACTCCTACTTCCTTTCAGGTGGTTGTAGAGAGCAGTAAGGTCTCTCCTGAGTCTCCTTTTTTCTAGGCTAAACAACCCCACCTCCCTCAGCTGCCCTGCATTAGACTTATGCTCCAGCCTTTCACCAGTTTTGTTGCCCTCCTCTGGACAACGCTCCAGCACCTCAGTGTCTTTCTTGTGAGGAGCTCAAAACTGAGCACAGGATTCGGGGTGCAGCCTCACCAGTGTCAAGAATAGGGGGATGATCACTCTCTTGGTCCTGCTGGCCACACTATTGCTGATACAAGATAAGATGCTGTTTGCCTTATTGGCCACCTGGACATATATTTTCTTCCCACAAGTTGCACTTCTGGTCTGTTTCAAGAGGACTGAATCTGTTAACCAAGTGTAGAAAGCGCTACCGCCACTGAGAGTCTGTCTTAGCAGAGTATGACAATACAATCCAGCAATAAGTAATTTCCATGGGAAAGAATTTCAAGACAGAAAGAGACAGAAGAAAAAATGAAGAAAGAGTATTAATAAAACAATCTACTAGTTAATGTTTTGAGTTAGCCATAATGTGTACCATAACTAGTCCATTTTTCCTAACACTGATACTACTATAATATGTAGTTTTTGCTATGTAAAACAAACAAATTAAAACCAAAGAAAGACCAAGGGGAAAAAAAAAGCAAACAAGGGGAAGAACCCAACAACCAAAGAGGAAGCATCTTAGGAAGTAGGGATTTCAATTCAGATGTTCTTGTTTGTAGATGAATACATTAACCAAAAAATAAAAGTCTACTTACACGTATGCATTCTCTTTCTAGATCTATGATGCATCGACAGCAGAACAACACATACGATTTGAATCTATACAAATTATCTTAATTTTGTATCTTTAATTGGTATCTATACAAATTAGATCATGACCCATTATGATTCCCTAATGATAGAGAGAGCACAAAACAGCTTTTACTTTCTGTTAGATCTGCAAATGTTATAATATCCTATGAAAAGTTAAAGCTTAATTAACACACAGTAATTACAAGGCTTTGAGACTGTCTACAACTCTCGATAAATTCCTTCTGCTGCTCAGACCTTTGGTGATACTTGTATTTTTATTGTGGCTTTTTGCTAATTCTATGCCACAGGTCTCTTCTGCATAACAGGCAGAAATGATAGTTCATTGTTGTGTGCTGTCAAAGTTTTAGCAACCTTTTCACCTGAGACTACTTTGGGGGATCAGTAGCTATGACAAATTAGAACAATGTAGTTTATTCATCAGAGCTTGTTCTGAAACATTGGTATAGCAAAAAAAAAAGAGTAATATCATGCATATTGATACTCTGAGGTTTGAATTTTATAAAATTTTTAGAAGCTCTCCACATAATCAAATTCCTTATTTTCACACATTGCAAATTATGGCCATGTGGCATGCCATCATGAACAGATAAAAAGGGATAAAAATCCTCTTTTGCCAGTGATCAGGAAAATGGCTACAATATGATTTGATTGTTGTTGTTGTTGTTTTGTTCAGGATTAGCTTGAACTTCATGGTAGTAGGTAGTAAATAGAGTAAGGGTTCTGAATTATACAGGTGAGTTAATTAGGAGCTGTTAGGCAGTGGGTTTGAACAGATGCTGTTTTTGCAATTCACTCTGGCAGATACAGGTGTGGAATGGGTAGTTGTAGATTACAGGTATTTATTTTCTGTAACTACATGAGATATATGCCATGTTCTACTTCTGCCCTATCCTGTCATCTCACTACAGTAATTTGCATTCCTGACTACATTTTGTGCTAAAAATAGCAAGTCCCAGGACAGACAAAGCCTGTAGAGAGACTTGACAATTGGTTAGATCTGATTATTATATTAAAATGTTAAAATTCACCTCATTACACAGAGTACTTGCCTCAATTATTTATCCCATTAACCTGAGGCTAAAGATGCTGCATATGATACCAGCTTTTCTAGAGGCTGTTCTCAATGGATCTTTGTCAAGGTTGAAGGCTTATTGCAGTATAGACTGCAGAAATGCCACTATTATCAAGAACCTGTCATATTTTTTCCTTTTTTAAAAATTAAATTTAAGCTACAGAATATAGTATTTAGATGAAATGTCTCCATAATTTGTTCTGTTACAATTTTAAGTATTTTTAAATGCTCATATTTTGAAGTCACCCTAGAGGACAATTTAGACAGTGGAGATGGAAGACTAGTGAGAATGTTCCAAGGGTTTGCTGTGAGGCTCTGATGCTACCCTGTTGCTATTTTGTCACAATTATGTTTGCCTGCTCATGTGAGAACTTTGGCTCGGGATTCACATACCTCATTATGAATTTCTTCCATTTTTCAACCATACTTTCACCATCCTAGTACCTTCATTTCTTTGCAACTGTCTCCTACCAGACAAACATCCCACTGCAAAGACTTTTTCCTCACAGGTCCCAGTTTTGCTACATTTGCCTCCAATTTTGATATTTCTGGTATACCTGGGGAAAATCAGCCCAATATTTTATTATTGAAAAGGTTGCCAAGCAATGCTGGCCTTGCATGGCTCTGCTCCCTGAAGCTCCTCTCCAGTTTTCTGTGAATTTGGAGCCTTAAAAGCTCCCTTAAAAGCTCCCCTCTTCCTGCCTTTGCAATCTATTCCTAACAGTAATCTCTGTAATTTTAGTCAGTGTATCACACCATGTTTGTCACTGCCAGTAGTTTTCCATGCCTTATTTACTCCAAGTAAGGGCCTAGTCAATTAATAAATCATTTCCCTGCAGTGCTACTAAACTCTAAATTAAAATTCCACTGAATAGAAGAAGAGTACTGAGCCGCTTTTGTGATCAAAAGTCACTTAAATTTAGAAACCAATATAAAAGCAATAAACACCTTTCACCTATTGGTTTAAATTGGATGAGACACTGGGAAAAAAATCTACACACATTTAAAATAGTATGCCTCAGTTCCTTTCAAAATAGCAGATAAGCAGACAGAAGCAGAAGGGGAAAGAAGAAATAGAAGAAAGCAGAAAGACAACTAGAAGATTAAGAAAGCTAAGAAAACATAGGAAAGACAGGAATGAAAATGTTTCTGCTCAGGAGTTAGGAAAGACACTTCCTAATTTGCCACTAGTTGTATAATAAATCAGATTAGTCCACTTTTTGCCTGCAAGTAACGAATCAAGGTTCTTCCGTGCAGTTAAGAATTTCTTCCATGGCTCTCTTGTCTTACTAAATAATTCAAGTTCCTTTATTTAACAAGGTTTTTCTTGTAGCAAAGTACAGAATTCATTCCAAAAGGTGGTGGCCTGATTAAATTATCCTCTGCTAATTTGTTTATAACAGGGACAGAAAAAGTGTCTGTCAGGCTATGGTGGCCAAAGGCTGATCCCCATGCACAGGGGTGGGGGAGACCTGGCAGCTCCACAGGGCAGTGGGGCAGCCCCTTCCCCCTGCCATGGGAGCCCCAGGGGAGCCTCAGGGCTGGGCCACACCCATGTGAAGTGGAAAAGGCTCCTTGGGTTTGGGCACTGTGTGGGAATGGGGGACAGAAGGGGCTCTTGGGGTGTAAGCTGGAGCCAGCCAGTCCTTGTGCACAGCTGTGCCACACTGGTCCTGTCTCCTCTAATTAAACTCCACTTGTGATAGCTTTCCTCGGTGAGGGGCAGGAAATCAAACGGACACAAGGAAACGGGAACTATTTTACTTCCAAGCTGGAAATAATCAATCTCTTCAGATATTCCAAAATAACGGACTTACTTTGTTTCTAAAAATGTAAGCATTTGCTTTATACAAAAATATAGAATATTACCTTTGTATCGTAATAACCATAACACTGTCTTATATGCTGCATTCTTTATTCATGTTCTAACAGCTTGGAAATACAATAAAATGGATTTTGAATGTAGTTGTGAAATAAAAATCACTATTGAAGGATTACAAATAAACAATACAAATCCTTTTTAAAGAATGCTGAAGTTTTATCTGAGTAAATGCTAAACCATTTTAAGAACTTAAAATATTTCCTTGCCCAATTCTGTTTTAATCATTGACTAATTGAATCCATTGATCTTGTATTTTCCAACCTGCATGAAGTAGTTTCTAGAAAATAAAATGAAGTCTATAGAGTCCATTTTGAAAGCAAAAGATATTTTCTAAATTTTAAATATAAAATGAGATTATTTATAATATTTATTCACAGGCCATAAGAGCCTGATCCAAAAGCTGTTGAAGGCATATGACTCTATCAGTTGATTTCAGCAGGTTTTCAATCAAGACTTCAACAAGAAGAAATTATTATAGTGTCTGACTGAAATATGAGTCAGGTGTCCCTCAAAGATTTATTAGAGAGTCTGAATACGACTTGAAAAACTTAAAATATTTTAAGTAGAATCTTATTCTATAAAAAGCTAATTTGGTACTAAATTCAAAGCACGGCAAAATGTCTGAATCAAAGAAGCAATTTCTAGATCTAAGAAACAGACTATGTACAAGATAAAAGTTCGAAATATCAGGGTGAGGTTCAGTTCTGCATTCAGACATATAAATGTGAACTGATGTCTGTGTGAGGTGGGTGATGCCGTTATAGTGAGCAGGGAAATTGTCACTGCTGTCAGCAAGGTAGAAACCACTTTCCTAAATGTAGTCACATGCCTGGCCTCCTTCCACTCCTACAGAAGAGCTTGGGCATCCTGTGGGTCGTATATTGCATCTCTCAATGCTCACTTCATTTATCACTCTTCTGGCATGTTCCCTGTGTTTATGCAGCAGCATCACACTCTTATTAGAGCTTACAGGTCTTGCAAAATACCCCATGCAGCCATTAGCTAGAAGACTAGTTGAATAGGTCTCTGGACTCCAAAGACAGATTTGACTATGTTGTCATTTGAGACCTACGTGGTAGCTTAGGAAATATTTTACAAGCTATCTCCCATCCTGAAAGGAATTTAACACTGGTGTGCTCTGTGTTAATGTAGTTATTTAGCTGTTTCATTAATGAGTGCCCCAATGTAGAGGGATGTTCATGTTTGTTTATTTCCTTTTGAAAAGATGGATCTGGCACTTCAGTTGGTGCAACAGCTAAGCATTAAATGGGAGGAATGCACATAATGCTTATAAGACAAATGCAACACATTTCTACATTGCAAAAGTTTCACTTATGTTGATGCTATAATGAGTAAAAATTCTGGTTGTCAATCAAGGCTTGACTAAAGCAATCACAAAATGGCAAGAAGCCATTGTTTCTTATAGGTGCATACAGTTCACTGCACCAAAGAAAAAGGGTGCAGTGAACAAAATATGATAGTCAAGATACTTGTGCAGACAATTGTGCATAAAGTAGATGTGAAAGTGTTTAATTAAATGTCTAAGGTTTTCTGATAAGTACACTCAGGAAATAATTTATTATTTTCTTGAAAGGGAAAATAAGACATGAGGGGAAATTTCCATATACTAAAACTCAAGTACAGAGTTCTTTTTTTCAGATCTGCATTTATTATTCCGGATAGACTCTCTACTAAAACTGGAGAGATGCTGAAGCTGGAAGTTTATTAATATGTGATCTGAATACAAACTGCCATTCTTAAATAAGGGATTGAGTCTGTCTGTACACTGGTACTCTCTGGGAACAGATACAGCTGATGAACTTATCTTGCAATGTAGGGTGATTGTGCCATCGCACTTAATTAATCTGGCTGAAAAAGTATTATTTTTCATACTGGAAAACCTAATACTTAGAAAATAAAGAGGTCCAGGCTCCAAGAGGATTCTGCAGAATGGCAAAAGAAAGCAGGTGTCTCTAAAATTTAGAGAATGCATTATTTTTTAAGTTGTAATTTACACAGATCATCTAACTGGAAGTGATAAAATTTCAAAACTGATGTCTTTTATACTTCTAAGAATTATAAGTTAGATACTGTATTTTAAAAATGGAAAACTTTCAGAGGTTGATTGCAAAACCTGAGCTGATTATTTTATTTTATTTTATTTTGTTTTGTTTTGTTTTGTTTTGTTTTGTTTTGTTTTGTTTTGTTTTGTTTTGTTTTGTTTTATTTTATTTTATTTTATTTTAGTTGCTGGCAGGTAGTATATTTTAGCAAGAAACTACAGCAAAATGTTATTAAGTTTGGCTATCAAAATCTTTAATCTTATTGTATCACTTGGTTTGATAGTAACACAAATTCCAAACACATTTAGAGGTAAATTTATCTTGTACATTTGAACCAAATTCATCTGCCTGTATATTAAACACAGGAGTAGAGCTGAAATACTTTAGTCTGTCACTCCAGAGTTGCCAAAGTTTCCATCACTCAGGTATTTTTTGGATGAATTCTTTCAAGATATTTTGACTGAGATCTTTCTGTTCCTCCAGCTTCTGTTCCACTAGTGTTAATTTGACATGATTCTTTATAGTCTCTCCCTTGGTCCTAATCTAAAATACCTTTCATGTTGTGGCACCAATAAACACACCCCTACAGCTCAAAATGCACTAGAAAGCTCTCTTAAGTCCTCTTACTCTTTTGACAAAAACAGGTATTTCCAATCTCACCTTTCACTTGAAACTGTGCTGATAAAATTTAAAACTAATCCAAACCAATCGAAACCAAATCATAAATGGGAGCAAAGAGTGCGAGGAAGAAACAAAAAACAGTTTGAGTGGTATTCTAATGTTAACATCAGAACTAAGGAAGAAAAGAACATGAGGGATGAAATTATCTGTGACTCCAGCCAAGGTCTTCTGTTCCATACATCCTGTGTAACAAAATTCAGTTGAGGTCCTTGGGCCAGTTTGTGTAGCTGGGATTCACGTGATACAAATACATAAACACAGGCTGGACAAAGAATGGAATGAGAGCAGCCCTGAGGAGATCTTGGGTGTGTTGGTTGAGAAGAAGCTCAACACGACTCAACAATGCACACTTTGCAGCCCAGAAAGCCAACTGTGTCCTGGGCTTCACCAAAAGCGGTGTGGGCAGCTGATCAAAGGAGATGATTCTGCCCCCTTATTCCACCCCAGTGAGACCCCACCTGCAGTGCTGCATCCAGCTCTGGGGTCCTCAGCACAGGAAAGACATTGACCTGCTAGAGTGAGTCCAGAGGAGGCCATGAAGATTATCAGAGGGGTGGAGCACCTCTCCTATGAAGGCACACTGAGACAGATGAGGTTGTTCACCCTGGAGAAGAGAAGGCTTCAGAGGCCCTTTTGTGGCCTTTTGCGGCCTTCCAGTACCTGAGGGGAGCCTACAAGAAAGATGGGGAGGGACTTCTTCATGGGTTATGTAGAGACAGGACAAGAGGGAATGGCTATAAACTGAAAGAGGGCAGGTTTAGATTGGATATTAGGAAGAAATTCTTTATTGTGAGGGTGGTGAGGCACTGGAACAGGTTGCCCAGAGGAGCTATGGGTGCCCTATCCCTGTAAGTGTTCAAGACCAGGCTGGATGGGACATGGATCACCCTGGTCTAGTGGAAGGTGTCCCTGTTCATGGCAGAGGGGTAAGAAGGAGGTGATCGTAAGGGTTCCTCCAAGCTATCATTCAATATTCACTTTTTTTTTTTAAACTTCTATGAAGTTATCTAATAAAATTAAGATTATGTACAAGGGTTTGCTTTATTTCCTTTATTATTTTCTTTCACAAAACATTTAAATTACTTTCAACATTTGTTTTTCTTCTTATTTCTTGGCTTTCTAATACTTGCTTTAAGGATTAGTTTAGCATTCCTGCAATTTCTGATATTTTTAGTTACTATTATCCCTACCATATTACTTAATTTTTTTCTTATCAGTGAGGGTATAATACGTTGACATGAGAAAAGAAAAATTTTATGTAATATTTAATAAATAATTAGTCATATTTGTCTGTTTTTCAGTGATCTTGGTGGCATCAGAAAAGTAGGAAAACAGTGGTAGCAATTTGGCTGGATACTATCTATCATAAGAAATTCAATAAAATGTTAACCATTTTGACCATTAAGTCTAACATACAGACAGAACAGAGTCAAACACAGAAAAAAATTATCCATCAAAAGAGCTGTTGTGATTATGTCATCCTCACAAAGACATAAATACTTTCATTATCCAGCTTCTGAGATTTTAAAAATTGTGACTGTTCTATTTTAAGCTCATCCATTTTCTCCTCCAACACAGATAGATTCAGCAATAACTGACGAATTTGTATCATATTCTCTGCATTATTTTGTTTAAAAATGGCACTAATAAGATATATTATTTCCATGTTACTTTCATGAAGCTGTCCTGTGAAAATTAATTTAGTCTAAATATATTAAAATTGTGATTTGATATACTCAAAGAATGAAATGGAACTTGTTTTCACCCTAAATTACTATTGGTGCCTTAGTATCCAATTGTTATTTACTTTCAAGACATAATCATGAGGCACCAATCACTATGAATCCTTGTTTAATTTCACTTGCAAATTCTTTTTAGTTTGACACGGAAAGAGAAATGTGTTTCTTGAAGTCACCAGTAGATTTCAATAGCTAGGCTATAGTATGCATTAGTCAGTGATGTGGTAATCCATTACCTTATTATCATTATTTTAAAATGAGTTTTAGATAAATACTAAAACAGTTTAAAAAAGAAAAAAAATGTCAAAAGGTTTTATCAGGCTGTTTTACTTCTTGGAGTTAATTTCAAATTGCTAGACTTTGTAAAAAAATGCATATAAGTAGCAATTTCTGAAATAATATTTTTATTTTATTCAGTTATTTGTTTGATGTTGTCCACTTAGAAGATGCTCTCTGCTACGAAGTCTTTATAATATATAAACTTTTAAAAAGTGCTAAATGTACATAGGCTGAGCATTCTGACATTCCCCTTACACGTTAAGAGATCCCTGGGCAGAGAACTATAGAAGGTGCTACTAAATCAGAAAACAAACACTGAGAAGGTCACAAAAGAACATTTTACAATTGTGATTGCTAGAATATATGAGGCATTTAAATTTGAATTCTACATTCGTATGACAATGCCCGTAATGAGAACAGAAAATACTATGAGCCTAATCTATTCTCCCGACAATTTAAATATTACTGTTACCCAGTTGTTATCTTGTACTTCTTCTCCAATTCCATAAATAGGGAAGGTCATAAAGGTAGTGAAAATGCATTACAGAATTTAAATTCCTGACATTTTCCTAAATTGGCAGACTAAGAGAATACATGGATAACGTGATATGGCTTTCTTTGAAGGAAAGAATTTGGAGTTATAGTTAACCCATCCATTACTTTTGTGAAGTTTTTGCTTCTCTGTTCTTTTAAGATCATGTTACCAAAACATGTAGTTCATTCAGCATTTTACAATTAATATATAAAAAACCCCATAACTTTTCTGAGATGGTTCTCTTTATATGCTGTGGTCAGAATTCTAAGAGTTAGTTTTGTTGCTGTTTTAATAAAGGACACATCTTGCTTACCCAGGTTTTAAAGTATTTTAAACCTAGAGGTTAAGTCTCAGTTTATAAATCTTCAGTGAACTGGGATTAGATCCCAATATTAATACTCAGAAAATTGATCCTCTCAACTAATATGTTGCTTTGCTTCTGAGAAAATTTTGTTAATTGAGTTTCATATATTTGAATATCTAAAAACTTGGAGGAATTTTTAAGTGATATCCATTAACAACATCATGGATTCGTGCATTAACACAATGAAATCAAATAAAGTGATATAAACTACAGTCCCTACATATGATACAAGTTCAGCAACAATCATTTCTCCAGGGTCTGATCTTGTCCATCACCACTGTTCTTGGATCTACATATCAGTAAGTACAGTCTGTTTCTGAACAGGATTGTTGTATGTTTGCGAGTAACGAGATATTTATGCAGAGAGCAGCTGTTGCTATCCGGCTCTTTGCAAGACAGGGTCTGACCTGCAGAGGTTGCTGTGTTCTGATCACTGTTATTGTGGAGCTAGATAATTTTGAGATAAATGTAAATGAACTATAGGGTTGTATATAGTTAAGCAGAATTGTGGTTCCTCTCTCAGCCAGGTTATTTATACCTCACTGAGAAGGTTAGC
This sequence comes from Oriolus oriolus, assembly GCA_013400235.1. NCBI lineage: Eukaryota > Metazoa > Chordata > Aves > Passeriformes > Corvidae > Oriolus > Oriolus oriolus. The sequence continues at coordinate 183,735 of VXBT01001844.1, forward strand.
ACACTATCAAAATCTTCTTTATAATGGCAGTTTAACTACAGGTGTAGTCTCTGAAACATTTACATGGCTCAGTTATCTTTTACGGAAGTTCTCATCCAGTCTGAACCGGGATTGTCCTACATATTTTCTTGGATTTTTCTCTCATGTTTTACAGATTTTTTTCTTTTTTATTGTGGTGACTGTTTTAAAAGCATTTACCAATTCTATTTCTAAATTCATCAGGGTGAATGAAAAGCACATTTGCAAGAGGGGCTACTCTGCAGCAAAAGGATGGATTTCCTCATTAATATTATGATGGTATTAGTTGCCTGCATGTACTTGTTGTCCAAATCCAAATTTCTGAGGAAGTGGGAGACAACATGGAGAACTGTAACTTTAATATTAGTACCAATTAATTAATTCCAAGAATACCTAAACCCAAGTCTCCAATACATTTGACACATGAGGGCTTTTTTTGTTATCTGGAATACTAGTTAGAGCGGGAACTACTTCTAAACTACGTGTTTCATCCTCTTTGCACTTGGATTCCAGTCCCACAAAAATTTACACAGTGCATTACTACAGAGCTTCCCTTACACCATCTAGTTTTCAGTGTTAGAACTATAAAGTATAATTTCACTATTTAAAAAACAATACCAAAAAACCCCACTCTAATAGGCTTTCACTGTTTCTTTATAATTTACTACCTTCAGTATTTTTTTTCATATTGATTTCAGAAAGAGAAGTTTATTCTTTATACATACTAAAGTTTAGGGGTATGGGCTTTTTTTTATTTTGAAAATATAGACTTTTGTAGACAAATGTCTTTGCACTCTCAAGACGGTTGGTCTTATCTTCCCTCAGTTCAAAACTTTGATTTTGTACATAAAATTCCCTTTGGGATAACGACAACCAAACCAGTATTGGTGGTGTGACAGAATTTTAATTGCACAGTACAATTGCTAAGTGTAAATGTATTCTAAGGTATTATTTAAGGACAGCTTAAAGTCTGTGTTTCATTGCCCACAGGGCATGGATAGAGTAAAATCCAATCAAACACCTGGGAAACTGTTCTTCAGAAGATCTGAGTGATAGAGATTGGATGCACAGTAAACCCATCTTTGACATAAATATCCAGGTTATATTCCAATTAGAGTGACTTTGCAACCCCATTTGCAAAATTTTTTCTTTGATTTCATTTTTTTTGTTCCTTTGCAAATGTAATTGTGGGAAGAAGAGTTTCATGTGACTGATGACTATCAAATTGTCCCTGCTAATAATAATAATGCAGCTTTGAAAAATTTTAAATGTTGGACCCTCATGTCAAGATGCCATAATGAATTGGAACATTTCATTTATATGATTTTATTTCTTTTTTACTAAAAGGTTAAATTTTTTCCTGTCCCATCTGTAAACCACAGTTTCAAAACTTGGCTTTTAAGATCTGAAAGGTAAAACTAAAATACTGATATATTTCTTTAAAAGTTCCTGAAATATTCATATTTCATTTTCCTATAAAATCTGCATCACTTACAGGCACACAGTAAGAGATTGGGGTCGAGAGTTTTATGGGTAGTCATTTGGGCTGACATCAGGAGTTTGACTAAGCAGCATTAATTGTGGATAATATGGTTATTTAACATTCATGTCAATAAAATCATCCATACAATATATATGACACACATAGGAAACCTAGAGAACAGAATATAGATATTAGTGCTGTTATTTCTTTGATATGCCAGTGTAAGTTATTTGGTCAGCCAGATAAGTTTTTTGAATTATCTGTCTTTTTTGTCTTTGTTTCATGCCATTGTAAGACGTGTTGGTAGGTCTGTTAGGCAATTGCATGCTAAAGGTTTAGGCTGATGTTTTCAAAATGCAGTACCTTGTCAGGTAATAAGAGATTCATCAAACAGCATGTTTATAATATGTCATCTCTTGTTGGAGCTCCTATTAAAGAGATGGGACTATCACAGTTATTCACGATTTATTACTTAAAATAACAAACAAAATATCAGTCTCAGAGGTCGTGAGGTTCAGCAACAATTTGCTATAACTCAAGATAGTCACGAGCTTCAAAGTTACATGGCAGTTTATAACTTTTTGATCCAATAAGCACTTAACACGAAAGTTAAGTTGTTTTAAGAAAGTTGTTTTGACTTCATAACCCATCACCTTTGGTATTTTTTACTGCATTGCATCTGTTCTTAACCAGTAACTTGCTAGCACATGTATACACATATACTTCTATTATAACATCTAAGTTCTTAACTTAAACTATAAAATCACATTACTATACTTTAAAACCCTTCGCCATATCTCCCTTCACCATATCACATATTCTTACTTAAAACTATAGAAACATAGGTTTATAATTCTTCTGCTTAAGATCTGTATACCTTTATAATTACATCAACCCAAGCTCTTTCCAGGGCTGTAAATCAAACTCATTAGTGCCTGTGGAAGTTTATACTCCTCTGTTTCCCACAACAATACTTTGTTACTACTTCTTTAATTGACAACAAGCAGAACAAGAACTAATACAAAAGACGATATAAAAGTGACTCTTGCTTTTGTGAAAATGCTTTTGTTATTCAGTTATTGAAACAAAAATGAAGTTGCAGGAATATTCAGTGCATTTCTTTTTCCTGCAGAGTTCTCTCAAGCTTTTCTATTTTCCTATAAGATCAAACAGACAATAATCAGCCTTCTTCTTAACTACAGATTTCATGTACTGAAACACTAAAGAAGTGCAAAGTCTTAAAATGGAGTACATAACTGCCCGTGAGAGATTCATGTAGGAGGGTTTCCTAGTGGGCTATACCATCTAGCTGCCTGTCACTACAATTTATACCTTGTTTCATATTTGATCATAAGCTCTCAGGGAGAAAACATATTTTCAAAATATATGAATATGATATGAAGCAAAGCAATCTGTGGGCACGATGAAACACTGGATTTCATTAAATATTTCCACAGATGGTTAACTTTTTAAAAATTAGATTTCCTAACATAATATAAAGTGACACAGCTAAACAAAAAAGCAAACAAAACTGTTAATTGAAATAGGTAAATTTTTCTATTGCATTAAAGAATACAGTTGTTTTGGAAGCAAAAGTATTTGGAGTCTTTTTAAGCTATTTACATATATTTCATATGTTTAGAATAAAGGGTGGGTTTGTTTAAATGCTTTTCTATCAGATAACTGATTAAGCTTCCCTATGGCCTGCAAACAGGCTGATGTTTACAGTTTCAATCATCTCATCACTGTCAGAATATATAAAGGATCAGAAAATCCCTTCCTTGTGGTAAAGTTATAGGAAAAAATACAGGAAAAAAAGGAATTGTATCACTTTTACAGATGTAAGAATGTATGTTTTGCAGTCCTTGTCAGTATGACTTTTTGCTTTTGTCTTTCTAGATACAGAAGTCTTTCTTTTTATTTCCATTTTTTTCTTTTGTACAATCAGTTACTTTTCAGAGCACAAAAATCATAAAAAAATAATGAAGTGGTACCTCAAAGGATGTCATTTTGATGTGTTGTGAGGAGGACAGATTGTTCATTAGCTTCATATTCAATACTATTCTTCCTTTTCTTTCAAAGTGTACCCATGATGCTCATAGCAATCAGTGCTGGAATGAACTTCACTCTCTTGCTCCCACGTTGAGACAGGCTTTGCATAGAAAGATCTGTACTTTCCTTTTTATCTCTTGTGTAGATCTCCTACATTATTTAAGTTATTTGAAAGAATAGTTGATGCTTATTATACAATGTGATAATAGCATTAGTTGCAGTTTTAGCTGATGACTAAATAAATTTTTGCCGAATACATATTGTTGCATAAGAAGAGGATATTGGGCAGAAAGCAAAAGCTATTTATAGTCACCTTGAACCTCATTTTCAAGTACATTTTTATATATATTTTTCAGTACCAAATGGCTTTGCAATTAAGAGGTTCATTACCTTTACTAAATTCTGAGTCCAGTACTAATCAAGTTTTTTTTTTAATGAGATACATATCTGACCATTTTTCCTTCAGCAGACATCATTGGTTAAATGAGTTGTTCTTACTAAATGTATGAGCTTGCTGTCATCTCGTGCTTATGCAATTCTTCCCTCATGACTAAAACCTTTTCCAGAGAAAACACTGCAAACTTGATATTCAGTAACTCTTGGTTCCTAACACCTTCCAGATTTCTCCAATCTGATGCAGCCCACAAAGACCACCGAGTCTGGAATTCTGGACAGACATAATGAAACAGAGTTTCAAAACGCTGCTAGGAAAAATACATCTCTTCACTGTGAAATTTCTAAAGGTAGATTTTTAGGACAGCAGTAGTCCTGAATCAGAAAGGAAGAGTCTCTGAAGACATAGTTTCATTTTCTGTATGAAATCTATGAAGTGTTTGCAGATTTGACTGAGTTTAAACTGAGATTTTTTGAACACGAAAATTGTTATCGAAAGTTCACTGCCATTAAGCTTAAACAGAAAAGTTATTTAGCATTTCTTGTAGGCAGTGAGCCAACAGATCTGCTCAGTTCATCTGTCTTTAACAGTCCTTCTTTAGCTATACTAATAGTGAAATGAAAAAGGAAAAAAAGAACAAATTCTTCCTCCCCTTCGCTATCTAACCATCAGAAGACCCTGACTATCATGGAAAGATTATTTAGTTGCAAGTTTGCTGCAGTATTATAGATATTACCTAAATAACCAAATATTTTCCCTATTTTATCACCTTAGAAAGACTCTGAGTGACCAAAGGTGTCATTCCAAAATTTATAATGTCCTAAGTATTTGAGATAAAAAGAAAAACGCCAGTAGTGGTAATGTCAAATACCTGCTCTTAGAGTTGTAAAGCAGCAAGATGTACTGTAGTGAATAGTTCTTTAAAGCATCTTTGTATTCCTGTGTATTAAGATCACCTTTACCAGAGTCTGATTGCTGGTTACAGTAATGTGGAAGTGAGGAACAGCAGAACAGGAAAGCTGCATATTGCTTGGGGTAGGAAATTCATCTCACTGAATATGCATACTTACATCACAGCTGCTTCTGCTAGGATATTTTTCTGAAAAATTAAGAAAGTAAAGTACTTTGAAAGCTTCATTCATCCTACCCTGACATAGATGTCTAAAACAGGTCAGATTAATACGTGGTAGGTGTCTGTTGAGTGTAAACACAAGGGACAAACTTTGTTGTAGGCTTCTCTATTTAGACACTGAGGATATGCCTCAAAAAAAGAAACAAAGAAACAAAAAAGACCATGAAGCATGTTAATTTGAGATAATGTTATATTTTACTCTCACATTGCTAGCATGAGTCCTGCTTTACTATATCCTAATTTGATCCCAACATAAATTCTTTTCCAGCAGGTATGATCTTGATATTTTGAGCGAGCTTTCCCCAGCAGTCTCAGCTTTGATTTTGGTTATGTTATGTCTGTTTCAACTCTATTTATAAATCACTTTATGTTTGCTGGTTCTCCATTCCCCCTTCATTGCTTCTCCTTTGTTAGTGAATGAACTGCAGCTGTACTAAATGTTAATAGCTGTGTATTTCTCTTTTCTTTCTTTTCCTCAGTGAGTACTGCGAACAAATGTAAGACATTCTGCCAGTGGCATTGGGGAGGACAGGAGCTGAACAAGATTCCGTGAAGTATTCTCTTTGGAACAGACTGGAGCTCTGAAATCAATATATTTTATGAAGCAATAATACTGAAAAGAACTCCCTCCACAACTAAGCGCAGGCTTCTTTTAAGCCTGAAAAAGTGGTGCTTTTTTTTCCATACGAAATGTTATATCTCTGTATCAAAACATTCTCTTGAGAACAGAACACATGCAGGGTAACAAGGCTCTATGAAGCAAAATGAGATTTTCACTGCAAAACAAAAGTTCATTTCAATTTCTTGAGGAAACAGAGTGAAAAGAACATCAGCCATTTGTCACCATTGCAGTTTCAGGAAAACAGTTTACAAGAAATTCACAAAAGGTTAATTAGCTAGAGTGGGAGTGATTTTGACACTTACCTGATATAAATCAGCAACACTATATGAACGTGTGCAATCCATATTTGATCTAGAAATCTTAAATAGCGATGGGCCACAGTTTTACCAATTTTAAGTGATAAAATGTTCATGGTGTTCAAATTATAACATATCACAATAATATATGTATTCGTTTTGACAGTGATTTGTGACTAGAAGCTAAACAAAGGTTTTTCCATCTGCATAAAACAGCCAGGATGTAGGGATTAGAAAGATCTTTCACTAGCTATGAATGGTCCAGACCCACAGAGGTGTCTTTTATTCATTGGAAAAAGGACCGAAAGTAAGCATAATGATCTGATATGAATTATTACATTCTTTCTTTGAGTTCAAGCTTCGTGTGCTGCAGCAGAGTTTTGTAGGCAACAGATTTCAACACACTGGACAATGGGGGATATGGAGATTTTTTTATTTGATTTTCTTGGGGGGGAGGGGGGGAATTTTTTTTATCAGTTTGAATATTCCTGTTTCATGCAAGATAGGCAATGGTACAACAGACAGGACAATTTCTTTCCTTCCATGTACTCCTACGTCTCTTTATGAACCCCAAGCCTACAGAAAGGGCAAATAGGACTACAGTCTAATTTTAATTTCAAAATACCTCTTAACAGAGATATAATAATGTGTGTGATAACTGTAAGAAGGAATTTTGAATAATAAATGTTAGTACTTTTAAAGACCACAGAAACTGAAATTATATTGTTCTAACATGAAAATGAGATTAATGCAAACAGACAAGAATTCTATAAACATTTCTAAAATGTTTCTGTGCTCCTAAGATTTCAGTAAAGTAATTTGTTTCATTAGCAGCACAGCAAGTTGAAGCAGATGACTCAGTTTTGCCTGGTTTGCTACTTGTCATCCTTTTCCTCATGGCAAGGGTAACACTAATCCTCCCTTCTGCTCTCTGGTATCACCAGAAATTCTCTCCACCAACGAAAAGACAACAGATGATACAATTTGGTGAGAGTTATGTGCATTTGCCTGGCCAGGAAAAGAAGCTGTCCTTTTGGCACAGCCAGGAAAAAATATGCATAAATTGCATTTCCTCTGGTTTCTTCCTCAGTGAAGGCACAAATCTAAGACTCCTCCAAGATGCCACAAATTTTCAATAAGATTGTAGGGACTCAATTGCCTTTGAAACATCATTAGGTCTTACAAATACAGTTTGATTTGTCTACAGTCTATCACAAGGGAGATCCATAGACAAAATGGGTAGGTACACAGTAGTATTGAATATGCCCACTGTTCCTACACGTTTTGCTAAAATTTTATTTTAATCTTAAAATTAATACATAACTATCTATATGTGAAATTTGTAAATAAACGGTCTTTTTAATTTAGGGAGGTGTCATTAGTCTGTCAGGAAACATTTATTATGCAGATCAGTTCTGACCGAAGTCAGACCATTTGACAATATTGCCAGTGATGCAACAGATTCCTTGGCAAAGCTTCTTAAACTAATGTCAGAAAGGTTTTCAAGCTTGTGTTGATTTTGGCCTTCTCTTCCACTTTGCTCTTTTGGCATGAGAGACTTGGAGGACTGATCTCAGGGCCCCATGCTAGAGTTTGTCACTGATGAAGCAGCACATTTGCACAACAACAATGAAATGCTGTTTCCATTCGCTTTCTTGGATTTGTTCCTCCTTTTTTTCCTTTTTGCTTTTCTTTTTCTTTCAAATTGTAAAGCATTGGCATTGTCTATACAAATTGTTATTATACCTTCCCTGAAACATCTTATGTTCCATATTAGTTCAGGCAGTGACCTTGGAGCTGGTCCATTTCCTATGTTCCAATTCTTTTCTTGATGAACCAACAGGACTGAATAGTTCATTCTCACATGAGAAAAAGGTTAAAAAAAAAGTCCTCGCCTAACAATTGCTCTTTGACATGGAAAGAATGCCAAAAGACAAGTGATTAAACTGGTACATCCCAAAGGATTACTCTAGAGAAAAGAACCTTATTATTGTAACAACAGAAGAGGCCACATTCATTCTAGCAGACCAAATACAGTGATCGAGACCAACTTGTTGTACAGGTTTTCAGTCTAAAAGTAGTACTGTTTACTTCAGAGAATAGGTTAGTGTTTGCATTCTCATTTAGATGAAAAGTCAAAACAAGGTCACTTGCTTTGTTCAGCCTGGAGAAGAGAAGACCAAGGGGAGACCTCATTGCAGTTACAACTTCCTCATGAGTGGAAGAGGAGGGGCAGACACCGATCTCCCCTCTGCTTCCCAGTTACAGGACCCAAGGACTGAAGCTGTGTCAGGGGAGGTTTAGGTTGGTTATTAGGAAAAGCTTCCTCACCCAGAGGGTGGTTGGGCATGGAACAGGCCCCCCAGGGAAGTGGTCTCAGGACCAAGCCTGAGAGAGTTCAAGAAGCATTTGGAAAATGCTCTTAGGAACTTGGTGTGTGTTGCCTTGCTGTTCACAGTTTTTCAATGTTTTTAATTCTGTAGCTAAAAGTTCTCACACTCTTTCTGTAAACATAAGCCATGTTATGTTTAACTGCCAAGATGTTTTCATTCCTTCTCCTAAGGCGGAGACATTTGATTGATCTCTCCTTTGACCTATGTAGTTGAAGGGTGGTAATTGTCCTTTTCCAATCAGTGAAGTTTTCTAAAAGTGTATAAAAATAAAGAAGCCTCCCTCTGCAGGGGGCTTTGGGGCTTTCTTTCTCTTTCAGAGCTGGTGTCTGTGTGTTCCTTCGTGTCCACGTGCGACAGGTGTGATTTTTGGTGCTGTCATCGTGTGCAAGGACTCCTAAAGGAGTTGGGCTTTGATGATCTGTGTGGGTCCCTTTCAGCTCAGGATATTCTATGGTTCTATGAAACATTTGATTTTCTGTGCAAGCAATGGCATGCACACACACACACACACCTATTTATAAGAATGAATGTTCGCATACGAAAACTGTTGAAGTCACACAGTTTCATTCCAACAACTGTGTTTTTTATTGATCACTAGCATAATTCAACACGAAAGTGTACTGACTGTATTATCCGGACAACCCTGAGCACTTGAAACCATCTTGCTACTGCTTTGAGAGAACCATATTCCTTACATGATGCAAATGAACAATGAGTACCAATACCCCCCCAAAAATAAAGTGCCTGGAGTAGCAGTCCTTAAATAATAGAGAAATAAGCAAAATGCAAGTCCTTCATTTCAAGGACTCATTTGCAGATCCAAGAGCTATAGCATTATCTTGTCTAATATCTCTCATAACAGAGTTGCCTTAGGGCTAGCAAAGAAACCAAGAAGAGAACTAGTGCTAATGAAGCATGGATGATCATTGTGGCTCTTGAGATGGTTCACTCTCCAACCCTCTATTTACTTCATACAGATTCATGAAAGGAAGGAAAAGAACAATCTCTTCTGGCTAAAAATAGTGGAAAAACATAAGTAAATACAAGCTACTGAATACTGAGAAACCAGGGAACTACGCTGTCAAAAGTCTCCTTCTGTATCTATGAGAATTAAAGCATGGCTGGAGTCATCATGGGAACACAGGTTTGCACAGCCTACCATCTTGGCATGGTTAGGCTGGTTCTTTTTCTTCAGCATAACTTTGGGGAAGCTCTAACAGTGTATGATTAGAATGGAATGTGATTTCTTTTTTCATATTCTACATTTCTGTAATTTCAAAACTATTTATCTTTAGATAGAAACCATAAAAGAAGAATACATAAACACTGAACTTAATTTTGGCTCTAATGAATTCACATACTTCAATTAGGCAGCACTGAAAATTTTTATTTTGATCTTTTTACTTAGTAGTTTTTTCCTGAATTTATGACAATAAAACATAATAATATTTCACTAATTTTACTTCAGACCATATGAAAAGCCTATAATTTTCATCCCTCACCCCCTCCTACCTGTCTGTTTGTTTTCTGAATAAAACCGAACACCAAATATATTAGATAGAGTAGAATATCTGTATTAACCAAATTATACAATCCAATTATAATTATGGCAATATTTACTACTTGAATTATACCTCTAATTCTCATAATTACGATTCAGTATGCATTGCACCAAATGCACAGAAGAAATATGGCATTTTTGTTTCATTATATGCGATTCAAGATATGGGGTTTGTGATAAAACTCAGAGTAATAATTAAATAAGACTGGGCTGAGCAACGCTGCCTGAAAAAGTTTGTAAATGAGCAGAGCAGAGATTTATGATTTCCCACCCATACTGCAGATCACTGAAGTAAGATAGATGAATATCCAAAATGTCATATTGTCAGCACTTGACATGTCAAGCCAGAAGAATATGTGAGTATGAAAGCTGTAATGCACCTTAGGATCTAAATTATGCTTCATAAAACTAGGGAAAAAAATCCAAAAATACAATCACTTTCAACCTCTAAGCACTGTTAAATGAGATCCACTCCATCTTAATGCTAGGAAAATGTTCCATTTTACCTCTTGATATATTTACAAGCTTGAATTGGGTAATCTGAGTAGTTCCAGTCAGCATGTAAGAAAAACCCCATGGATATCATATGAATAATTGAGCATAGATAAAACAGGAAGAGATAATATGTACCTTAAAAAACCCCAACCAACCAACTTCTACCCCCCTCAAAAAAAAACCGCAAAAAACCCAGACAAAAGAAACACCCAAGAAAACCCCAAAATACATTCACTTACAACTTCCAGGTGAGCTGTAAAGAAACGATTTTTTCCCCACCGTTTTTCTTCCCTTGTTCGGAAAGATTTAAGTGATCACACATTTTCATAATTTCTTCTGGTTTTACTCATTTAGCACTTTCTTTGTCTTTGCACACATGAAAGGCTTTGTTCTGTTCCAACAACTTACAAAATAGGAGCTTAACAAATGGGAAGATGGATGCGAGAGAGGAAGCTACTTCATATCCCTGCTCCAGTTCCAAACAGCATTGAAGATGTAGATGGATTCTCAATAAAGGCATAATGAACTTTTATCACATAAACTAATATTAAAATATTTTCCACAAACAGACCTGGATTGCTTTAATGCCTGCATCTGCTTTCATCAGCCAGTGTCTTACACTTGTTTCAAAGCTGTTTGGCTTATCATTTCAGCTTTTCCAGAGAGCTGGAGTAGTGGGGACTTGATTTTGGCATGAGAACCTCATAAAGTTCAACAACCCTAACCTTAAGGCAGTCCCAGACAGGAGTACAGACTGGGAGAAGAAGTCATTGAGAGAGGTCCTAAGGAGAAGGACTTGGGGGTTCTGATAGACGTGAGCTGGCAACTTGCACTTGCAGCCCAGAAAGCCCTGGGCGTCATCCAAAGCAGCGTGGCCATCAGGGCAAGGGAGGGGATTCTGCCCCTCTGCTCTACTCTTGTGAGATCACACCTGGAATACTGCATCCAGCTCTGGGGTCGCCAATAAAAGAAAGAAGTGAGACCTATTAGAGCCAGTCTAGAGGAAGGCCACAAAGATAATCAGAGGGCTCAAACACCTCTCCTATGACAACAGGATGAGAGTTGGGGTTGTTCAGCCTGGAGAAGAGAATGTTCCAGAGGCACCTCATTTCAATCTTTCAGTACTAAAAGGAAGTTTATGAAGAAGAGGGATAGTGACTCTACACACAGGCAGATAGCAACAGGACAAGGGTGAACAATTTTAAACTAAACATGGGGAGATTTAGATTAGACGTTAAGGAGAAATTCTTCACTGTGAGGGTGGTAAGCCACTGGAACAGGTTTCCCACAGAAGTTGTGGGTGCCCCATTCCAGGAGTGTCCAAGGTCAGATTGGATAGAGTCCTGAACTATACCCCAGCTGAAACCAGCAAAATGGTGAAGGTAATTAAGCATGTATATTTGCCAGAGAGGTTTGTGAAGTCCCAATCCATAGAGGTATTCAAGGCCCAACCAGAAAAGGCCTGAGGATTCTGCCCCTTATTTAGTACTGACCGTATTTTGTGCACAAGGCTGGGTTGTGGAACAGAAACCTCCAGAGGACCCTTCCCTTCTGCATTATCGTACGATCCTGTAAAACGGGAAGAGAAGTTGACGGAATATCTAGTCCTGTGATATTGAGGTATTTCTTAATAATATTTTTGAAGTATTGTAAGCAAAATTGTAACATACAGACTTTAAAGAAATGCACAGCATAGAATGATCTATATAGAAAAAAATGCGTTTTAAGAACACGCAAACAGACTTTCATAAATCAACCATTTTATCCTCTCCCATTTTAATGCTCACATTAACATTTCTCTACTGGCTTATCACTGACCATTAATATTTTTGGAAAAGAGGACTGTAAGAAAATAAAATTAATTAAAAGTTTAGAACAAGATTTCAACAATGTGCAGTTAAAACAGAGGGTAAAGAGTGGTCATAAATCCTAAAATATTGCTCACCTTCATCATTTGATAAACTTTTGCAGTACATGTAATGAAAGAATCAGAGACTTCTGTGAAAGGAATATAAAGAGTATTCTGCAATGTAGAACTGGCTAGGTGACTTTGATATCTGTATTTCCTACCTCTAATTATCTTACCTATACAATATAATATTCTAATTGATTATTACCAGTGAGATATTATTAAGGTTACAGAAATAGCCAATGCAAGAAAACTTATGTGCAGCAACTTTATGAGATTATAATTATTTATAAATAGTAGTATTTAATTTTATTACAATTCTGCAAGGAAAAAGAGATAAACCCAAATTTTTGCAGTCTAGAAAAAAAAAAAAAAAACTAATTAAGTTTCTTCTCTAAGTATATAATTTAAACAAGCATGACAGGCACTTGAAAATGAAAAAATGTTCTTTCCAAGACACATCAAAAACTTGCCTAAAGCTATTTAAAGACACGGGAAAAATTCCATTATTTGGCAAATAATCTGCCATGAGGCTGTCCAATAGAAATCTCAGCTTTGTCAGGACATCGTTCTGTTTGAAAATTGCATACCAATAAGTCTTATATACTTCCTTAGTATTGTTAGAAGTTTTAAACAATTTTTTTATTAAGTACATTTTTGATATCAGTCTACTTGAATGATTTATATGCATATATTTAATATTTCTTGTAAATTATACTTTAAAAAGCGGATAATTATAAAAAATCTATATGCACGTAAAGAAAGACACAAAGTCAGTTAACAGTACCTTGCTTCTCAGTTTTGAAGTCTTGGATTGCTGTTTGGGCTTAGAGAAGTTAACTAAGAGCACATTAGTTAGGATATCTTTCACAGAAAACAGATCAAAAACCATGTTAAAATAACTAAAATTAATTTCAGAAGCAGAAACTGTACCTCTGTGGGTGAAGGGCTAGACAGATGCTGAGGTAGGGGCTCTTTGAGTGACATCAGTAACAGTACTTAAAGCTTCCTCTGTGTTTGGCTTAAATTCTAAAAATTCTAGATTATTCATTATGAAAATTTATGTGAGGATTACCTGTCTCTTTAGCAGAGAAATAAAAATATACATATATATATACAGACACATGTTTAAATAACATATATGCTATTTAAAAATGAGAATGTGGGTTTTCTTTAAGAATTCGCTCACCCATCTCCATTTTGAGATTGTACTAGCTTAAAAACAAACCCGTGGGAGATCGCAGGTCAGAACTATAATTTAATAGGAAAATTAAAAAAAAAAATGCAATAGTACAAGAACACTGACAGAGTCAGGATACAACCTGACACCCTATTAGTCAAGGTGGTGGTAGAAATCCAGATGAAGTGGTCCTGTTGAAGTGATCCTGTAGAAACAAGGGTCTGGCCTTCACCTGAAAGTCCAGTGGTAGCTCTTGTCCTCTGGGAGTCCAGCAGATAAGGACTGAGGTGTCTGCTGTTCCAAGCCCCAGATTATATCCAGGTGGGAATGTTTGGCTCTTCCCCCCCAGGCAGAGCATCTCACAATGGGCTGATGTAATTCTAAGTCCTGTGGTAGGTCCTTGATTGACCATTAAGCAGAGATAGCTCCTGGAGGATTATCAGGGATGGGTCATGGTGGGAGATAACGAACATTGCCCCACCTGCTCTAACAGCTTGTGAAGGTGATGATAGAATACATGCTTTTGGTTACATCTTACATTGTAACCTAGGACAGAGATGAACTGATAAAATGCAGAAAACATGTCCTTTGTTATTTGACAAAAGAAATTTGAGATAGATTTAGCATACTAAATTAGACACCATTAAGAACATACTCTTTTATAAATTGAATAGATCCAGTTTTGAAATATGTGAAAAATTTTATTAAGAACACATTTACTGAATATTTCTTTTATCAGCTAAATATATTACCTTTAGCACAGTATATTTCAAGTAATTTTGCATTTTAATAGCAGACTGGTACCAGTTCAGATCATATTATATTCATACTTCTATTTGCAAAGTGCTAAGACGTACAACAATAATTTTGTGTCTCTGTTCCTGTTCTACAACTTGTTCGTATACAATATGTTCCTCTAATGAAAATAAATCACTCATTATTGGAACCCACTATTTTCTGGGCTTATCAGACTCATGTTCAAGTAATTTGAACATGATTTCTGAGTGCATTATTTTTGGTAAAACATAACCTTGAGCTATAAATTTCTCAGGGATAGAAGAGCTTCTGCATACTTTTGCATCTCATGCATGTGCACTATTTTACTTCTTCCACTATTTCCAACAAGATGCAAGGTTTTCTGTTAATTTGTACTGTTTGTAGAGCATAGCACTCGTGCATGAGTTCAGAGGCATTGTTTAATGTACAAGGGAGGCCAGAAGCTAAGGTTCAGTCAAATTATTGTTTCTCTGCAGAGGTGGTGTGTAGGTGTCAAGGTGCTGACAGTGGGGAGAGCTGCAGGGTGGCCCCTGTGTTAAGAGATCGGGGCTACCCCATGCTGGACACAGCTGATTTCAGCCAGGTCCAATGGACCCACCACAGGGCACAGCTAAGCCTCCCAGCCATTTATGGGCACCTCTGAGAAAACATGGGTAAGAAGTGGCAAAAGATGCTGTAGAGGTGGAGAGGAGTGATGAAACCCTTTAGATACCAGTGTCAGAGAAGGAGTGAAAAGAAGTGCTACAGACACAGGAGCAGAAGTTTTACTGCAGCTGATGGAGACACCTTGGTGAAGCTGGTATATCTCTGCAGCCCTTGGAGAGAACCATGCTAGAGCAGATATCCACACTGCAGTCTCTGGAGGACCTCAGTAAAAAGCAGCTGAGTATTTCCTGAAGGAGCTGTGGTCAGTGAAGAGCCCATGATGCTGCAGGGGAAGTGTAAGAAGGAATGAATGGCAGAGAGGAGCTGTGTTTGACTTTAACCATCCCCATTCCTCATCTGTCTCAGTGTAGCTTGAGGTGGGGTGAGAGATAGAAGAGTTGGGAATGAAGGGATAGAATAAAGTCTGAGTGTGAGGGCAAGGCATAATTTTAATTTTTCTTTCCTTTTTTTTTCTTACTATTCAATTAAATAAATTTTCTTCAAGATAATCCTGTTCTACTTGTGATGGTAATGGGTAAATTATCTCAACTGTCTTTACCTGAGCTTCTCTCGTTTGAGGAGGGGGAGTGAGAGAGCAGCTGTGTGGGTGCCTGGTGGTCAGGCAAGCTCAATGCACCATAGATGAGGAAATGGTGGTGTACATACATTTTGCCTATTTAAAGATTGCAAGCAGTCTCTTTCAGCGCAGTTATAATTGTGCACAATGAGTTTATGTTTAAGCTTTTCATGCCAAAAAAAAATCACCTGTTTTGTATTTACACAGAACTTTACAAAACTGAGCTCTTGTCTTGACTCATTTTTAGCACTGCTTCACTTATGAATAATATTTTATCTGATAATCCTAATAAAATTCTACTATTTTATCTAAGTCAGCACAAATGACCTATATATGTGTGTGTGTATATATATATATATATATGTTCTGCAGGTGCTTGGTTGTGTGCCAGTACTTTACCAAAATCAAATAGAGGTAAGAAAAGCTAACAATACTGTTAGATGGCTGGTTTTTTACAGAGTTCTTGATCAAGTTACAGGTAAGATCAATGAGAGTTTTGTTACTGATTGGAAAGTTGTTGTAAGAATGGGTAAAATATCTTAGCCTGCATTTATCACAATAATGCATGTTTGTACACGTCTATCATTCTTTCTTAATCACAGCGGCAATGCTAAAATGACCTCACACAGCTCCTGTTTTAAATGAAGTTATCGTATGCAGCATTGAACATGTCTGTGTCGCTGTATTTTTCATACATTAATATAAATATTATGTAATTTGTAATAAATTATTTATTTTCACCTAGTGGGGAATATTTTGTTAATTGGTATTGCTTTTTAATAAGCAATCTTTGAAAATTAGAGACTTTACTTTGGATACTTTAGGCGTCACTGGAAACTTTTGTAGGAGGAGTACAGCATCCACAATGTTGTGAGGAACATCAGGGAAAGGAACCTGTTTCCAGCTGAAGAAGTCTTATTTTCTGAGAATATAAACTATCTTCTTCTTTCTGATGCTTTGCTTTCAAGTTCTTTCTTGAACTAAATGCAAATTGGATAAGTGTGTGTGTGTGTATATATATGTATGTATTTATACACGCATATATAAGAATAATTCTAACCTCCTTATACATAGTTTCTGGTTTTTTCAATGCATTTTCTGTGATACACATATTTTTCTGAAGAGAAATTTACAAGCTATTTTGGATTTAAAAAAATTCAATTCTACTCTTCAGTATATAGTCAATCTAATGTGCTCTGAATGACAAAATTGTAGCATTTATCCTACTCACTACTACATAGAAATTTTTCAGTGTACTCAGAGATTCTTCTTGCAAGTGCCATTGTGTATATATTACCTTTGTACATATGCCTACAGATGCAAAGATGACAGCATCATGCTTTTAAATTTGAAAAGTGTGGTCCCAAATGAAACCATTCAGTTTTGTACTAAATATGAATATGTCAAAAGAATCTAGATTTAAAAAGATAAAATATAGAGATACATAACCTAGATGTAGCCCAAGCCTGCTATGCAGCTGCATGACTAAAGCTGTGTTATCTAATGAGGAAGTGAATGTATCTGTAGATAATTGTATCACTAGTGGCAGTAGAGAACAACCAGTCTCACAGGTCTCCCATGAAACATGGTTGTCTTTACTGTAGATAAGATCACTCAAAACCTTGGTTTGGTTCAGAGTTATTCAGTACACTTGCTAATACATTTTTAAAAAGTAATTGTTGACACTTTATTGCGAAAGCTGTGACTTTAAAGGGGACTTATGGATCAAAGTGAATAGTTACATGTTCATTGATTACTTCTGTAAATTCCTGGGTAAGTAAGCTGATGAGATGGTGAGCTTTGGCTTTCTTAACTCAATTACTGCCCTCAGAAAGTGTTCATTTATTGCCCCTGCCCCTGGTCACCTGACCCTACTTCCAGTATACTTCCTTTTGATGTATCAGTTTAGTCAGGAACTCATAGTACATACACTAGGGCCTCTTGTCACCTTGCCTTGACTTCATGCTCTTGAGGTAGCCTGGTTTTGAGATGGAAGGAGGTATCATCCAGCTCTCTGGGACCCTATTCTCTCCATGGTTGTATTCCTTGAGATTCTCCCAAGGAGGTCGCTTCTCTCCTGAAGTGCAGGGCTGTGACCCTGATTTAGCCCTGCTCTCACCTCACTAGAACCTGAAGTCCTCTAGGACTTATGTTTTATTTTAGTGTAGAGACATATATTTGATAAAATTTTGGTGACGAAGGAAATATGTAAACATCTTGAGACATATTTTCTCTAATGCGACCATAGGAAGACCATATTTAATAATATGCAAGAACAGAAATATGTGATAAGTATTAAAAAATACAATGTGCAGTTAATTAATTTTATTTTGATATTTTTTGCCAAGATATAACATACACAGCTATGAATCAGTACAAATGTACATAGAACTTCTTCAGTCATACTTGGATTCTAATCTCTCCAGCTATCCCAACTCTAATACAAAGAAATAATGTGTCCAAAATACCTCAATAAGAAGGTGCTTTGAAAAATTTAAAGAATGAAACGATTTTGATACAACTGTGTTACATCCCATTGTTCTTCATGTTGTATGCTTCATCATGAAAAGAAAATAACATTAAGATACATGAGAGGTTATTCTTAGGAAAGAAGTTCTTGAAGGAAACTGGAATATAAATTCAGGCAAAAAAATGTAAAAACAAATAGGGAAAGCCTTATGTTTGAGCTACACCAGCTGGAATGCAAACTGTAGTGGTGTCTAAGTAGAATTAGTACATGAATTAATTCTTTGGACTCTTTGTCCATTCAACAAATACTGAAGAGAAGCACTTTAATATAAACAATATACATAATGAACAAAGTATTCAAGAAAACTTCATGAGGTCATGTTTTCAGATATGCAGTTATTTATAACAGAATAGATTGAATATATATTGACAGGATGGCTATATAAAGTGGCCATAAAGAACTTCTGCTTATTACATTACCAACCAAAGCATCTTCTTAATTTCTTTGTATTGTCACATAAAATGAACTCCATATTTGAAAATGTTTGATGTTGTGAAAAATGGAGCATTAATAGCATTTACTTTGACGCATCTTTAGTCTTACTGACTTGTATAGTTTTCCGAATCTCTAAGGTAAGAGCTTACTGAAACTGAGCTGCTTGCTGAATCCCACTGGAGAACCCTCAGCAGAAAAAAACCCCAACAAAAACCCAAATGCACCAAAACCCTCCAAAAACAACAATGTCAATTTGGGAATGGAAAAGCATGAGGGGAAAAAAAAAAGCTCTAAAAATTTATTAGTTTGCTTTTGCTTCCTATAGAGATTGATACATTTATCTTGATAAGATAAAGCAATGAAAGACTGACACTGAATTTGTTTCAGTGCTTTTATCTTACCTCATAATACGTTTTTATTGGTCACTCTTGAAACCTGAATACATTGTTTTGCTGTCTCAGAGTCCAGTACATTCTCTGAAGATGTGCAATGAAATCCTCAAAAGGACAAGGTGCAGATGTTTGGAATTTTTTTAGTGATACTGCTAAGAAATTACTCGGGTAATTAAAAATTTACCATTGAAATTTATTTTACATTTAAATGCTAAAATCATAACCCATACCATAATTATATTAAATTTTATTTAGTAATTTGTATTTCTGAATTATTGGTTGACTAATCCTAAAGCCCTAATTCAGCTTCTGCTGTATACATTTTTCTTGAAATCAGTATGAGTTTACACTGCATAGTGAATTCAACAAGAAATCTTGATTTTTGAACATGCTTGGAGGCCTATCTAGTAGTCTACCCATACAGAGAGAATATTTTTTTCTCTCATTTTTAAATTTGGTGTAAAGTTTTGTGTCTTCTTGTCACTGAAAATCTTTCTCCTCTTCCTGCCTTTCTTTCTCAACATCTTTTCTTCTCTTCTGTTCACAGAGGCTCTCTTTTTTAGTCTATTTAGCTTTAACCTGCCAATTATCTTTTTCAAAAAAAAAGTCATTCTGGTGTCCGAGAAAAATTATGTTTATCTGTGGGTAGTTTCACTGTGTTAATTAACAGGTGAATCATCTCCTGAAAAAGTCATGTAACTGTTCAGGGTTATTTTGTTTTGCTACGGGGTTTTTTTCCAAACAACACAGTCACTTCTGCACAATAAATTTCCCAGTTTAGGAAATATGAGTAATTTAAGTGCTTCAGAGCTTATCTTAATACAGGTCTGGAAGTTGCATATTGAAGGGTTAATATTCAGCTTATTCTGTTCTGTAAAGAAAATTTAATTTGCTGTAAAATGAAAACATATTTATAATACTGTTATGTGAACAAAGCTTAAAAAATTACCTATATAAATTGCTATGTGATGAGAAAATATGAACAACAGAGATTGAACTGGTTGAATAAGAACTTTCAGAGTTCCACTTCCTATAAATTGATAGTTACTCCTTTCAGAAATGACCATTCATTTAGAACTATTTGGATATTTTTGGTGTGCTACACCATCTCTTTTCGAACTCTTGGATTATAAGGCATTATGAGGCAGTAACATAGTCTTACTTTATTTTGTTTAGTGCAATTTTATATTTTATGTTTCACTGTTTAAACAACAGTTTGTCTTGGCAAAAATCTTGTATGTAAAATCAGCAAATCATTTTTAAACCAGACTTTAGCTATGACTATTTCTGAACAAGTGATTGAAACCTTTTATACTGATTTGTGTTTTTCAGGCACTATGTATTTCGGGTAAAGTAGAATCTATTTTATTGAGAAGGCTTTCCAAGTGGAAGTGAGTTAATCCTGTATTTTGACTCCTACAATAGTTTTTTTTTTTTTTAATAAAAGGTACAAGTCTGAGATGTCAAAGAAATACCTAACAGAGAAAGGAAAAATTTGGGCTCAGTGTCTCAACAGTGGTGTTATTAAAAGCAAAACAGTTCTTTTGTAACTCACTTTTAAGTTCTAAGGTCACATAAAAGATACAGGAGAGCACTTTTTTGGCAGCTGCAATATTTTCTTACCGATATTTATATAAATATTCAGGATTCTCTTAAACAAGGTAAATTAGTCAAGGTGCCTGGACAATCTACATATTTTATATTAAAAAACCCCCAAAAAACAAAGTTATCTCAGACATTTATTCTTAGAGTTCAGGTAAATCATGACATGACATGACTAATGCTTTTTGTCATGAAATCTCTCAGGCTATCAGAAAACTGAAGTTACTAGCTGAAGTTAATAAAACACTAACTTCACATAATGCATCACCCTGTGCTGAGCACTGGGTGCATAGTTGAATTGTGCAATTTCTGTCAGTTACTGAAAAGTGTTATTATTTTAAAAGTACAACACAAACTGTGCCAAAGCTGATGAGTCCATCAACATTCCCAACAGCTGAGAACTAAACACTACACCATCTGCTTGCTGAAATAAGATGGCATGCTAAAATGTTCTGGTGGAATACAAATTGAATGCCAATTCTGTTTGTTGCTCCTCGTAGTCAGGGTTTTTTTTATTATTTTAATGCAGCTTGGTCCTGATACTACACATCACCTTTGTAAGAGAAAAAGATCTTTTGGAAGCATCCCCTTTTACCGTACCTGTGAGAGTGGAATAGACAGAGATTGATTGAATCTTTTTATGTACTTGATTTCCCTTTCCTTTCAGACAATCAAATATAAGAATGTAGTATATTAATGTAAGTCAAAGTCAAATTAGTTGGCACAGATAACTGTTTTAACAGTAACAAAGAGAAAGAATTAAGACTGATAGAAGAAAGTCAATTCCCTTCTGATGCGAATTATGAAATGCTTTTGGGTTTGATTAGTTTTCTGAGAAAAGAAATAGCTAGCAACAGATAAAATGAGAACATGTTACTGCCAGAGCTGTCTTTTCTGCATATATGCATTATACATTACACACTATATTGAAAAATTATGTTAAAAGAATGTCAAAGTTCGAAAGTTAAGGATTTCAGAATTAAGGATGACAGCATTCTCGATCTGCCTGCCTGTGCAAATACAATTTGATACAGTCTTTGCATACACAATTAGAAAATATTTTAGCCAACAACTCCTGTCTCCTTCAGTGAATATTAATTTTGATACAGCCATTGCAGAGTTTCCTTTTCTATTGGTATACACATTTCATCCTCTGCCATTTGACAAAGCGGCTGATGCTTTTCATCTTCCAAATACTGTTTATGTCCCAAATCTCTAGTAACCTAGGCACCGCCTCTTCTATGCCCAGTTTATGAACTGCCAGCAGAAAGTGATCTTTATAGCCAGTACCATGATTTTTTCAAAACAGCCTTTGCAGCAGTGTATCATCTTTAGAAATCTGAATTCATGCTAAAGAACTTGATTTCTGCAAAGGTGCTACTCCATTTTTTCTACAGATATTTTGTCCTCAAAACAGATTGAATTTTCTCTTAAGATATCAGGCATTTTTTCTTTTTTTTTTCCAATGGAAAAGACCTCTAAGATCATTGAGCCCAACCCGTAGCCTCCACTGCCAAGGCCACCACTAAAGCATGTCCCTAAGCACCACATCTACATGTTTTTTGAACACTCACAGGGACAGTGATTCCACCACTTCTAAGGGCAGAATGTTCCAATGTTTGACCACCCTTTCAGTGAAGAAATTTTTCCTAATATCCAATCTAAACCTCCCCTGGTAGGCTAATGGCTGGACTCAATATCATTCGAAGACTTTTCCAACCATAATGGTTGTGTAGATTTGTTGGGTGTTTTTTTTGACACTCTTTTCATTTTGGCCTACTTTCCATGAAATGTGGATCCATATCACTTGTCTCAAGATACAAGTGACCACTAAAAATGAGTAAGTAATGAAACAAAAAGCCCCTCAAGCCACTAAAACCCGCAAAAACCAGCCCACTTCTCCCCCCTCCTCCCCATAACATTTCTGATGAGTTATACTTCTTTTTTAAAAAAAATTTTAAGCATGTCTCCTGTGTCTAACTTGACAATATCTCTACATATAGTTACATCTCCTTGTATATTCAATCGTCATGGATACAATAGTACAATAGTATCTGTGGTCGTCAGATAAGATCTCTAATGCCCAAATCAGGCAATATACAATAAAGATCTACTAATCATGATCATTCAGTTATTGTAATTATCCCCACAGATGATAAGCAATAAAAATATTGTTAGAATATGCTATATAAACCTTTTGCATTTGAGCAATACTTGCACCTTGTATCTGCATGAGTTGATACTTCAAATATATAGTAACACAAAACTGTTATAAATGGGTAACTTAGCTGAACAATTTTTACTGCTGTGTTATTTATTCTTAACAGCAATAAAATGAAAAATAACAAAAGAAGCTTGTCTGCTGTATTTTTCTGTATCATTTAAATAATGAATAGGGCTGCATTGTGAGACTAATTATGACTTCAAATGACATAAATTACACAATACAGAGAATAAAAATACCTTTCCTTCTTTGTATCAACAACTTCAACTAAATGAAAATCAGTTTAATTTCTTGCTATTAAAGTATTCTATATAAAAGGATTAATTTCATGCTGTTGGAAGTATACACATTTAACATACTATTTTTAATGAGGAAAATATTTTGAAATTGCATGAGGTTATCAAGAAGAAAATATATGATCTTTATTAAAAAGTTCCAAGAGAGTAAAACATTAATTCAATTAAAAATCACATAGAATGGCTTTACTGAGCCTATAAAATTATAAAAGTCTTTTTTGGTTATGCTGATCAATAGAGAGTGTTTTCTCACAGTTTAACATAGCTTACTAAAGATATAATAAGCATATTTGTAGTGTTTGAAAAAATATGAATTGCTCCATTTAATCTGAGGAGAGTTATTCTAAACTTTAATATGTTGTCCTTCCAAGAAATAAGAGATTCAATACACCTTTGAATCACCATATTCAATCAGAAAAATTTAGTACATTTTCTCCAAAAGAAAATTCTTCCTTAGTCACTACAATAACAGCAGCTTCACTGAAGTCTAAGGCTCTCCAATATTTGGGTGAAAGATTTGTCATTCAAGATATCTCCTCTTGACTGTTTTTTTTTTTTTGTTTTGCTGCTTTGTTTTGTTGGGATTTTTTAATATAATATTTTAACTACTAAAATCATTTGACTGAATATTGTTGATATTTGCTACCTTCCATTCAAATCAAGTAAGGACTTCTTTTTGTAAAATAGAAATTAAAATGTAATACCTCTATTTGTAACATTATTTTTATTTCAGAAGAAAACTGCAGTCAGCAAGTAATTTGTGATTTTCCTGGTTTGCTGAAATAGTGACATCTTTCTGGATTTAGAATGAGAATAATGTTTTGACACACTGACATTTTGGCTGTTGCTGAGCAGTGCTTACCCTAAGTCAAGGACTTTTCAGTTTTCCATGCTCTGCCATCAAGCAGGTACACAAGAAGCTGGAAGGGATCATGGCCAGGACAGCTGACTCAAACTGACCAAAGGGTTATTTCATACTGTGGAACATCATGCCCAGTCTATAAAATGGGGGATGTTGGCTGGGAGAAGCCAATTGCTGCTCAGGGTGCATCAGTGACTGGGCATCAGTCAGCAGGTGGTGAACAACTGTATTCTGCATCTCTTGTCTTTCTCGTGTTTTATTACTTTCCCTCTCTCCTTTTCATTACAGTTATTAATATTACGTTTATCATTATTAGTAGTAGTACCAGCATTATATTTTATTCTGTTCTTCTCTCAAGCCCCATGGTTTGCTTCTTTTTCCCAATTCTCTTTCCCACAGGGGTTGGAAGAGGTGTGACTGAGCAGTGTGATACTGAGTTGCTGGCTGGGGTTAAACCATGACAATGATTTTACAGTTCTACCTTATTGCATATGTCTCAAGTTAAGGCAACATCAAGAGGTGAACACTCTAAAATGAGTAACCTCCCCTCAGTTTCAACCAATCCTTTTCGACAAATAAGGAACGAATATGAGTAGATGTGAGTAAAAAACATAACCGTTTACTAAGAAACAAAACTGCAACAGACAAAAAAATAACAGTAAATAATCCCTAGATACAAAACTGACAAATCTCACAAATCACACAGAAACAGAGAGCCCCAAGATGGCGGGGTACCACCCCCTCCCAAGATGGCGGCCCCCGCTGCCAACTGCAGGTCGGGAGACAAGGGCACAATAGAGTCAGCACTCTGCCCTAAGATGTCACTCCCCAGTGGACTGTGTGGTCCGGGACACAAAGGGGAAAAAAAAGGTGACAGACAAAAAGAACCCTCCTGGGAACGTAGGAGCTTACGGACCAGTTCTAGTGGCAGATGAGAAGTGCCAGCACATGTGGGGTCCTGCTGCCTCCTCCTGCTGCTGCCTCCTCCTGCTGCCCCTGGACTCCACCAGTGTCGGTGCTGCTTGTCCTCCTCACTCTGGGAGTGTTTTGTGGGAGAAACCGGTCTGTCAGCACCGATGCGGGGTGATCCGGCCCCAGGGACCGGCTCACTTTGTGCTGCTGATAGGTTTTGCAAAGTTCATTCCAGAGCAGTTTTTGATTGTGAAATGTGGTTCTTCCAATCGGCTACTGTTGCAAGCCAGGAAGAAAACAATCATCCAAAGTGGAGCTTCTGCCTTCAGCAAACACTGCCAAGGAAAAAAAGAAATTGGCTTGGTTTTCCCAAACTTTTAAAGGGACTGGAACCTCCCGACCGCCCCACAATTCTGGATCTGGCCTCACTGGGTCTCATAGAGACAGTAACATTTTTTGGGCACAGCTACAGATGACATACAATCATGTTTTGCATTACCCTTGACAGCATACTATAAATCTATTTACGTAGAGGTATGGTAGATATTAATGCTACTGTTCTTCATTGCATTATAATGTCACTAGTATCTGAAAATATAGTAGAAAATAATGCTGTCAAAATTATGCTGTCAACTGTTTCAAATTTATATAGATAACTTGAGAAAATTTTCTATAAACTACCACTTTTGAAATACTACAATGACCCGGACTTGTAGACAAGCCCTAATAGTCTTAAATAAGTTTATTTTCAGTCATCTCTCATCCTGACTTCATCATTACCCTGCAGCAAGCTATGGCTTTAACATTGTCATTTCAGTATAAGGGTAAAATTCAGGTTTGTGCTATAGATACAGCTTTTGTCTAGCTGGTGATCAGGGGGGTGTGTGTGAGTGCATAAGCAGCACATTTGGGTATGATTTTCCTGGTTGCTGAGGAATTGCACAGCAAGTCTCTGTGAAGATAAGGTACTGCGTTGACTTGTGATTGATGGAAGTCCTATTCATTTTACAACAAAGTATTTCACTCACAGAATATCCAGGTAGGAATCTCAGTCAGTTCTGGAGATCATAAATGAAAATGCCAGGGGAAAAAAAAGATAATAAAAATGAGATATTTGATTTAAATATTTCAAAGTGACATTTTAAAGTGATTTTTATCTGAAATATATTTATATTTGCTGCTGGTGGAAAATTTTTAATTAGTGATGTGTGAACTCCTTATTTGTCTCCCTGAGGACTGTTACCCAAAGAAGAGCTAATGTAGATTTAAAAAACCACAATAATTTAAAAAAACTTATTATTTCTCTTTATGGCATAAGATGAAAATTGGTTTACAAGGTGACACCAGGTGAATAATTTGGTTTCCACAACTATAAATTGCTCTGGGAAAAGCAGTTCTTGAATTTGTGTAGCTTTCCTTCAAATTAAAGATCTTTCACCTTTATTTACACATCATATCACTTGGTGAAGAAAAGCTGATAGACTTTGAAGTCATGTTTAGAAAAAGCTAAACCTCTTATTTATGTAAACAAACATTTGCGTAAGTTTAAAATCAGAGTTGCAATTTTGGAAGACATTTTAAGCCCATTGGCTAAGGATATAAGGGTTATTTTTCTATATTTTTGTATATGCTTGTCTATGTATATGTTATCCTATATTGGCCCTTGGACTAATTTTTTATTCCCCTCCTGGGCCACTGACCAGCTCTCTAGGAAAATTGTTCTAGGGTTTGACCATCGTCTTTGTGAAGAAATGCTTCCTAAAGTCCAGTCTAAACCTCCCCTCATGCAGCTTTGAGCCATTCCCATGCATCTTCTCACTGGATCCCAGTCTGAAGGGCTCAGCATATCCCTCTCCATTTCCTCTTCCCAGGAAGCTGTAGAGAGCAATGACATCATACCTCAGCCTCATTTCCTCCAAGCTACACAAACTCAGAGTCCTCAGTCCTCCTAGGACATGCCTGCCAGCCTCTTCACCAGCTTTGTTGCCCTTCTCTGGATACATTTACGGACCTTCACCTCCCTGTTAAATTGTGCGGCCCAGAACTGCACACAGCACTCAAGTTGAGGCGGCACGAATGCTGAACGCAGCGAGATAATCACATCTTCTGAGTGGGTGCTGATGCTGCGTTTGATGCACCCCAGGGTGGGTCTTGCCCTCTTGGCTGCCCAGGCTCCCAGGTGGCTCCTGCTGAGCCTGCTGTTGACCAGCACCTCCGGATCCCTTTTAGCAAGGTTGCTCTCCAGCTGCTCCTCTCCCAATTCTACTTGTATCCAGCATTATTCCATCCCAGGTCAAGAATCTGGCACTTAGACTTGTTATATGTTATCCCATTAATCATTGCTCAGTGCTCCCATCTATACAGCACCTCCCAGTTTGGTGTAATCTTGCTAATGGTGTGTTCAACTCCTGCATCCAGATTGCTGATAGAAACATTGACCAAAACTGTCTCTAAAATCAAACCTTGAACACTACTGCTGGCTGGTTCCAGCCAGATGTAGCCCTGTTCACTACAACATTTTGACCTCTGCCCTTTAGCCAATTCTTCACCCAGGGGTCACCCATTTAGCAGAATTAGAAAGATTTAAAATATAAGTTGCATTTAAAACCAAATAATTGACAGATCAATTTTTACTGTAAAAAGTAATTTTTTTTGTCTTTGTTTAAATCTAAATTGTAAATTATCATTCTGTGTGACTATCACAGGGATTGTGATATTTTAATTTTTAATTTACCATCTTAATATATAAATATGTGGGAATATGATAGAGACAGAGATAGTGATACAGAGGTAGAGACATAGGCAGATAAATGCATTCCACAAATTATTTACGCAGCTTTAAGAAAAATACCTACATTTTGAAAACTTGCTTTTTCTCTTCATTGCTCTTCTGTGTTGCTTAAAAAGAACAAAGAGGGGATATTTCCTGTTATTTCCTTTATTTATTATTTCTCTTATCATGATCCTAATCTATCTGTAAATAAGGTATACCTATTACCTTCTTAGAATTTCCTGCTTTGCTGATTTCTATAGATTTGTTCTAGACCTAGCAAGAACATTGCAGGAAGCATGTGTCTTTAACTTAAATATTAAATTATTATCATGTGCACAGCATTTTCAATGGAAATAAAACCTTTCATACCTGAATTTACTGTCATATCTCATAAAGTGTATTAAGGAAATTCTATCTTAGAGCAACCAGTTTAGACATCAGAATTATAACTACTTTCCTCTAAATGTTTTCTCTGTTTGTGTGGCTCTTGGATGTTGTTTTAGTTGACAATGTGGACCATGTGATCAAGCAGTAATCAAGACATCCTATGCAGTTTGGAAAAGTCTCACCAGGAAGCCTGGTGAAGCCAATACACTTACACAACTGCTCTGCACTTTCATGCTGCCTAAAACAAGGCCAAACGGACTCTTGAGCCACATCCAGATCACAAGATTTTTAATTGCATCCTTCTGGGTACAATGGGAACTTCTGGACCATTCAAATCTACTTCTGGAGGAGGAAGGGAAGCAACAGTGGTTAATATAATATAATTCCCAGGATCTGTACATGCAACCTGCCCAAATAGGTTTTCTTACTCATTTTCCAGAGGGCATCCCTTTCTCAGCGTTTATGGCTCTTTGTGCAGAGAACTAAAGGCAGAAAAATCCGTACCAATTTAAGAAACTGGCTGCATTAGAAAAATATATTTTTAGAAAAAACCCCAAATATTTATTTAGATTAAGAGCAAGGTAAAGACCCTATTTCCAATTTGGGGACCTATCCTGGACTGAGAAAATCTTGTGTTTTGAGAGTTGTATTTACTAATCCTTAAACCCCACTATTGAAATCCACAAAGAAAGCAAACTATAAAGTCATGTGATTATATCAAATATGTGTATGTAGTAAACATACTTAATTCTTCTTTTATACAAAGGAAAAGACATAAATTGTCTAATCAGGAAGTACCATATTTTTTTTTTTAAATCATGAAATATCTCATTTACTGATGTGAAGTATTTATTTTAAAAGAACAGAGTTTTATTATAATGTATTTCTCTTTCCATGTGGTCACTTATGTTCAAATCAACGGTCTGACTGAACACAAGTGGAGGCAGGCATACTGCAGACTTATGCAAGAAAAAGGAGACCCGTAGGCATGGCAGCTGCAGGTTATGGAATAATGTAAATCAAAGCTGTTGAGATCTAAGACTGATACAGTTGCTGCTAGCATGGCCCAGGAGTAGAAGTACAGCTGTATGAAAAATCTCACAGCTCTAGGGAAAATCGAAAAAATAGGCTCAAAACATAACAAGTAACCCAAACAAAGTAGATTTCTTAGGTCCAGTAAAAGTATGTGACATCTTCCACATATTTGTAATAAACCTGGAAAAATGTGGACTTGGGTAATGAATCTATAGCTAAATGTAGAAGCAAAGAAATGCCAAATAGAAAATAAGTAGTTCTAGATTTTTTAGGACAGAAGGTCCCTTCCAACCCAAGACATTCTGTGATTCTATGATTTTATGAACTAATCATAAAAAGCTAAAATTAACTGGGCAATGGTGCATGTCAGGACACTTACAGATGTGACTATCCAATAAAGAGTATAAGGATGAAATGCCAGTGCAGTAGTGGAGCCAGCTCCTGCTGTAATTAGTATGAATATAGTGGAATTGGACACTGAGGAGGTGACATGATTTCTATCAGAACAGGACACTTGAAAACCTGGGGAAAGAGTACGGAGAGGCAGACAGGCATAAGTCAGAAGCCATCATGATAGTGGCAGAAAAATATTAAGTGCCTGTTTTGATGTTACTGTAGAAAAGTAAATAGGTATCACTCAGGCTACCTCTGCAAAGAAAATATTTGCTATTTGTGTAGAAGAGAAAACTGAGATGGCATGCCATTGAAAGTAGCAAACAGGTTTGGTTTTGTTTTCAGTTTGAATTTTGTATTTTTTTAAGCATCCAGTATGGCGAATATAGATGCAAATTTGACAGTTTCCATGTAAGCCATAAAAAAATAAAATTGCAATGAAAGGATTAATTACCTACCTGTGTAGAGAAGCTTTCACTCGTCCATCTCATAGGAGCAAACAATGGCTTCTACATATGTTGGCTTCAACATTCCACAGTTGAATAATGTATTGTGTTTGTGTGGCCAGGTTTTGGTAGCAGGGTGGCTACAGGGGTGGCTTCTGTGAGAAGCTGCCAGAAGCTTCCCCCATGTCCAACAGACTCAAAGACAACCGGCTCCAGAATGGACCCACCACTGACCAGCACCAAGCCAATCAGCGATCGTGGTGGAGCCTCTGGGATAACAGATTTAGGAGGGGCAAAAAACCTGGGAAACTGCAGCTGAGCAGAGAGAACAGAGAACATGTGAAAGAGACAGTCCTGCAAACAGCAAGGCCCGTGAAGAAGGAGGGGCAGGTACTCCAAGTGTGAGAGCAGAGATTCTCCTGGAACCCTGGGAGGTCTGTGGTGGAGTAGAGATCCACCTGCAGCCTATGGAGGGTCTCACACCAGAGCACGTGTGCATGTGAGGGAGGCTGTGACCTTTTGGGAAGCCCGCACTGGAGCAGGGAAAGACTGTGAGGAGTCCTCCCCTTGAGGGGGAAGGAGCTGACTACAGGCCCCATTCTCCATATCCCTGCACTGCTGGGGTGGAGAGAAGAAGTTGGAGAATTTGGGAGTAAAGATGATTTTAGGAAGAAGGGAGGTGGGGGAGGAAGGTGTTTTAAGATTTATTTGATTTCTTATTCTACTGTGATTTGATTGGCAATAAATTCAATGAATTTCCCCAGAAACTAGATAAAGTTACATATAAAAACTCTCATTTCTTCCCTTTAGAAAGCAATTTTTACTTCTGTTAGATCATGACCTTAGTTCACTAATATTCCTAGGGAAAGCATGGTGACCTACTTGATTCTCCATGCTTTCCTAAATTGTCCCTGTGTTATCATATTTTATTCTTCTGTTGAAGAAGCGGGATGGTGGTGGACTGTACTGTTTTTAGGTAATGACATTATCCCAGAGTAGCAGAGGGACTGGTTTATTCAAACCTTATTCTGAAAAAGTTCTTGCTGTAAGAGAGAACTCTTCCTGTATCATGTATCAGAAAATGGATAATAGCAGAATATAGAGTGTGTGAATGAATGCAGGTGGACTTCCCTTGGTCAGAAATTTCATAGACTATTTTCATTTCAAAGAAATGAAATCTCAGTCTTATTACTCATGAAAAAGGTAAGAAGAAAAAGATGTCTGACCAAGTAGCCATTATTCTGTGGAGAGGCAATTTGTTAGTTTCATTCAATACGTATCAGGCATTTTTGTGGTAAATCTGCTTAGGATTAGTGCTGAAATCCTCATAACTCTTTAGCATGATAGAATATTTATTTTCTATGTAAATTTCTGGTATCATATCTGTTCTTTGTGCCTATTATGTGTGCAGAAAATGATCTATGATGCGGGTCATGGTCTCTAAAATAATTTTTGTGGCTGAATAATAGTTAATAATGCTTATACAGTTTTGTATTGAATTTACTGTGCTGGGAATCATGGTAATAGCACACTTCATAGAGGCATTTGCATCAATTGAGCTGTTCAGGGCAAGCTGGGCTGCTCCTCATAAAACGGAAGTGTATGTATTCCTAATTTTACCCTTTTTCATAGATCCACTGAAGCTTTTCTCTTGTTCCTAGAGTGATATCCAGTCATGTTGATCTTGAAATTAGCCATAAATTTCTCTGGCATATGATATTATGTGTCATATTCTTCTATAGGGCTTTTGCAAATTCCCAAATCGTAGTTATTTCTTACTTCAGGGCAATACTTGATCCATGCAGTGAAGCAGCTTTCTGGATATACTGATGCTAGGTGACAGGCTTCTGAAGGTACTAATTTTATGCTATTAAAGAGTAGCAAAAGCAGGCTACTCTTTCAGCAGCTTTGAATTAAGAGCATTGAGCAAAGTTGCCATTCAGTCAGGGTTTGGACACAGATATTAAAATGGGATGTGGGATCCCCTAGCAC
Organism: Oriolus oriolus; assembly: GCA_013400235.1. Classification (NCBI taxonomy): domain Eukaryota; kingdom Metazoa; phylum Chordata; class Aves; order Passeriformes; family Corvidae; genus Oriolus; species Oriolus oriolus. Next base: position 215,548 of record VXBT01001844.1, read on the forward strand.
AGATCTGGGAGCAAGGAGGAATTATTGTTTAAGTGTGCAGCATGTCAGAAAGAACTCCTCATGAAGTAAATCCTCAGTGAAAACAGACCATTAATCGTGCTCGATATTAATGACTTTGAGGCATTCTTGGCTAACTACCATGGGACAGCACAACCACTAGCACAGCTTAGGAAAGAGGTATTTCAGTGATACACTGGAGTTAGTAAAGCTGAAGAAGCACTATTTTTTTCATCCTGATACGACCACTGAGATGCCTGAATGTTTGTTGAACAATGCTGAACGAAATTAAAGACTGAAACTGCATGTTAATAGAATGGTGAGAGCCCAGGTCATGAAGAGGCTGACACAATCTGTCATTTGTATATTTTTTTATTGCAACAAACAAAAACACTCATTGAAAGAAACATTAATATGACCAAAAATGTTAATAGAATTCAGGGAGATAACAAGGATAATTATTCACAAGCACACACAAAAACCGCCCCCCCCATCCACCCCCCCAAAATTAAAACTGAAGAGAAATTACCCTTCCCCTCTTTTCCATACAAGGAAGGAGTAGATGAAAGTTCATTTGTTGAGAGGACACCATTTCAATAATTTCTGTGAAGAATGGAATGTAAAATGATGTCACATGCCACTGCTGATAAAAATATAAATAAGTGAATTTTTTCTGTGAAATAGGTAGAATGATTCAGTTGAAATGTGACACGGTACTCTCACACATACAGGGTTGTTTCTGTAGTCTTCTAAAAATCTACTTTGGTGTATGATATGCTTTAGTGAGTGAATATGAAATGAATGAGAAATGTTTCCTCCAGCCTATAGGCAAGACTTTGCTGCACCATATTCAACATATTGCCTGATATCCTGTGGGAAATTAAATAAGCATGTGAAAGAATCCTATAATTACTTGAGTCAAAAATTATTTGAGCTTCTCCTTAGCTAGAGACATTGTTTTAAGCTCACTAAGCTCATGGAGAGAACAGTCTAATGTCAATTAATGCCTGAAAATTGCTATGTAAAGGGTCTCTCTTGAATTTCCTGAAAAATACGATGATGAAAGACATTGAATTTCTCTAAAGTTAATGCAATATTTAAGTTTGAATCCTAAAGTTTTGAAGTAGTATTGGATCACAGAGGGTTCTTTATGACCACTGCTCTCTGTTCTTTCCAACTGAAAGTAAGAGGTAGAGCATGTCAGACTCATATTTTGTGTTTAGCTGTGGCTGGAAAGCTGCCCACAAGAAAAAGACCTGGAAGAGTTGGTCAGCAACTGTCTGAACACGAACATGAGCCAGCTGTGTGCCCAGGTGGCCATGAAGGCCAGTGGTATTCTGGCTTGTGTCAGAAATAGTGTGGCCAGGAGGGTGAGGGCAGTGATCATCCCCCTGTAGCCAGCACTGTTGAGGTCACACTTTGAATACTGTGTTCAGTTTTGGGTCCTTCATTCAAAAAAAAAAGACACTGAGGTGCCTGGAGCATGTCCAGAGAAGGGCAACAGGGCTGGTGAAGGGTCTGGAGCACAAATCCTATAAGGAGTGACTAAGGGAGCTGGGGTTGTTTAGCCCAGAAGAAAGGAGGCTCAGGGGGAACCGTATCACTCTCTATGACTGCCTGAAAGGAGGTTGTAGCAAGAGGGGATTGGCCTTTTTCCCCAGGTAAGAAGTGATAGAACAAGAGAAAATGGTGTGAAGTTGCACCAGGCGGGGTTTAGATTGGACGTTAGGAATAAACTCTTCACTGAAACAAATGGAGGTCTGGCATTTGAATGCACTGCCAAAGGAAGTGGTGGAATCATCCCTGTAAGTGTTCAAAAGGCAAGTTTATGTGTTTTGGGCACAGGGTTTAGGGGTTAACATGGAGGTGCTGGGTTAATAGTTGGACTCAATGATCTTAGAGGTCTTTTCCAAACTTAAGCATTCTATGGTTCTATGAAAAGTTAGGCATTTCGCACTGTTTAGTTATGCCAGCTAAGCCTGTTTGGAGAAAGGCTGCTCCTGTCTGTCAGCCAAGAGAGGTGGGGGTTTTTGGTATGCTGAAGGAGAGATAATTGAGTATGTGATGGCAAAAGAGTTCATGTCAGTATAACTTATATCAAAGTTATGGACTCGGAGCTAGTATTAATTGTAGGTAGTAGCTGCTCTAAATTAGGAGTACAATTTTTTTAAATTAATAATTCTATCTGCCACAACCACTCTGGAAAATCTTTAAAGGCTAGAGCTATTCTGAATCATGAGATTTCTAGCTGATAATAAAAAATCCCCGTTACTGTTTGCCACCTTTTGTAACGCGATTTAATCAGTGCTTACTAATTAGAAGGGGTAGAAGGGCAATGAAACCCTGAGTAACAAATCAAATTAAAATAGAGCATATACAGCATACAATGTGAAATCAACCACACAGCTTTCTTTATTTTCAGCTGTAGAATTAAGTATTAATATATAATATTAAAGGTGTGTGTGATTTGTTTGTTGATTGTTTGCTTTCCATTTTTTTGGCCTGTGGCTTTTTTGTGTGTGTGTGTGTCACGGGGGAACATCTGAACTGGTAAAGAAGGAACAAGAATTCACAGGGGAATGGTAGTTTAGACAGAGTTCCATGTTGTACTGAAACAGGAAAGATTCCCTGTGTATTTGTGGACAATTTCTGACTCTCCTTTTTAAATTAAATATGACTCAATTAAAAATTTTGCATTTTTCCTGGGTTTTTTATTCATTGCCTTTTTATAGAGAGAAATATTTTGTGAATTTATTAATTCAAGTGGTTTAAAATTGTATTTTTCAGTTAATAAAAGTATGTTCAATTTAAAAAAAAAGAGAATAAAAGAAAAGAAATGAAAATAATAGAAAGAGAAAGAAACAAATTAACCCAAACCCTCAACTATGTTGAGGGTATGTTTTCTGTATGGACATTCAAATGATAAATGTACTATATATCATTATAATTTATATCTTTATAATGTATAAGAAATATCATATGGAAAATGTGATGCTTTAAACTCACAAAGAACTAATTATCTAACTGTATAAGGAAACTGCTTGGATATACTTTTACTGAAATAATTTCAATTAGGGTCAAAGTAATGCAGCAAGAAGCAGAGATGTGCAAAATATTTTCCTTTCCTTGTAAAAATTATTTTTTGGTTAAACAACTGGTTAAAGTTATGAAATGAATAATCCACACCTGTTAAACAAAAATGGTTCTTGAAACAGAAGTAATTATTGTGCAGCTCCAATCTGAGTCATGGGTGAATGCAAATGAAAACTTATGCTGATGTGATTCTGGTATGGGCTTGCATGGTTTAATTTTTTTTTTTTTAATGAAATTCTTAAGAAAACATCATTAATTAGGATTGAATATAATTTTACTCTATAGCATACTTATTTATTTTATATAATGAAATTGGAGTTGTTTTTCAAATAATACAATGTTATTTTATCTATCAAAACAAATAAAAAGATGCTAGGATTATTCTCTAGGAGTGCAGTTACACTCTCTCATCTTCTAAAAGAAGATGGTTTTATGCAAAATGCTTATGCAGAAGTGGCAAGCTTCCTCTACTTCAGTACACCTATAGTTGTGACCAGAAGTTCTGTAGAAGCCTACTGACTAGTCAAGATAAAAACTATGTGAGATCCTCCCTTAAAAATTTAACAATATGCGCAAACAAGTTCCAGCTCCAAGGAATATGGTTCGACTCTAATTTAATTGTAGAGATGTATCTTTTGAATGTGACTAAATGACTAAATACTACATACATAATTTATTCACTAAAAGAAATAAAAGAATGTCAGACATTTCTTGTCAGCATTGAAGTTTTAAGTCAGAAGCCTGACATTTATATTTTTTTCCATTTCCTTCCTTCCTCCCTTCCTCCCTTCCCTCCTTCCTCCCTTCCTCCCTTCCTTCCTCTCTCCCTTCCTCCTCTTCCTCCTTCCCTCCTCTTCCTCTCTCTATCCTCTCCTCCTCTCTTTCTCTCTTTCTGTCTTCTTTCCTTTTTTTTTCCTTCTTGACTTTTTTCTCCTTTTTTTTTTCCCTTGCGCCTCTTCTTGAAATGAACATTTGAAATGGGGTAAACATTATTTTCTTTCTACTGGGACCAGATTTCACCCTGAAATGTAAGGAGCTTGCAAAACATTTTAATTTTCACCTTGTCAATCTGTAGAGGCTAAATAGCTAGAGTTAAAAAAATAGTATTACTGAAAGTCAGAGAGGTTGAAAGATGTCAGAATGTGGTGCTGAAAGCTGGGATCTGCTAGAGATTCTTCCATATACTTAATAGGTGAACTTGAATAACTGCAGCTGGATCTCTTTGTGTGGTTCCTTAAGGATCTGAACTGCACATTGACACTTATGGTTACTTTTCAGAGTATAACTAGGTGTCCGACTTAGCACAACCACATGACATGGCTTTGTCTGACATTTACCGCCTGTAAACCTGTGACTTTCACAGATTAGCTGTCTTTGATACTATAGTTTTGGTGTGCTTTTTCACCATAATGGTATATTAAACAAGGAAAGCTTTACACCACAATCCTTTTGATCCTGAAACTCATGACTCACAGATTCACAGAACAGTTGGAGTTGGACAGGATGGCTGGAATTTATCTAGTCCATTCCCTCTGCTAAAGCAAGTTTACCTGGAGCAGATTGCACAGGATCACATCCATGTGGGTTTGGAACATGTCCAGGGAAGGAGACTCCACACCGTCTCTGGGGAGCCTGTTCCGGTGCTCAGTCACCCTTAAAATTTTTACCTCATATTCAGATGAGACTTCCTGTGTTTCAGTTTGTGCCTGTTGCCCCTTGTCCTGTTTCTGGGCACCACTGTAAATATCCTTTTGACACCTGCTTTTAAAGTATTTGTATGCATTAATAAGATCCCCTCTCAGTCATCTCTTCTCCGGGCTAAACAGGCCTAGATTTCCTCAGAAGTGAGGTGCTCCAGTCTCCTAATGATCTTTGTAGCCCTCCACTGGACCTTCCTTGTCTTTCGTGAATTGGGGAGCCCAGAAATGGACACGGGATCCCAGAAGCAGCCTCACCACCTCCCTCAGGCCTGTTGGCTACACTCTTCCTAAGGCAGCCCAGGATACCATTGGCCTTTTTTTGCAACAAGGTCACATCAGTGGCTCACGGTTGCCTTGTTGTCCACCAGGACTCCCACATGCTTCTCCTCCAAGCTGTTTTCCAGCAGTTCAAGCCCCAGACTGTACTGGTGCATGGGGTTATTACTTCTCAGATCCTTATATTTGTCTTTGTTTAACTTCATTATGTTCCTCATCTCTGCTGAAGTCTTCAGCTTGTCCAGATATTGCTGAATGGCAGCACAGCCTTCTGGTATATAAGATACTCGTCCTAGTTTTTATCATCATTGCTGAAGATAGGCTCTGCCCCTTTATCCAGGCCATTGATAAATTAATGAACAAGACCAAACCCGGTGCTGACTCCTGGAAAACATCATTACCTACAAATATCCAGCTAGACCCTGTGCCACTGATCACGACCCTCTGAGCTGTGCCATTCAGACAGTTCTCAGTCTACACCACTGGTCACTCATCTAACACAATCCCTGAGCTTGCCTATGAGGATGTTATGGGAAACAGTGCCAATAGCCATCCTGAAGTTAAGGTAGACAACATCCACTGCTCTCCAGTCTTCTACCCTGCCAGCCATTCCATCATTGAAGTCCATGAGAGTAGTCAAGCATGACTTCTCCATAGTGAATTCATGTGAACTACCTGATAATCTTCTTTTCCTCTGCAGGCTTAGAGATCACATCCAGGATGAGTTGTTCCATCACCTTTCCAGGGATGGAGATGAAACTGACTGGCCTGCTATTTCCTGGGTTATACATCTTGACCTTTGTTAAGAATGGAATAACATTAGCTTTCTTCCAGTCCTCAGACAGCTCTCCCATTCTCCACAACCTTTCACAGATGACAGAGAGCAGCTTAGCAATAACATCTGCTATGTCCCTCAGCACTCCTAAGTGTATCTCATTAAAGCCCATGGATCTGTCTAAATGAACTCTAATCTGATCCGCTTTGACCAAGGAAAAGTCTTCCTTCCTCCAGACTTTCTCTTTTGCCTGTAGCGGCTGGGATTCCTAAGGGCTGGCCTTAGGAATGAAAGAATAAATCAAAGAAGGCATTCAGTAACTCAGCTTTTGCTATATTCATCAACAGAGTACCTGCCTCATCCAGCAGTGGGGCCACATTTTCCGTAGTCTTTCCTTTGCTACTGATATACTTGAAGAATCCCTTCTTGTTGTTCTTGACATCCCTTACCACATTTGATTCCAAACTGACCTTAATCTTCCTTGTTGTATTCCTGCATACTCTGACAATGTTTTTATATTCCTTCCAAGTTGCCTATCTCTTTTTCTACAGTCTGTAGAGATGAAACAAAGTATAAGAACACAAGAAAAAATTATTGCTGGTTAGGAACTAAACGTTGGAATTCTGTAATCAGCTCCATCCAACTCGTTTCCTGGAGCCTCCTTTCTCTCTGGCTGTCATACCTGCTCCATAGTGCCTGTTTTATGTTTGCTCTTGGTGCTCTGTTGGTTGACCAGTTTGAAAGATAAATGAAGTATTAAAGAAGAAAGTGCAGCTGAGCCACTGGCTTCATCAGAGTGCTCAGGGACCATCTTCAGCTTTTGATAAGACTGCCACAGCTTGTGATTGCATCTCATAACTGTTTCTTAGTTACCACTCACAGTCAAATTCAGAATGCAGGGACTGTGGGAAAGCCAGATAATGACCTTGGCAAGTGTCTAGGAACAGAACTGAGAAATTATTTACAGCACTTGCCTTCAAGGGATAATTTGGCAATAGAACTACAAAGCAGGTTTCTATGGGCAATGCTGAAATTAGTAATAGACTTTTAAATATTAAAGCCCCCTAAAAATAACCACAGATGGAATAAGGGAGAAAAACCTCTGGGACCTATTTTCCACCTCAGCTGGCAACATACAATTTTTGGTTTAATAACAAAAGACATCTTATTAAATTATATTAGGGTGAGTCTGTAGCTTAGTGCAGGTGTCAGGCTGGTAGTGTTGCTAATACCTACTGTAGCCACACATGCTGCTATGAAAAGCTAGCCAATATTTCAGTATAAATGACATGCATGTATTATCTCTCAGTGTTCTGAGAGCATCTAATTAAGTTTAATGTTTGTAAAAAATGCCTTCAAAGATTTTATAATATTCATGTATATTTGTTATACATATCAATATAGAAATTCAAAGATCACCCCTTCAAATCTGTATTTAGGAATGAAAGGCCACAAATAATTAAATGTGATTAAATGTGATGGGAGTTTGGGTCCTCAGACTGCAAGGACTGGTGTGTGTGCAACAAACATAATTTCAGACCATACTTCTTCAGTTTATAATAAATTGATTTTTCAAGTGTTAAAAAAAAGTTTTAATACTGCAATGGGAAAAAATATTAATCACCAACATCACTGTAATATTACTAAACTGAATGTCCAGGACAAAGATCTCCAATGTTCTATTTCATACCAGATTAAATATTCTCATTCATAGTTTGTCAATAGACTATATGAAAAAGCTTAATATCCAAATAAACCATGTTGACTCTAATGATTTTCAAATATGCTAACTTTCTCAAAAAAAAGGCACTAGCTACCTAGTGTTTTAGTACAATTATACTCAGTTTACAAATACTTCTGGCATATCAGATGATAGAAGGTTTGCATCGCAGAACACTGAATCTGAAACTGACAAATAAAAGGTACCATAATCCAGAAATACTGTAAGAAAATATATTCTGCTCATATTCAAACTTTATTATAGACTGCGAAGATGCTAGAAGATCATCAATTTACCGTAAAAAATGCTCTTATAAACATGGGTGTAAGAATCATCCACTTCTGTCAGGATTAATATCATCCCTTCTGACCTTGTTCTGAAAAGCTTTACAGTGTGTGGCTGGGGGACTTTGGCTCTAATGAGGCAAAAATTCTCTGAAAAAAACTTATGTACCTTTTTCATCAATCTTTATACTTTAACCTACTCTCTATTCAGGCAAATATGGTAAAAATTATAATGAGTAGGATACGTCTAAAAGAGTCAAAACCTGCTATTTCTGCCTACTGAAACCACCTTTAAGAGGATTTTCAAGTGAAAGCGCTTGTATCTTAGATTTTCTTTTGTTCATCATCAGGAAGAACTGAATTTAACTGAGACAGTGTTGTGGTTTAACTCTAGCCAGTGACCAAGTACCATTCAGCCATGTCCCCCACCAGTATGATTGGGAAGAGAGTGGGAAAGGCAAAAGCTTGTAAGCTTGTGGATTGAGTTAGAGACAGTTTAATAGGGAAAGCTAAAGTTGTGCACACAAGCAAAGCAAGGAATGAATTCACTCCTTCCCATGGGTTCAGGGAAGGTGTTCAGCAATCTCCAGAAGAGCAGGGACCCATCACATGTAATAGTGATTTGGGAAGACAAACTCCATCGCTCCAAAGATACTCCACTTCCTCCTTCTTCTCCCCACTTTATATACTGAACATGATGCCATATGGTCTGGGATATCCCTTTGGTCACTTGGGGTCACCTGTCCTGGTTGTGTCTCCTCCCAGCCTCCCCTGCCGTATAGAAGTACGAAAAGCAGAAAAGGGCTTGGCTCTGTGTAAGTTCTTCTCAACAATAACAAAAACATCTCTATGTTATAATCCCTTAATGTTCAGCACAAATTCAAAACTGAGCCCCATACCAGCCACTGCGAAGAAAAATAACTCTACCTCAGCTCAAACCAGTACGGACAGGTCATTCAATTAGCACTGCATTTCTGAGCTGATCAAAGTATGTATTTAATATAGGAGCTCCCTTTTTTGTTCTCCCTGTTCATCTTCCTTATGGACCAGTTGTGAGCCGTAATTATTTTCTCATTAGCTGTAATTGCTTGAAGGATTTCTAATATGTATTAAGACAGACTGAGAGGATTTATTATCTTAGCATGCTGGGTCACCTCCTATGTGCTGCCATTTATTCACATGGTAAAATTATCTTTCTGCAATCCAGTACCTCACCATCCTTCCAGACTACAAAATACAAGCAGGCTTTGCAAAGAATAGTTGTAAGTAATGGGTGCTGAAGAATATGAAGGAAGGAGTGGCTGTGCTATTGCTCAAGCTTACTTATTCCATTTCTTTTCATGTGTCCTTAGCACACGCATCTTTTCACTCTCACTGATGTTTCTATTGCTAGTGTTACTAGGTTTGACCCCACTATTTCTTGAAAGTGAGTATCCCTGGTCTTCTCTGTATAGCTTCTGACTAGGACCCAGCAGGACACTCAGCTGATGTGGTAAACATCACAGTGCTGCAGTGCTAGTCTGTGGCCTCCAAGTGCATCATTGTTATGGCGAATCACCAAAAATCAGAACTGTGTTCCCTGAAAATCATAATACTGTCCTAAAAAAGGCATTTCTTCAACAGCTAAATCTGTTCCTTACTTCTTTCTTGATTTTCTAGTCTTTAGGTTAAATCTGTTCAAATATTGATCTTTTTTTTTCCAGCCCAAAGGGGAAAATTGTAAACTACTGTAAACTAACAGAGCTGTACGGGTTTCAGGAGTATTTCACAATTAATGCTGGGTATTTTTAAGGACAAAACCATGACATTCTGCTGTATGCAGTGCATACAGATTTTCACCTACACAAGAGCAAAACAAACTAAAACAAACGAACAAACATACAAAACAGTAGAAAAATTGGATGGTAGGGAACCTCGAGGCTGAATTTAATCATAAGGATTCTCTATCCTGCACAACCTTCATTCAACTTTGCCTTGTCAAAGTCTGCTAGTAATTTCATGCTTATATGGTGGGATTATGAATATGGTCATTCATCTGTGAATATCAGGGATTCAGGTGAATTAAAAGCTCTTCCACAAACATTCATACAACAAAACAGCTGTACAAATGTCCATGATGAAATTCAGATTGAAAAGAGTACAAGGGTAGAGCTTAATTTCACAGCTCATTGAAGTCTTTGAGAGCCTTTAAAGTGAATCCAATGGGTTTGTTCAAAGAATGAAGTATTATACAAGAGTACTCAAATATGTCCCAAAGGCTGTAGAACTTTACTCACATTAGAATGATAAGTAGATAGACGTGACTTAGATTTGTAGAACACCTAAGTGAGGTTATGGACATGAGCAGGTTACCCTGAAATAACTAATTATGATGTATTAGCTATTCCACAGTAATAGCCTTTTTGAAAATAGTCATCTTGAAGTAAACAAAACACTGTATGACATGGTATATGCCCTGAGTGAAATGAGGTTAAACTTGTTCTAGAATAGACAGAAGACAAATACACTACTGAGAAGTCCCTATTTCAGTTGTCCCAAAAAATTTCTTCTTGGATCATGAGGTATTATTTTGAGGCTTTTGTATTCTAGTACATTATCATTCAGCAATGTCAAATAACTAGATCAAATTTACCATTACTGGGATTGAGGATGAAGAAAGCACCTGGAACAATTATGAAACTGAGGTTCAAGTTTTTATAAGACATTAAAGAATTTTAAAATCAACCCGGCATTTGGCTTACAAAGCAGAAGACAGAAATGGAACTAAGGTAACATGCACATGAATTTAACTGTAAGTGGATGCTGTGTTATAAAGAGGAGCAGAGTTCACCAGTCCAGTGTGTTATTATCACCTTAGCATATTTGCTCGAAGTTCAGTCATAACTGCTGCAGGAGTAAGTTTTTTTTTTCAGAAAGCAGTAATTGGAAAATTGTCTTATATTTTAGCAGCCTGTATTATAGGACTTTTTAAAGTATGTTATTAGCACAGTTTTCAATGTTAATTTCCATTTTTATTACATTTTTTCTGCTTCTGCTCCAGAAATCTACTGAACAGGAGCCTATGGGCCATCACTATGTTTTAAATATGGATAAGAACATACATAAGAGTATCTGAAGAAAAAGAGGAAAAAATTTGATTGCAAGTCAAATTTACCATCCATTTTTGAAATTACTGTTTTGTGTTACAGATTTCTGGAACAAGAATATGGCTGATAAATTATTCCCTTGTATAGGTTTCATTACCATTTCTTAATCTCTTTTTCAGATTCAGACTCCAGAAAAGGAATTTTTTACAAATAAAAAAAACAACTTACAGAGGAAATATATGTATACACATTTATATGTGTATGTACACCATACATGCTGAAGAGTTATGATATTTGAATTTATTTTCCTATACACCATTTATCAAGAATATTATCTGGTAATTGTATGACATATGACAGTGGTTGCAAACATTTTCTTTTAACAACAAAAATAAATTTTGAGTTTAATTATGTGTTAAGAGTAGTGGATGCTACTCACATGATGTTTGCAAGATGGATGCCTCTAACAGTCCTGCTTTCTTGTATTAATAGCTTACTGTAGTGTTAAGGCTTTTGGAATTTAGCATAAAATAAATCCCCTTAATTTGCATCCCAAGGTTTATGTAAGTTAATATGTTAATGGGGCTTAATGAGGGTCCTGGTCAGAATTTATAGTTGACAAAAGAGGTAGTATAAACACTTAGGTCCTCCTTCATCCTGAGGTGGCAGTAAAGGCTCTCTGACCTTCATGAGTGGGTCTTTGTACACATACTTATCTCCATAATGAAGCAGATTTATAATGAGGCTTGTTTTTCACAGTGAAGGGAGTGGAGCTGTTGGCTGGTACAGAGGCTCAGTGTTCTTGTGGGTCTCACTGGAACAGTGTCAAGTGGGGAGACATCCTCTTCTCTCCAGACATCACTCAGTAGTTAGGCCCTGCTTGAGCCAGGTGCAAGATAATCAAGGGGCCCAGCTCCTGTTTTTCTCAACCACCCTCACCAACTCTTCAGCTTTTTGAAGCAACACTGGACAACTCTGACCACTTACCCTGCTGTTGCAAACAGGTGTTTACAAAGTCACAGAGCCAATTTTTTCTCTGTGAATCAGTGAAATAACGGTGGAAATGTGACCTACTACATTATGATCTGTGATTTAGCTAAAGAAAATAAATTGATTAATTTCTTTAGTGCACCAACAGATCATGGGTATATAATCAGATGACACATTTGGTACCATTTTGTTGAACAGGGTTTTCCATTTAAGTGTAGCTATATGTCAGCAAAAAAATACTTGTGATTCATTATATTTTTAAGTGTAGTCTTATCAAACCTAATGAACTGTCAAAAGAATCTTGAGGTTAAAAAAATGAGTGTTAGAGAAGACTGTAAGACAACCTGGCAACCAATTTGATCCCATTCCTGTCAGTGTAGTTGCAATATTCCACTATAAACTCAATATCTCTGTAATAATAATATAGTGGGATAAGAACAGTCCTTTTAGAAATGCAGGAAGAAAAAAAGGAAAGATTAAAAAGAAAAGGGAAGCACCACTGCCCCACTCCCAACACTTCCCAAATGCCATTCTGTTGGTGGCAAATCATTTGCAAAAAAATAAAAGTTTTCCTTGACAGTTATATCTTGGTGTTTAGAAAACAGCTTAAAATAACAGAAAATTTTGTGAATAAGGGAATAATTGTTGGTATATTGAGATATGTGAACACTGTAGATCCAGTTTATAAATGTGTTACATTTAAAACTTGACTATAGTATATCCAAGAAATTATTTCTCTCAAGCTTACTTTGGGTATAAACACATATAAATTATGTCACATAAGTAGGGTGATATAGGTTTTGTGCAGTAATTCTGCATTTTATACATAAGGTAGACATTCAGAAAAAGAAAGAAAGAAAGAAAGAAAAAGAAAGAAAGAAAGAAAAAGAAAGAAAGAAAGAAAGAAAGAAAGAAAGAAAGAAAGAAAGAAAGAAAGAAAGAAAGGAAGAAAGAAAGAAAGAAACCAAAACAATTTGTTAAGCAACCAATGGATAAGAATAAAAAATAAAAGAAAATACTTTTTAAAGATCCTGCTTGGGTAGCTGTGTAATACAAGATGGATGGAAAGTTACAAATAGGAATCTGGTTACTAGTAAGAATCTGAATTTCTTTTTTTTTTTTATGCTTGTACAGAACAGGCTAAGAAAATTCAAAGTGCCAACTAAATAAATATTCTTTTCCTTATAGATTTGATCAAAGCAACATTATATATGAGTTTATAAATGGTTAAAAATGTAAGCATTTATCTCCTATCTCGTACTAATGGGAGACATACTTCTCAGAGGTTTATATGTGCATATTATTTAGTGAGTTTTGTTTTAGGAGCTATGAAACATTCACAGTCACCATGGTAAGGATCTAAAATGTGATTGTATCTTCTGAGAAATTAATCACAGATTAGATATATTTTAACAAAGATTTAGGAAAGTTTACTACTCTGGACATTGATATTGTAGATGGTTCTACTTTCGGTTTAATTCAAGAACAAGTGGTGGTGGTGCTGTTGGTCTTCTGATATCAAGATAAAAATAACTCTTACTTGGGCAGATTTGATTTTAAAAACTCAAATATTAAAGTGATAGGGAGTAATGCTTCATTGCAGTACACTGGTAACATTTAAAATATTTTTATTGTTATTCTTAAAATTTAAGATACCATTACAGAAGGAACAGAAGCCAAATTGTTAAAAAGAAAATTACAGGTACACTGAACTTGAACAAACTATGAACAGACTTCAGTGCATTAAATATAAATGTTTCAGAGAAGGCTTACAGCAGTTTTCCTTTGTGCATTTTCAGTGATTTAGGCAGAACAGGGCTGAGGGGAATTTGAGAACAGGACAAAGAAATGGATACATAGAATTGAGGCCCATAGCAACTGCAACATTTGCTTTTATATGGGCTTGGAGGACAAGGGAGGGTTTTGGGGAGATTATGTATTTGAGTTTTGGAGGGGTTTCATTTGATTTGGGTTTTTCTGCATCAGGCTCAGTTTTCTCACGTTCCAAATGCTTTCCAGAATATAACAGGTGTGTGTTACACTTATGGAGGGTATTATTACTGATAGAACTGGAACTTTCAATGATTAGCACGCTGTTGAAAACAGTACAAGCTGTAGTAATCAGAATTCTCTGTTCTGAAATATTACCTTATTGTAGTTAATGATTTAAACTATAAATATCCCTATTCATGGGCTAAGCAGGTACTACACAGTTCTAAAACTTTCCCAGCGTACTAAGATCATAATGTTTTAGTGTGCACCATGACAGGTAAAGTAAAAGCATAGATGGAAAATCTTGACAACCTTCTGACTAAGTAAGTATTTGTCATGGTTTCAAGCCAGCTGGAGAGAAAACACCACGCAGCTGCTCTCTCAACTCTCTCTCTCTTCCCCTCCCCATCCCTGGTGGAACAGGCAGGAGAAGTAAAGCAAAACTTGTATGTTGAGATAAGAACAGTTTAATAATTGAAAAGAAAGTAAAATACATTAATAATGTTAAATAATAACAATAATGATAATAAAAGGGGAAAAAACAAGTGATGCACATTAGAATTGCTCACTGTTCTCTAAATGATGAGAGGCGCCCCCACCTGAACCTAGATCAGCCTCCCTTCTGGGTAACTCCCCCAGTTTATGTACTGGGCATGATGTTCTGTGGTGTACAATATCCCTTTGGTCAGTTTGTGTTGTCTGTCTCAGCTGCTCTCCCTCCTGTTACCGGTGAGTAAAGCTTTGTAAAGGAAAGGCTTTGTAAAATCATGGCTCAGGCCTGTTACTTCGGCTAAGTAACAAAGGACTGTGAGAAAGAGACACAGCTGAATTAGGGGTAGAAAAACATGCTGCACAACTGCTGTGTGTTCACATTGCGGTGTATGGTGGTTGGTTGAATTATGTTTGTTGTGCCTTAAAACTACGTAACCTTATAACCGGTTAACTGCTTAAAAAGGCCGGGTTTTTGCAATAAAGGGCCTTTGCCCCTGCCTGGGGACTTTGCGTCACTCCTTATCGCAACACCCTCCCAGTTTGGTTTTTTCCCTACCTCCTCACTGGCAGAGCATGAGAGATCCTTGACTTACGATAAACTCCTTTTTTTTTTTTTTTTTCATTACCAACAGCTGGTATTCAGAATACTGTTTCTTCAAAATAGATATTGCAAAACTTGAAAGCTCCTCAAAATTAATTACTAAATATGGTCAAGGTTAACATGGTTTCACTTTTCATGTTAAAACAAAATATAATAAAATAATTTGGTATGAAATGGTGTGAAATATCTATTAAATATGTAGTCATTTCTGTTGCCTTAACTTTGCATGTCATGAGTTAATCTTGAACTTTGGATGAATTAAAATGAGCAAAAATTCTCCCAGCAAGATTCAGTTCAAACTGAGATATGACAAGCTACACGAGAAATGGAGATTTATAGAAACTTGATTTAGTTTCATTGAAGACTTAGTAATCCTCAGTTCAAATGAACTGAAGTTTATAATGTGTACAACAGATCTGTGGTGGCTTGACTGGCTTAATGCCAGGTACCCACCAAAGCTGCTTGGTTACTCCCCTCCTCTGCTGGACAGGGGAGAGAAAATATAATGAAAAGCTCCTCATTTGAGATAAGCACAGTGAGAGTCAACAGTTACTTTCACGGACAAAATAGACTCAACTTGGGGAAAATTAGTTGAATTTATTTCCAATCAAATCAGAGTAGCATAATGAGAAATAAACAAAAAAATCTTAAAGCCCCTTTCCTTCCCCCCACCATTTTTCCCAGGCTTAGCTTTACTCCTGAATTCTCTACCTACTCCCCATCAGCAGCACAGGAGGACAGGGAATGGAGGTTGAGGTCAGTTCATCACATGTTGTCTCTGACACTCCTTCCTCTTTGGGGGGAGGACAGCTCACACTCTTCCCTGCTCTAGCATGGGATTCCTACACAGTCCTCAAAGAACTGCTCCAGAGTGAGTCCCCTGAAGGGTCACAAGTCCCACCAGCAAACCTGCTCTAGTGTGGACTCCTCTCTCCATAGGGCCTCGTGTCCTGCCAGGAGCCTGCTTCAGGTCCCATGGGATAACAGCCCCCTTTGGACATCCAGCTGCTCAGGCATGGGGTCCTCCTGGGGCTGCTGGTGGATCTCTGCTTGACTGTGGAATTCCTTGGGCTGCAGGGGCACAGCTGCCTCACCATGATCTGCACCACAGGCTGCAGGGGAATCTCTGCTCCAGAGCCTGGAGCACCTCCTGCCCCTCCTTCTGCGCTGACCTTGGTGTGCCTGCAGGGCTGTTGATGTCACATATTCTCACTTCTCTCTCTGCCTGCTATTGCTGTCACACAACAACTTTTCCCCCCTCTTAAATCTGTTATCCCAGAGGTACTTCCACTGTTGCTGGTGCACTCAGAGTTGGTTGGAAGCAGGTTCATGTTCGAGACAGCTGCCTTTGGATCTGTTGGACATGGGAGAAGCTTCTAGAAGCTGGCACAGAAATCACCCATGTAGCACCACCACTACCAAAACCTTGCCATGCAGACTCAATATATTATGTCAGAATACCCTCAAACTATATTTTAAAATATTCACATATATGTTTTCAAAAGAAATAGAATCACAAGGTCTTGCTGTTACACAGGTCTTCCTTTGTGAATATTTAAATAAGATAATATTTGTACAGTCAGACTCATCATGGAGTACATGTTTGTATCACTATTTTAACAAAGTTCTCAATGCAAAATTGTAAAAACTGTCAAAATGTTTTCAGTTCAATTTTCAAGCAAATAATACAGTCTTTGGTCAAAAGCATAAATGGCACAAAAAAAAAATTTGTAATTATTTAAAACCTGAAAGGGTTTGGAGGTGTCTATTATTTTTAAATATATTGATATACAAAGGTTAGTATAAGCATAATATATGACATATATTTCTTTATCATAGACAAAACCTAAATGCTTTCACGTAAATTGCAAAAATAATGCCAAAATGCAAAAATAACGCTATTTCTAAAATTGTCATTCATATGAGAAAAATAAACAAGAAAACTTAAAATATGTAAATTGCAAATTCATGCTAATTAAAGTCTCTTGCTATGAAAAAATAACAAAAAATAAAATTGCAATTATGCTTAATTTAACAAATCATATAAATTGGCATTCCTCAAAACATCAGTGGATACCATAAAAATACGGTAGACACAATATTAACTTTTATGCTACACATTTGCTTGAAATTCAAGCCTTGAAAGAAAATGATCTTTTTCTTGTCTGGATTTCACACCATTACAGTAATTCTACTCACTCATGCTTATCATTTCTTACTTACGGTATCTGGCAACTTTCAGTGTTGAAATGCATATGTGTTCCAAGAGAACTTGCAATTTTCCTTTATTTTTTTTTTTATCTCTTCTTCATCAAACATGTTTGCCTCATTAACCCCAAAACATTTCATATGTAGTGCACATATATATCAGACTTTCAAAAGTGCCACATAAACTGTCATCCTCATGCCCCAAATCTGCTTGCTAGTTCTCATCCCAGGGCTTCTGAAACTTAACCCAAACCAGACACCCCCAGATCCTTTGCCGTGCACACCACATAGACTGAGCCAAAGATCTAAAAGTTTCATGACAATTTCTTCTCTCCTCTCCCCTACATCCACCTTAGGGGATTTAGTGCCTCATATAGGAACGTGACAATGAAATTAGGGAAAAACAATATCTAATATTTCGGAACAGTGTCAACGTGACAGGTTCTGGTCCTTCATGTTACAATGAGGTCAGGCCAGTGAGGGGAGCAGTTACAACGTCTGCTTCTGTGGCAACAAGATACTTAAGAAGGCAAATTTTTGCTGAAAAAATAACAAACTTGAAAGGAAAACTAATAATTCCTTTAAAAATAATTTGCACAATTAACCAAGTGCCATCTTCTGTTACTGAAATAGCATTTCCTTCCTGTGTAGTCTACAAGAGTAAAAAGTACCTCAACCATGAACGTGTTTATTTCCCAAGTATTCTTTCTCCATGAAGTGAGATTGCAGCTTATTTACTAATATTTTCAATATTTGATTTAGAAAACTTGTGATAATGTTTTTTTAGGTAAAGTCTATTATTTGTTTTATTATTCAGTCTGTCACTGCCACAATACTGTCAAGTAAAGTACCTTCCTTTTTTCCATTTTGCATTCATACTTTTCAAACTCAATAATCTACTCAGCAATTTAAATAATCCTCTCTTTTGCCTAGGTTAACATCTACAACATCATTTTATATAACTAACCTGTTTTTAATCTCAGGAATGTAGCTGTTCTGCTTTCTTTCTATTATATCATTTAGTTTAATAGTGAAGATCATTTCAGTTTTTCACATCTATTTTTCAATTTTTTACCTTCTCTGTAATTATCAAATATTATTTTTAGAAACTGGGCTTATATGATTATGAAACACATGTTTTACAGGTGCAATCTGACCCCTCTGTCAAGATTCTCTTCTTTTACTGTACTCACATTGGTTTCCTCTCAGGCTTTACATTTCATTGGCATGATTCAGATGTTTTGCTACAAAACTAACATTTTTCTAAAGTGTAGCGGTATTAGAAACAGATGACAAGAACCAGCTGAGTTGCCCTCTTATCCATCTGAAGATTAGACAACTAGATGTGAGCTGAGCTGAGTGGTGCATCTTTCTGCCCATCGTCTGATAGGAATTTTGTGTCAACAACCGATGTTTAGGCACCTCACTTAAGGTCAAAAATAGGAGAGACCATAGGGATTTGGTGACTGAATGTTATGCTAATGAGTCAGTTGTTAAACAGTAAAATTTTGGTTATTCTATGATGCCTAGACTCACTACAGTGAGGCAAGAGGTGAGACTTTCTAGAAGCACCCCCCATTCTGTGTTCTCTGCATCTAAATTTAGTTGCTACTTTAAGGACAGCACTGTTGGCTCAGGGAGTCTAAAGCTCACGGTTTGAGGTGTCTCTACTTGTTTGTATTCAAGTTTTTTTGCATGGAAAAAACATATATAGGGAGGTCTCTAAAAAATTATGTCTTCCATTTATGAGTGAACTATCATTTCTTTTTAGATATTTTGTGGATTTTTCTCTTGCTTGTTATGATAAGCCCAAATATGTGAAACTTTCAAAAAACTTCATTTAAAAATTGTATGCTTCTTTATTTAAACAAGATACTTAGTTTTAAATATTTTTTTGTAAAATATTACCTGCAGTATCCTCACAGTGAATCTGGAGTTAAGTAATTAGTAGTTTTGTGCTTTGTTCTTGGAATGGGAAGCCATCTATAATCTCTCAAGTCATAGTGCAATAACCTGCACTTCTAAAATTAAATTTGTCTAATATTTTGCTTGTTGAATAATTAAGTATTCTATCTGAATGGAACTGGGTTGGTTATTCAGACTTTTCTATTTGCAGGTCTCTACAATATATTACCACTAACTCCTTAGTGTCTTGGTAGATAAGTAAAGCATTATGTACTTCTTGGAAATCTATTAGCACTTGCATTCTGTAACATATTATGCCTCCCTCTGGGTTAAACTGACAAGGTTCTTTGATATTATATAGAGAGGTACAAAATGAAAAGGTCAAAAAATCTGACTTATCTATGTACCTGTTATAATGAATTCAGGTCAATTAAGTCAAGTTACATTCCTATTATGTAGCCAGTCAGATCTGAAGTGATGCAACTAAAATTATTCTGTTCATTCTGCCCGGTATTTTTTTCACTTAAATTATGCTAATAGTTATATAATTCATACCATTCCTCAGGCAGTTACCTTAGTTTCATATTAGTTCCAAAATATCAATGTTCACAAGGTGGTTTTCTATTAAGAATTAAATAAATGGTGTTACAATGGAACAGCTATCTTCCCAATTAGATCCAAATTGCAAGTAACATAGGAGGGTCATTAAAAAGTGTTTGATCTTATGGAATACAATAAATAGGGCATCACAGTTCTCCAGAAGAGCAACCCAAAACTCCATCATTGCATCAATACAAAAATTATATTAGCTAAAGAGCGGTTCTTCCTCAGAAAATCAGTGTAGCAGATGAAACTGTGATGAAAATATATTTTTAAAGGGACAAAGAAATTTTTCCAACTGATTTTCTGAGGTATGGTAGCCATCTTTCTTGAACAAAAGTTGAAAAACTGTGTAATACATTATATCATATGTATACATTATATGATATGCATTATAAGCAATTTCACACGTATAATATATAATAGTATGCATTTTTCAGAGGCATGTCAGGGAGAGATGTATACTGGTTTCTCTGGCACCGTTAAAATACACACATGTGCATGCATACTCAAATACACAATATATGTTCCTTTGCAATCCAAGGCCATATTCTCGTTGTAAAGACTGTATTTTTCTACCGAAACTACATTTATAGCTAAGAAGTATCTTTTGCTTCAGTTTTATGACACATCTGGGAAACCAGGAGATTTCACGGTGGAGTTGTTTCAGGCTTCCAGTCAAAGCTGTTTGGGGTTACTTTCATCAATCCTGCAGTTGATCCAGAACATGTTGATGTTGACCCATATATTGGTCTTAAATGTACATATAAAACAAAAACAGTTAGAAAAAAGGAGACAAAAACATAACTACCATTTGCCAAGTGGAGTTCACAATTACTCAAATATGTTTCAAGATTAGTTGGGAGACTTCTATGAGCTCTGAGTCCAGAACTGTCTCCTGTAGTTAGATGTCTACATCTACTATAATTCTCTTGACACTGAAGGATGACGAAAGGCTTTTTTTATCAAGTAATTAAAACATTGGGTTGAAATATGAAGACATCTCTAAAAAATCATATTCATTTCTTATTCTCAGGAGGAAAAAAGAGAAATAAATGACAAAAACCACACCACAATGATGCCTAAAGAGGCCAACCTGGAAACAGAGGCTAGACAGGAGTAAGGGAATAAAGGTGGATATTTATTTGAAAGGCCTTCAGAGGTACACCCTGGGCAGGCCAAAGGCTACATCCAAGGTGGACGACAAGTCACGAGTTCTTCACACTTTTATAGGTTTGGTCCATTTGCATATCAGCATAAATTCGCCAATTAAACTTTAGCTAATGGTGTAACTTCCCTCAGCTTTCCCCCCTTCTCGAGATGCTGGTTTACACATTTTTGAGCCTTGGACAGTCTGGGTGTCCTTGGAGAGCAAGTTTGGAGAGGTTTTGTTATGTCTATCTTAGCATGAGAGAACAGCAGCTAACAGGCTGCAAGACAGTTCAGAGTTACACACTAGGAATACAGAATTTGAAAAAAATATAAGAGTTAAAATCTAACAACAAAACAAAACAAAACAAAACAAAGTCCCCATCCTGGATTGAGTACATTGCAATCTTTTTACTGGATGGGTTAGACATTTTCAACATATCCTATCTATATTTAAACATTTGTGTAAATAATTGAAATATCAACACTTAAAAATATAAACACCAGAAGAATTAGGCTGTGGCCTTGTTTTGAGAGCACTTGTGTTGAAGGAAGGAATCCTGGATTCCATTTCCTTCTCCAATATTTTTTTTTTAATGTACTAACTTAGACAAAATATATAAAAGCAAAGTAGCATATAAGGCTCAGTTCATCAGATTCAAAGAAGTGAGGAAATTCCTGATCTAGAGAACCATGATGAAGCCTGCGTTTGCTTGCTTTCTGTACTTACTGTTTCTTCACAAGAATCATTTTTTGCCAAGATAAACAGATTTTAACATGAGGGAGAGTGTCCGTCTACATAGTAAAGTCTACATGAATAGAGGAACAGAACAAAAGCATTCCTTCAGAGAAGGGAGAGGGATCATTTTAAATATCATTAACCAAAAACCAGGACTGCAGCCAAATACTTGACAAATATTCGTACTGCTACTGCATTGTATTACATTACCAGTCTATTGTATGCATATCTTGATAATATGTTCACTAATTTCCTGTCCATTTCTCTGTTATTTACAAAAAATTGGGAGGAGTATCCACATTTTGGTGAGAAATGTGACTGGATATCTGTGAAAATGCCAGCAGAGGAAATACAGCTGTAAACATTACTATTTTCTGTACCCCTTCTGTTTATAAACATCTGATAAATTCTCAGTCCTGCAAAGTGTGAGACAAACCTATATACTCCCAGAGACAGAAAATAAGCAACTTTAAGACACATAGTTAAATTCAGGAGTCTTGCAGAAGAGAGAGCAGCTGGTCATATTTGGAGGAGCAGAATTTATCTTTTTTTTCTGAACTTGGTCTAAATACCGTTCGTTTTTTAGTTAGAATGCTGTTTTCTCCTTGTGTAAAGGCAATGGTTTAATACCCTTTTACAATGCTCTGAAGATGAACAGGTTAAAGAGAGAAAGTATGGCAGTCACTTTGACAAAATTAGCAACCTATGGCAAATAGGTGCCATTTGGCTTCTTGGACAGTCAAAAAGCAACTGAAAAGGCTGCTGGTTTGCATGGACCCAACTACAGCAAGTCCAAGAGCTTACTCTGCACGGTACTGTGGCCCTTGTATTTATCCTGGACAAAGCCGTAACACCTGCTGCCTACCCTTGATGTCCACTGCAACTCTGCTCACAGAATGAGAGCAGATGGTCAGTGTGTGCAGAGCATATTCTCGATAGCTCAGAGCCACTGAACAGGAGCTGTGCTTGTGTACTGCTGGTTCTTCTGGGCTTTCTGAGCAGCAGGCAGACAGCTGGAGCTCCTGTCCCAACAGAGGTAGGCAGAACCCCAAAATCCCAGATAAATGATCCCATTCCCTTGTCATCTGTGAAGGCAAAAATTCAAACTGAACCTTCAACACAGAAAACAGTGGTAAGAGGAAGATTAAAGTCTTTTTAGTTCCCTGGTAAATCCATGTATTTAAAATAATGTCACTGATTGGTCTAGTGCCTATTGGGTAAATCAAATCCTTTAAAACATTAAAGGCTAAATTTTACTACATGGGAAACTAAAAATGTATTAACTCCTGTACAGCTTCAGTGGACCATGAAAGAGAACAAAGAAAATAAAAAATTAATAATGCTATGCGTAAAAATGGGGCTTTGGGAACTCTGTGGAATGGGTGAGAGAAAGTGGAGTTGGAGAAGGCAGTGTAAGTCAGTCATGACAGAGCATTACTGATATTTTTGTACCTGTGTGGAAGATAAATTTGGGTTTTGTGAAAAGAAATAAGGCTTTGAAAACATACACACACAAAGTCAGGCAAACATTTTCTGGGATAAAATTAGCAGTTTACTTGGCTGTGTTTATGCACCCTTTTAAATGGCATTCCTGTGGATATTATATAGAATGAGTTGTCTGCAAATGATGTTTTCTCAAAGGCAAATGTTAATGAAACTGAATTTTAAGCCATTGCAACATTTAAGAAATCTGGGCCCATGAAAAGTCATTTATGCAGCTATAAAGCAGAAGCAACTACCTATGCATTCAAGCAAAACCAAAAAACCACAGTTTTACTTCAGATAATCCAACATTCGCAGAGCCTATGATATAATCAAAAGACAAAGTATTATTGCTGGAGTTTGCTTGGAGCATAAATGTCAACACAGAATGTATGTAGTAAACATTGAGAGCTATCCATGCACAAAGTGTTGACACAGAAGATAAAGTCTTTGAGTAAACTCCTACCTAGTGTTTGTTTAGATCAAAATGCAGCGCAGATCTGACAATAATTTCCTTCCTGCCAGGAAGAAACATAGCGACAATTGCAGGTTTAAAGGCAGTAGCAAAGGCTTTAGGTTCTTAAAGAAAAAAACCCTGAAACAACAGAGTGTATCAGGTTCTTAAGGAAAAAAAGAGGGTGTATCTCCTTTAGAAAAATGGGCACGCAACTCAGAAAACTTTTAAGGATATTGTTAGATCATGTAGAAAGAGAATTAGAAAGGTGAACACCTAGTTGAAACTTAATCTGGCCGCTTCTGTAAAGTATAATAAAAAGGATTTATATAAATGCATTAATAACAAAACGGAGCTGAGGAAAACCTCCATTCATTATTGGAAATGGTGGGGAAAATAGTCACCAAAGATAAGGAAAAGGGGGAGGTACTTGACATGCTGTGTCAGTTTTCAACAGTAAGATAGGTTACCTCAGGACAGCGGCCTCCTGAGCTGGTAGACAGGGATGGGGGGCAGAACAAACCCCTGTAATGCATGAGGAGGTAGTTAGTGACCTGCTGAGCCACTCAGATGCTCACAAGTCTATGGGATCAGATGGGATTCATCGCACAGTGATGAGGGAGCTGGCTACCTCAATTCTGGGAGCATGTATACAGATACAGAGCTAGACAGGGGGAAACATCTTTGGTTAATCATTAACTGATCACTCTTGATTCTTGCCCTCCCTCTGCCTTAATTTTTAAAATCTTGCATAAAGATTTAGATTTTTTTCCATCTTTTTCGTAGACAACTCATCACTTTTTTAGTTCCACTAACAGAACTCTTCCTGGGGAATTACTGAAATTATCAAGGTGTTTCATAGCCCAAACTGGATATTAGAGAAGGGTACTGAAACACTGGACTGTCACACAGTGACTGACAGCTGCTTACTGCATTTCTGATAAGAATTGTGTTATGTTTCATTTCTACACAATTTGGATAAAATATTAAATTCCTTAATGTTGTATAAAGCATCATAACTTGTGGATTAATAATAAAATGGTAGGTATAAAAATGCTATCTTTTAACATATTTCAACCTGAAACACTAAGGATGTTTAAAAGCATTTGTGTAGATTGACGAGAATCTAATAGGTTTAAGCAAACAGTTTGTTAATTATTACTAACATTGCTGAAAAAAAAGAAAATATTAATACCAAATAATCAGAAAGATGTTTTATATATACAAACACAACTTGAGATATATATATACACACATATATATAAAAGTATTTATGGTTTTTTTTCTTTTTTACTATTGCTATGCAACATCAATTTCAAAGTCTCCTGAGAAATTCAGAAATGCTAAAGTAAAAAGGTTAAATAAGAATGTAGCCAAAAATGTATTAAGACTGTACTGAGACATACTTGGAAAAACATCAGCCCATGTCTTGCATCTTAAAAGGCCAATAATTTCAGTAGCTCACAGATAAACAAGCTAGCTACACAAAATATGGTCCAGAGATATACTGGTTAGCAGAGAAAATATATGTTAACAGAATGGATGAGTTAAGAAATTTAAAAAAAACCCAAAAAAGCCACTGTGTTTTTTGCAGAAGTTAACTTCATACAGATCTCTCATTTTGTCAATGTAGAGTAGCCATGAAATTGACTGTAAGTTAATGACACTGATGGAGTTGCTTCAGCTTTTGGTATGTAAGGTTGTAGCTAACCTTGATGATCTGTGCAATTTCCCCTTTTCTTCAGAATGAAGTTGACAGATTGCTTCCGCAATAGTCATCTTGTACTCTTAAAATCTGGTTGTAAATTTTATGGAAGGCACACCTACGAGAGTTAACATACATGTACTGGCCCTACAACAGACATCCTCTTTTTCATCACAATGCCCCATTTGGACTGTTTGGTGAAAGCATGCATCTCAATAACCCTTTTTTTTCCCATTTTCCTGTAAGTGAAGCTTTATTTTCATTGTTTCAGTCTCAGTAAATGACATGAAGTTTCCAGACTGGTGAAATTACCTAACTGGATCTTTAGTAAATACATATATATAAAGAAGAATATTACATGATTAAAGTCAACCTTCCATTATACAGACAAGAACCTGGTGCATAGGAAACACAACTTTATTGTCTGCCTGAGCAGAAGCTAAAGATATTCAGGGAATAGTACTAGTACTATGAATTTCAGTTATTAAATAATGGCCAAAATTACAAATAGATAATCCAACGTGGAAGCCGTTAGAAACACTTTCAAATTGTATACTAAATGGAGGTATTTTGATGAGAGACTTCAATATTAAATGAGGACTCCACAGGAATCACAAGTGTGTCTTTTATTATCAGTACTATAAAAAATACTAATCAAATTCTTGATGATGAGACACTTAAAGTTCTACCTACTTTTAACAAATTAATTCAAAACATTTAATTTTAACTGAAGTGGAAACAGATGCTTTCATTTAGGACTAGGTATTAAAAATAAATTATTACATTCTTCTTTAATGATTCAAGTTGTTTTATTGGATGATATGTTCCTTTTTTCAGCAACTTTTAAAATATATCTAATTAGGGACCTCAAGAAAGGCATAATTTAAAAGAATGCTTCTTTTGAACTAGAAATTATAGTGAAGAAATGTTTTGGTCTGTACAGATCTACTGTGCTTTTTTTCTTTCATTTTCCCACTCAAAAGATGAAAACTATAGCTTCAGCTTGTGCAAGTGACAGAATATAGAGGAAAATAGCACAGACTAGAAAAAAGTTTTTTGACTATCATTTCACTATTGCTGCCATCTGAACACTATACCTGTCATCGGAAAATGAGCACAAATTTATGGGATCCCAAAATTCTTTTACTAAGAAACCTTAAAAGTTTGCAGCCTAAAGAATCTGAAACAACTGGGCCTGGTAGATGAAACACTGACATAAAATGTATGTATGCAAAAATACTTATTCTGGTAAATAAGTGTGTGTATATAAAATGGATTCTATAGCTCAAACTTTATTCTGACTTTATTAGTGTGTCAATAAATGTGAGCAATGCAATTTTTACCACAGCAGTTTCTGCTTTTCAGTTAGAAAATAGTGAGATAGGAGCAAGCCTCAAAAGTTTCATTAATTTAAATTTTTTGATGTTCATTCTCATCAGCCTCAGTAGACATTGACTCAAACTTGTGTAAACTTTCATGATGGTAATTTTATTTACACTAAAAAGAGTTTCATTCTGTGTGTTATCCCCTTGAAATGAATCGGACTACAAAGGAATGGATGTTTACTGAAGGTATAAAGCCTGAGGATCTACCCCATCATTGATGTTGCTTTCTTGGAATACTGTCAATGAATAGATTTCATTTACATGAAACCCCTACCCATATTATCTGAACAGTTTACAACATCTAACATCAAAGAATGTTTCATCATTGAATACTCAGCACTGAAAATGTTTTATGAATTCGGTCTCATAAAAAGTCATAGCATGCTAAGAAATGTTGCAAGAGTTACATCTTGAATATGGTATGACTTGGTCCTGGCCTCAAAAGTTTGCTCTTTTCCTAGTCCAAATTATCAGACATCTGTGAACCCAGAATGATTCCTAAGATGGTCTGTACCTCCAAATTGTTTTGTTGACAAAAATAAGTAATAATTGTTGACAATGCAAATAAAAATATTGTTGACACTTAAGAACTCTAATAAATGTATGTGTGTACATCTCTATCAGTTTCTTTTTGGGATAGTCTCTCTCCCCCTAGTCTAAATTTCAAGATACAGATACATGCTCAGAGTTATCGTAAAGAACATAGTTTAACAAACTTTAAAGTAAAAAGAATTTAGAAGGAGCAGTTCTCCTTAGGCTTAAAAAACATGTATATGTATTAGCTCAGTGCTGAACAGACTATATATCTTTCTCAGGGATTAGTACACAGGCAGGATATAGTTAATACATCAAATACGTGAAACTAGTGATTTTATATCTCAGAGGTTTATTCCAAAACTACAGAACAAATCAGTTCTGTGGAGTTTCAGATCATGGACCTGGGTTTCCATCCTAAAAAAAAAGGAGCAGTTCTCAGAAAAAATCTCTCCTCAACTGACATCTGTGACAATCAGTGTTCACAGTCAGATTTAGGGGACAGGAAATACTCTTCGGTCCCATGACCAATATGGAGGAAGGGAAAAGAGAATTAATTTAGTGATACACATCTAGAAAGGAAATTTGCTGCTAGTCTTCAGCAGAATCATATAGAACTGAATTCACATACACTACCTTGACACGCCTAGGTTATAGCACAGGCACCACAGAATTATAATCAGTTATCTAAGTCACCCTATTGACACATCTCCCATAGCTGATTACAAAGTTAATGTAGTTTTGCTGAATATACTCTGAGCTTGGGTGTCTCAAGTCTGTCATCTTTAGTTTCTGTTCTTTCCAGAGTGGTACAACAATGCGAAAGTGATCTCTGCTTTGAAGGAGAACTTAGAAATGGTTAGAACAATGTAAAATCTGTATTTTGGCTCAAGTTTCTCCCTCTTGATGTTTTTTCACTCACATAATTTGGAAGCATTCAGCTTATTTAGGATGAAGTATTTTTCTCTGCAGTTCTTCTCTACTTTTAGCATTTTATTTATGGCTTTTCATTTTTTTCTCTCCTTGTCATAGATAATTAGGCAGCACTTCTATCTACTGACATCAGTACATCAAACAGAAGTAAAATCACTGATAATTTTGTCAGGGAGATACTACCCCAACACAAGAGCGGTTTTGAGGGGTTTTTTGATTTTGGGGTTTTTTTTTTTAGTTTGTGGTTTGTTTTGGTTTTGGGTTTTTTTTTTTTTCAGTGTTACCCTTTTGCACTACATTCATGCCCAGGAATGAGGTGGTCACCTGTTATCCAAGTGTTTTCTACCTCTTCACAGCTCTCCAGGAACACCAGAGGTTAAGGCTCCAATATACACATCCCTGTCTATGTTGGGTGCTGCATAACAGGTCAGATTGCTCTTTTATAACATGAAAGCATACAACAGGGCATTCATATTAATTCAATGCACTGAAATACAGAATATATTTATCTGACTCAGCACGTACAGAGCCTTGTCATCTGTAGAGCTTATGACATCATAGAACTTTTTTTTATTGGAGGATAGTCTCAGGGTAGTTCATCTGAACTAGCCTGTGCTACGCTTCATTTTACCTGACTACTCATTTACTTTCTTAGGACATGCTCATATGGAGAAGACAACTCCATCATTTCTACCCAAAATCTTCTGAAGTGGGAACACTATTAAATATTTGGCCAGCAGTCTTGTTTCATTTTCTTCTCTGAGCATTTCCGATAAATACATTCAATTCTATTCTCCTGTTACATGTCATCAGTCTCACTGTTCCTTTTCTCTCTTTTTATGCCCCATTTTAAAATATTTTTCAGTCACAACTCCGGGGATTGTGTGTGAGGGCTTTCTTTTCCTCCTTGATTAAATGGCTCTACCATTCAGAGTCAATACCTTGAAAAACATTTTTTTTCTTTTCAGTCTAGACTTTTGTGTACTTTGCAAATAAATTTTGGCCTGTGCTTGGAAGGTTTGTAGGAGAGTCTGAAGGGACCTATTTGCCACATTGTGAATCTCTGATGAGCAGCTCACTGACTGATCCTTAAACACTTGCCCTTTCTCTAGAGGAGGGATTCGTCAGCATTTTATCTGGTTTTGTGATTCAAGCACTGCTCATTTTGCAACCATTGCTTTCTTTTAACAATATCACAAGCTTGTCCTGATGTTGTTTCTATGGTAACCTGTTGTCCTTTCTATTTGTTTGACCAGGGAGCCTACAATGTAGTTCAATTGTGCAACTGTAACTTAAAAACAGCAAGTGATATTTTAAAACAAAAGCAGCGAGATCCCGAAAAATCTCTACCTCCTGTCCTCTAGATTTTTGAGTGGCAATAATTTTTTTCATTTATGAAAAGTATGACATAAATGAAGGACGGAAAACTTACACAGTGCAACAACTGCTACCATGACACCATAGGAATAAAACTTGAGAAAATACTGAAGAGTATATGTATATTATTTTCTAATTTGCTAATCTCTGGGGTTTCACCTTGAATTTATGTCATTTTAATAGCAGCAAAGGAAATCCTGTTCTCTGGTATTGCATGATATATAATATAGTATAATACAACCTAATACAGCATAATATAAAATAATAGGGCCAGAAAGTTCCTGTAGAAATTAATGACTCATAGCATCTTGTGACTCACAGTGAAAAGAATTGTATTTTACAGTGTGCTAATAAAAATGTTACAATTGCATTATTATAAAGGTTTTCTTTCGTTTGTTTGTAGCACTGGGAAAAGAAATAATGTGTTAGGAATGCTTAGGATCAGAGTAATTCAGAATGGGAATATGAAATTGACCTGTATTGTGTCATGCTGGCTTTCATGCAGGGATCTTGAGCATCTCTACAGTTTTCTCTTTAGAGGTTGCAATGGGGACATTAGTGCAGTTAAAGTGACTCCCAGTGGCTTCTTCACCTGTGTTGGAGTCACAATCTTTCCTATAACTCCTATCATATTCTTCTTAACTTAGACCCTTCATCAGTTAACTAATGAATAAAACCACACGGTCCAGTGACTCACAAATCCTCCTAGGCATACTGGCTGCATGAGCAAAATTTTTATTGAGATCTGTTTTATGCTTAATCAAATATAAAATTTTCCTTTTCTGGAACACTTAGGCTTGACCAAGTGGTCTGAAATAAACAAACTTTCCCAGGACTTTGCTTTTTTACAGGAAATAAAGAGATTTTGATGAAAAATAAACCATCTTTTATTCCCTCACAAAAGGAATCCATCTCCTTTTGGATGCTGAAACACTAATTATGTGTGTAACAGATAAAAAAGCTTGCATAAGACATTGCTGAAATTTCACCTCCTTCACATTTTGATAAGGGAAATCCAGCCATGAGATAGATACAATCTGAAATGTATCAAAGCTATGAAAACTTAAATTAAAAGTTAAAAAAAAACACTCCACACTGACCTTAACTGAGGTGTTGCATGCTAAAGAAAATTTACCTGAGTTTTGATTGCTCAGTCCTGTTCTATGAGCGAATTTACCATCGCCATATACTTGACATAAAACTCTTTCAGATCAGATCAACAGAAATTATTTGTTTAAACAGAAAATAATTATCTTAATTCTTATGTCTATGCTGAAATTCCCTGGAAAAAAAGAAGATGTAAAATGAATTTTGCTTTTGTTTTCACATGCAAATATATGACATACTCTAAGGAGAAGCTGTATGTGCTAAGTTTCTCATAGCTGGCTTCAGCATTGGTCCAGATTACTGCAATACTAGAAAAAAGAGGTGTGCTCCCTCCACCTGGATTTAGCATCTACAACACGTTGTTGCCTCTGACACTCTAAACTGGATCAGGGACATACTGAAACATGCTACATCTCCTGATAAAATAGAAAACACTAGATGAATTGCTGAAAACTGCGAAAAAACTTTTTCAGAATCCATATCCAATGTATGAGATTTTCCATCAGCAAAGTAGTCATATTTTTCATGCTAGGACATATGATAAAACACACAGCACAAAACAAAGCAAGAGCAATTTCATTAAGAAAATATATCATGACAGAAGATATGATTTTGTGATAGGATCATTTTAAGGAATAACGCATACAGAAAAGGACTCTATAGTATTGATGAGAATGGCTTTTTTAAAAAACAAGGATTATTTTTCCTTACAAATTATGCAATTATTCTGGAACTGTTGTAGTTTTTTAATGAGCTGCTTAAAGAGAAAAAGATAGAATAAAAAAACCCTAAACCAAATCATGGAATAACCATAATGAAGAAAAATAAGCAATGAGGGATTCATAGATCAGGTATTCAGGAAAAGACAGATATAGTACCAAAACAGATATAAAGATTATGTATGCATATGTATGTAGGTATGTGTGTCTATGTATAAGCACATATTTTTATAATATTAAATAGCTTTTGAAAACATAATACTCAAACTGTGACAACATAATAGTCAAAGCAATTAATATAACCCTGCTTTCATTTCGAGTCTTATTTGGTGCATTTGTGAAATTTAGGAAGAGGTTAAAATTATCCTCTAGCATTCTGTTGCTGAATAGAGCTGAGTCTCAGGCCAGGCTCAATTTAAATGGTCATCAAAGAAGCACAGCTTTTTTTTCATTTTTAAGCTATAAGTATGTGTAGCTATAATGTGTAGGAGGACAGTGTTTTGCTTGCAAAATTAAAGAAATATTTGGGAATTATAAAATACAGAAAACAGAACCAAACTGTCCATAAATTTCAAAATATAATTTAAAAATACATCATAATTGAATTTCATTTTGAAAAGTGATCTGCGTCATTTAATTAAGAAAAAAGTCGTTGCTGAAGCCAATAAGTAGTTTAGATGTAAGTATGTTTTTATGCACAACCTTTTTGATCAGCTATTTTTGTGAGCATCTCTTCTCTAAATTCTATTTCAGAGATATGGCAGTAATATTAATTGAGTTTAATTCCAGGTAGGTTATTCTAAAACTATACTGCACTCTTGCTCTGCCTTTCTATCTGCCACTTGGAATTACTTCTTTCCTTTTACTTTGCTTTGTCTTGCTTTTCCAAGAAATTAAAAGGGAGTTAGAGATGGAAGGTAGTCAGTAAGGGCCTCAGGTGTTAGGATATAGATTTGAAAAAAGAGTTAAAGATGTTCTGCAAGTATTTTCTACAAGTGAGAGGAATTCCATACTTACTATTGAAAAGATTAAACTAAATTTAAGCAAAAAAGGGGTATCTTGAATGACCTTTGAATGATGGAGTAAGTTAATGGAAGTCCTGTCCCATATTTTTCAGGTCTAAAGCAATTTTATTAAACTATTAGAACAAAATGAGTGCCCCATGCATTTAGAAGCAAAGTGAATTGATGAATACCTAATCATGTACCACTGCTTTATAACACAAAAAAGGACACTTCATTTAATTGTATTAAATATTTGAACACATCATGAGGATATTTTTCTTTTTTTTCTTGAAAGACAAATATCTTTTCATAGTTTTCTGGCTTTAGATACTTATTATGCCTTAAGATTTGATTCTACACAGGAAAAAATCTAAACAAAGAAGAAAAAACCCAAACATTTGTCAAAATGTAAGGTTTCACAAATTTTGAAGTTGGAATTTAATCAAGGTCAAGGTCATAGTCTGATTGGATGCTATGAAGTGAATTCACTGAAATTTTATTTCAAAGGAATTTTACTGTGTGTTAATATTTTCTATAATAGATAAAATATCATTATTCCAAAAATAATTCTTATTTAGAATTGAAAATAAAGGTAAATTTTCTTTACAGAAGACCTGGGGTTTTTTTTGTTAATATTATATGGCAGAGGATAAAGGTGCATGGACTAGCAGTCTTAAAGTGAGTAACATCTTTATTAACTTGTTCTTTAATACTTAATCCAAGTTAACAGAAAGTTTAGTTCATGCTCTCCCTAGACTCTGAGCCCAGCCAGCCTTACTCAGGGCTCTATGCGTTATGAATTTCTTTTGATAAAAATTTTTACTGGTATGAAGTGCTTATTGTTTCCTAAAATTGGCATTTTTTCCCTCTGCTTCTACGTTTGTGATTGCGTATCATTATCACATTGTAGATGATTGGAAACACAGAAGAAACTCACTCAGTTCCATGTTCTTCAGTCAGAATAACGATATATAGATCTTCTTTAAAAATCTAAAATATGGGTAGTAAAGCCTTTTTAAACCATTTACTACACCATTCTGTCCACAGTCTCCTTTCCCAAAGTCATTGTTTCTTATTGTGGTTTAAAATAGCACAGCCAAAAAATTGTTGCCTTCTTTTCTGGCAAACATTACCGTATTTAAAGACATTACATTATTTTCTTTCTTCAACCTTCTGTTTTCAAAGCTAAGTGACAAGTCTTTCTGTTTAGCAGAACTTTCTTCTTGATTTCTGATCACGC
This sequence comes from Oriolus oriolus, assembly GCA_013400235.1. NCBI lineage: Eukaryota > Metazoa > Chordata > Aves > Passeriformes > Corvidae > Oriolus > Oriolus oriolus. The sequence goes on from VXBT01001844.1 coordinate 249,095, forward strand.
TTGCTGATCTACTTCATATTTATTTAATTCATCTGTATCTTTGTTGACATGTTGTTCTGAATATTAGGTAAGTACTCAAGATCTTTTTGGGCAGAATACAACATTATTTTGAAAGTCAAAAAACTATTCCCTAGCCATTTTTTCTCTTTCTTCTTGACCTTTCTTTTCTTAGGAACATTGCTAACTGGTAATTGATATTCAGCCTACACCTCTGTATATGCACAAGACCTTATGTGATGCTGATGCTTATCCAGTCTTTTCCCTATGAGGCATTTTTGCTATCAACCGCAACTTCAGACTGAACAAATCCCCAGTGGTATTTATGATATTTGTTTAGAAATTTTACTTACTTGACCAAATTATTTTAGTAGTAAGAGTACTTGCAGTCCTCACATTCTCCCTTCCTCTTCCCCTATTCCTTTTCCAGAGGATCATCCCCACCTTTGAATATGGATATTCTGTACTGCATTGAGCTCTCAATGAGAACGTTAAACAATAACAGATCCAAAAAGCTCCCAAAGCTAACTACTAAATAGTTAGAATATGGATTTTGTAAAATATTCCTTTTTGGGCATATTTTAATGAGGTCTTCACTATCCCTTCCATAATTTTGTATAGTCTGAAATTCCCTTTATTACATATAAGAATACTATATTCAACTGGATAGGTTCTAAATGAGTAAATTATCTTAGCTAATAAGGTAAGTAAATAAGCATATTTGAATATCTTTTTTCTTGACATTTCTAAATTCTATAATTATTTAACTTGCATTTAAAAAATTATCTGATGAGGATTGTGTATTTATTACTTTGCCATGCATAGGAAATTCAAATGTCCGCTCTGAGTCTCCTTTGGTCCTGTTTCAACTTCATTTAAAGTTGGACGGTATTTTCATGCTTTACTTATCTTCAATAATCCCACCTGGCTTCTATGGATCCCTAAACTTAAAAGTCAAGTGGCTCTAATTTGCTTTAGACATATCTCTCACTACACAAAGATGGTCTTTATTAAGCTTACTAAACTGAAGAAATGTACCTAATGATTTTTTTTTAATTGATTCTTTTTCTCATTCTAGGTTAACCATATGTAAACATTTCAACACCAGCACTTTTTCTACTTGGATAATCACAAGCTTTTGCTGTTCTGTGGGCATTTATTTTACAGTGAATACTGATGCTAAATAACATCGTAAACTTCATATTGGCCATTTTTAGCTTTTAGTATCTGTTAAGCATGTTATGTCTTCCACTCATAAAACTTTACTTCAAGAATATTTTCCTTTTACTGCCTTTCATTCAATTCATTGTAAGTCTTTGAGTCTTATCCTTCTAATTTTACTTCTACATGTTATAGAAATTCTTATATAGTAAACCCCGATAATGTGAAATAATTTTTACATTTTATATATCTCTATGTCAAGTTTCAGGTCAATTAAGAGCACACAAATTTGCTGTTCTTTTCCTGCACTTCCCTGCTTTCTCTTCGGCTTCTCTTATCAACACTTGCACAATTAATAATAATATTATTTTAAAACACGTAATTTATAAATACTGTTTTCTCTATTGTTTTATTCCCGAAGAGTTTCATATAGTTTCTTAGTTATTTTTAGTCTGCTGATAAATGTGCTGTTCTAATCTACAGCTACTCTAGGTCTTCTTTCCCTTCCCGAGAATGAAGAACTCTCTTATTCTACGTTTACAGTCACATACCTCGCCTTTGACCCAGTGGAAATCTTCCCTCTTGGCAGAATCAAATGGAGAGTCTGTTGCTCTCTACTGTCTGTATCAAAAATTTTTTCACCAATTCATTACAAGAAATTATTGGATAATATATAATTTATATTGGTTTTCTAAACACATAAATGCAAATGAGGAGCCTTGTTACTTTAATGTTATTCTGTTTATCTGATTTTTTCTTGTGGAAACTAATTTCTTCTCATTTCTCCTAAAAGGACAATAAAATAAATTTCTCTTAGCCTTCAGACTCCTTGTTCAAGGAAATTGGCATCTGACTGCATTCAAACTACTGAGCTAATTCACAGTATCCAGAGCTCAGTCACTTATCCTGAATTGCACGTTGTCTTTTCAGGAATAACTAATATTTGCATATTTTATTTGCATATTATAAATACTAAATTTTAAAATTCAAAGAAAATATCCATTAGCTTTCTCATTATTAGCCCCATATTGATCACTGGTTTCCTAAAAAAGTATATTTTGTCTGCATGAGTCTCAAGAGCACATGCAGATCAATTGTATGAATTGAAAGCAGAAGTATTTGTAGAGTAAATAATGAAAGTATGGTAATAGGAGATCTATGCAGAAGATTGATTTTATATATTACTAAGTAGTATTTGAGAATTATATTTCTCCCTGGGTGTTGCCTGATTGTTCTTAATGGCTGCACAAGAAATTTCAGCTTGAATAACTGAAAATAATTTTTTCTCTTGAGGACAGTCTTTAGCATAAAAAACAACTCCAGAACTGAAGGCATCAAGACTGCAAGGTTGCTAGTATTGTTCATCTCATTTTTCATTAAAGCTTCAAGACATTTGCCTAGAAAGAAGACTTGATCTAGCATCAGTTATAGAAGATTTCTCTTTCTATTTTGCATGATATTGTACAAAATATGTTCAGGCACTGGTTCATAAAATTTTTTTCCCTAGGAAAACTGAAAAATTTTAAAATGTATGTGTGATTGCAAGAGTTACATGTCATAGCATAATAAACAAATATATTGGAATATATTTAATTCAGAGAAAATATCCTTTCATTTTTCAAACAAGATCTCCATGATACTGTTACTGTGCTCTGCAGCAAAACAGAATAGAAGAAGGTTTATTTCAGTCCTAATACCTCTGCAGCTTTGACAGACATTAAAGAACCATATGAGGTACTGAATCAGGTTAAGAAAAATTCCACATTTAAACATTTATTTAATCTCAACAGATGAACTTTTTTGAGTCACAAATAGTAACAACAATTCTGACAGAACTAATTTTGAATAAATTTAGATATTTTGTATGGAAATGAGAAAGCGGTTTAATCAAAAGAAAGAACCACTCTTTCTTGTATGTTAATACTCACTGGTTGATTTTTTTTTAAACAGAAATACATCTTAACAACTTTTTGACTGCAAATGGCATAAAATGTATCAAATCTATCTCATCACATGTAACAGTGATGATATTATTACATCAGCACAACAACAAAGTGATATCTCTGAACGAAGGAACACAAACTCAGGTGAAAATGATGCAAAACAACCTGACTTAAATGAGCTGTCGATTTACAACATGAAGGGTTTCCTATAAGGCTATAATATTGTATATGCCATTGAAAGAATATGTACTTGCAGCCAGAACAAAAAAATCCAATAAATTTCTTGCTCTATTAGGTAATGTGAACACTATGGTTGCTGTTTTCAGAGAAAAATACATAATTAAATTGCATTATGAAGTGAAAGATTTAGTGATGTTAGTACAGTGAGAGGCTAGACAGGAAGGAATAATCACTGTTTCAATTTGCAGGAGCAAAAAGTAGTGCAGATGTGTGGGAAAAGAATTACTTAGTCTTCTTTTCATTAAAAAAGTTATTTTCAGGGGAAATTGTTGAAGTAGGCACTGTAAGTAGTTCTTTTGATTTACACAGCAATTTACACATATTAGTTAGCATTACCAAAAATATATTTATTTGTAATAGCTGAGAATAGGGCTCTGGAAGAAGCACTCTAGTTGTATTCCCGTTATTGAAACTATTGCTTGTAGTTGCTTGTTATGTAGTTTTTGTTGTAATTCATAGAATCCTTCTTAAAAGTAGTTGCTTTTCTTTGTGTTTCATAACCATCTTTCTGAAAGATTGTCCCAGAGCTTTATAGGTATACATATGTTTTGGATAGACTATTATGACTATTATTAGTTTTTATACATGTTCCAGTGATAACTTTTTAGCACAGATAATCTAGGGACAGGAAATCAGACAAAGAGATTTTATCCTCCCTTGTGTTTATCTTGCTGCTACGTTTATGGACAGAAATCCATTTTGCTTGATTAAATTGACTGAGGTATTTTAGTTGCTTAATGTGACAGAGTTCACATTACATCTATTTTTATTACCCTGAATCAGCAATGTAATTTGGAACCTTTAGCCTTGCTCTGCTTTGCTTTGCTTTGCTTTGCTTTGCTTTGCTTTGCTTTCTCCTCTCTGAGGGAATATTCTCTGTTTCAAAGGTGTTTCCCACATCTTCATTAGTGTTTCAAGATCATTACTAGCTTACTCAGCTATGATAGTGACCATACTTACACTCAAAAGCCTGCCTATCACTCATCTCCTCTCAAGATGACGCTGACCTTTAGTGTCATTCATTTGCCTTTCCTCAGAGAAAAGTATTTCTTCAATCTTAGTTCCTGTCCATTTCTAGTTTAAATTATATTTGCCTATGAACCATGGCTGTACTGGGTCTGGCTGGGGTTTGGCTGGTATGAAGCTAACCATTTTTCATAGAAACCCTTAGGATGCCATGATTTGGATTTTTGACTGAGCGTGGGTAATACATTCATGTTTCATCTAACGCTGAGCAGTGCTTGCACAGGGTCATGGCTTTCTGTGGTTCTCTCTGCCTGCCCCCCAGAGTGAGTACGTGAGAAGTTGGGAGGCAACACAGACAGAACAGCTGACGCAAGAGAGCTGACCTGAACTTGCTTAGCAACAACTAATGAGAGAGTTGGGGCTCTCTTCCAACTTAGCCATTACTCAGCCTGGCTGGGCATTGATTTTCATGTGGGAGGTGTTGAGTGATTGCTTTTGTACTACCTCCCCCCACCTCCCATTTCCTTCACTTATTAAACTGTCTTATTCAAACCATGAGTGCTTATTTTTCACTTTTGCACTTTCTATTCTCTCCCCCTTCCCACTGAGGGAAGAGGGAAAGTGAGTGACTGAGGGAGTGACTGAGTGAGTGACTCTGAGTGGGTGCTTAGTTGCTGGATGGAGGCAACCCACAATAATTCATAGAAGTTCTAAATTTTTTAATATTTCTTCTTTGTACAAAAGTCGTTATCTAATAACATTATTTGAGTTGTCCTGTTGTGATCTATCTTTGATAAAGAAAGATTGGATTTTATTTAATTTTCCTTTTATCATCAAGTTTTTGTTTTATCTTATTTGAGATCAAGTGCTCAGTTTTGTATTTAATGCATAGCTATTTCCTTCTCTCTCTTCTTCCACAGTCTTAATTCTTGGTCTACCCCTAGAATGATATAATTTAAAAATATTTCTCAGTGTACCTGGAATTTAAGCATAACTTCCTTTAGACCATGTACACATAAAAGCAAATGTTAATGGCCTTAATTCACAAATGTAAGAGGAACAAAATTTTCTACCATGAGAAAATGATCAAAGGACTGACACCAGATGTATGGCATACTTCTGTAGGACATCAACAGCATGAGAGCAGTCCCTTGTATCTGTCAGAACTGCTTGCTGCAATATATTGGCAAAACATGGTGAGTTTTCAAATGCTACTACTAGAAAATATATACATATATCCAAAGTATAGCATCTGGGCCTTTTTCGGCAAGTCACATCTTATGTAACTTTAAATGCAGGAAGATAGTTGAATGCAATTTAGATTTATCAGTGGGATCATATTATGCAGAATGAATTCAATATTAATTTTATGTTCATATGTAGACAAAATTAATCATTAATAAAAAGAAAAAGTTATTATTCACTGACCATTGAAATGATCTGAACTTTTTCTAAACTAAGAAGGAAATCTATATTGATAGTAATTAGGCTAAGGGAAAGTAAGTAAAAAATGGACAAAAGATCTAATGAGTATCTTGTCTTAAATAGTAGTTAATAGTGAAAGCTCAATGAAAATTTACAGAAAACAAGTAAAAGTAGTACCCCCACCGTATTCTCTTACTGTTTGGCAATTTACACCTCAAGAATTTTCTGAACTAGTTGAATAACCATGAATTTTTTCTGTCTCCTTCTGAATTTCTGCCAGTGTTTAGTATTCACAGCTTTCTACAGGAAGAGTCCCACAGATCAGCTAAGTATTGCATGAAAAGTAATTTTCATTCACATGTTTTGAAATTACCTTCTGCTGGTTTCTTGTGAGATCCAAACTACCAGTACAGGAGTAAGTATTGAAAGATCACTCTCTATCAGTTTTCTGGTATGATCAGCTCCATGGGTACCTCAGATTCTCACTATTAATTACCTGTCTTTTCCTTTGAAGAAAATTCTTTCAGTTGATCCCTTCATTAAATCTATGTCTTATCACTCTTCTCCAGACTTTTTTACATTTTTACTTCATTAAAAAGTATGAGATGTGAGTTACTGACCACCCATATTATTCAAACATGAGCAATGGGAATTGTGTTCTACTTTCAGTCACGTAGTACAATTTAACTGTCAGAACAACTGGAGGGATGTCTCTCTCTCATACCAACACATACTTCCTATATTTAGTAAATATATATAACAGCTGCCTATTACTGTACGAAAGCTGGAGATGTTCCTGACAGTCATTTCCTTAATACTTTAAAGAATTATTCATTTTTATATTTTTTTTCAAAAAAGTATTGCAATATTCATTGCTGATCACAGGTCCTTGAAAATGGGTTAGAAATAATTCCTGGGGCAGGTAAATTGTTTTCCTTTGTTCCAAAGAGAATCCATTAAATTATTACATGAACTCTTAAAAACATCATGTTTAGGTTTTTTCATTTTTTTTGTCCTCAAGCTAAAAATAATCACTGAACAGGCCAAAATAATATGTTAATATGAACATTCTTCTTCTGCCACACTTTGCACTGGAAGCCATTCAATCAGCTCTGTTTCCTTAGACAAATGGTAATATATGTATTGGCATTAGTAAGACACCGATGAGTTATTTATTTAGACTCCTTATGAACAACTTTATCCTGTGTAGATTTTAAATGCTTTACTATTTTCTCTGTTCATTAGACCTCTTACAGTTGAGTTATAAAACGTTGAGAGACTTTTTTTGTTGATGATAGATGTTTTTCAAAGATTATTTAACTCATTATTTCAAAATGTCACTCTCTAAATGAGTGCAGTTTGACCTTTTTCCTTGTTCTTGAGGAGCTGGTTTTGGTGAGAGCTGTAAAAATAGGATTATTCATTGATTAGACACAAAAAGCAATGTATTAAAGTTGAGTCAAACTTGAAACTGTAATGTAGCGTATATTCAGTTTGGTATTAAGAAGATCTTTCGATGACTTTCAGGCAATATGGCTTTTGTACATGTTCTGATGTAATTCATAATGTTGCCTCTAAAGCTTTAAGAACAAGTAAAAGAGCATCTAGCTTCCTTACAAGGGCTAAACTGAACAAAGAGACAGGGAGAAACCTACACAGATTAATTAGCACTGCTCATTTTCTCAGCTGAAAAATTAGTATAGAGAGACAGTGACAAGAAGCATATAATGGTATCCAGTAGATCGTACTCTAGGAACCTGCACAAATGTATTCACAGCAATGAAACATTCTGTTATAACTACCACTCCCTGATCTGAATTAGATTGATATTCATTTTAAACAGGTAAGCAGCCAAGATGGCCCTTTGCCAACATTAAAGAGCAAATTCCATAGTGGCAGTACAGTTTGAAAGCTATTTTAACTACAGACAACTAATCAATGAATACTGAAATAATGTGTTGGACTTCACGTCTATTACGAATGGATGTGGGGGTTTAAATAAGTTCCTGCCTTTTGCCCAGGCCTCCGGCAGCAGACAGTAGCTTTATTGAGGTGTCCAGCACTCCAAACTCCACTCTCATTCTCAAGTTCTTCAATAATGGCTGATTCGGTCTATTATAGAATGAATTATTTATTAATAGACACAAAAATAGCATATATAAGACTTAAAACAGACTATTACTACAAAGGAATAAGGACAAAAGGAGACAACTAGTTAAATACACGCAGGGTTATAGGTACCATTAGTTTTACAGATAGCAAAGAAATAATATAACTTAGGATCCAGTGTTTCTTATATCCAATTCCTGATGGAGCTCACATCAAAATCCTTTCCCTCAATTCCCAGGAAAGTAACGACAAAATCTGTGTCTAAACTCCGGGAAGAAGTCTCACGTGCTTTCAGGGTGTGCGAGTAGAAGGCTTCTTCCTCTGTGATAATTTGTGTGGACTTTTATAGACATAAGAACTGTGTCTTTTGGTCAAGAATATTTATTTTCTTTTATCTCTTCCTACATTTGTTCTCTAGACTAAGGTGTTGATTCTTAGCTGGGGCCTGAGCCCTTTTGGAGCCAGAGATGATCCCATGCTGGACCTGGGTTATCACCTGCATATGCACCAACCATCTATGGTAGAGAGGAGGTAGACACATCCTGCCACAACCTCTCAAGAGAAGTTTGATATATCTCCATTTTTTACAGTTTTTCTTCTCTAATCTTCTCAATATCTGTATATCACATAGAAATATTATTTTCTATCTATAAATATGCATACACATAAAACACATGAGTATCTAAAGTTCCAAGAATTATTTTATTTACTTATAAGCGTCTGCCTTTAGCACAGGAAAAAAATTTATTCAGCAGTTCTCTTTTTTGACTTTTAGTAGAATTTCAAGTGAAAAACAACATACTTTTCTTTTAAAACAGGAAGCTTAATTCAACTCAATTATGGCTCTAACAGTGGTGTTAAGGAGGGGCCTCAAGAAAAGCTACAAAATATTTAGGCAGGAAATTTGGAAAGCAAAGCATTTCGGCTTTGAGCTTCTAAATGAATGGAAGCAGACACAGACAATAATACTGAGAGGTGTTTGGGAGGGTTTGGGGGTGTGATTTTTGGGTTAGTGTTTTTTAACATTTTGGAAGAATTTAGGTTTGTTTTTTCAGCCATTTTGTTTGTTTTGTGTTTTTTTCAACAGCAGTGTTTTTAATCTTGTTTTATAATAGATAATCTTTTTTCAGACCGATCTGTAAGTGATATACAGAAAGCAGATCACTCATTTCTTCATTCCTTCATTCTAAATGATAATGGCTTGATTCAAAATGGGATAAAAGCCTTTGGTTCAACTGCATTATATTTAAGTAACTTACCATCTCTGGAGAACTGTGATAATAAAGATGTAAATATTTTAATTCCTTAATTTCTAGAATTATATAGAGCTTTTTTTTTTATTATTTTAAAGGCAAATCACATCTTTTGGTCACCTGAAAACATCTATCTTGATATAAAAGGATCTATATGGATTTTCTTCTAGTATTGTGAGTTTAACTTGTTAAAAGACTTTTCTACTTCATCGCCACATTTGTCATTAGATATGACATTTTCCATCAGATCATTTAGATCCTTATTATAAATTGGTACAAAATTTAAATTGGTACTCTTTTATAAATTTACTTAGGACATAAAAATTTTATATACACTGATTATAATATTTTGTTCCAATTTCCAGTTTCTGTAATTCTTGTATTGCTATTTCTTGTTCTTTGAAAAGGCAACATTTAAAAGCAAAAAAAAAAGTTCCAATGTCACTTTTTCATAATTATGAGATCAAACTTATCTTCCCTTCCTTTCTCTTTTGCTTGCCATCTTTTTGATTTTATGTGTGAGAGGTAACTGAGGGTTGAGCTAAATTTCTTCTGTCTGTTACAATAGTGTTGGTTTTGTATCTGCAAGAAGTTTGGCATGGGAATAGTGGTTGACTCAGATATTTAGGTCCCACACCGAATATCTGACCGTTTCTGAAGGACAGAAGAGATAATTTGTTTTTTACCCTTGACTCAATAATATTCATCCAGAGTGTGCAATACATGAGATGACTATACTGTTCTGCAGAAAATCAGCAGTGCTTTGGCCATGAAACAAGTTGATAACACCACCATCTGTTTTGTCAACTTTCAGTTTTCTGAACATTTTAGGCTGCTATTTCTGGGAATTTGTCAACTAAAGTGAATCCTTCCCTCTTATTTCCTCTAGCATGAGTGGGATTATTTTTCAGCGAATACTACTGACACACAAGTGTTTGGATGTACATTGTGCCTTTCATGGGCACTCCAGAAAGCTTTTGAAAGCATTATCCTCAGTGAATATAAATACCAGTGTAATGGTATAATTTGTAAATTATGTGCTATGAGACCTCATGGACCTGTCTGTGGACAGAAAGTTCCTGAAGTGGATAACCTTGGCAATTTTACTTGCTATGAATAGGCTGATGTCATGGTTTCATCCCAGCCAGCAACCAGGCACCACACAGCCACTTGCTCACTTCCCCACCAGCAAGATCATGGAGAGAATTGGAAAGATAAAAAAGAACTTGTGCACTGAGATAAAGACATTTAAATAGGAAAAGGAAAAGTTGTGCACACAAGCAAATAAAGAAAAGAATTAATTCACTGTTTCCCATGGGCAGGCAGGTGTTCAGTCACCTCCAGGAGTGCCTATTGCATGTAACAGTGACTTGGGAAGACAAATGCCACTACTCCAAACATCCCCCTACTTCTTCCTTCTTCTCCCCAGTTTATATACTGAGCATGATGTCATATAGTCTGGAATATCCTTTTGGTCAGTTTGGGTCACCTGCCCTGGTTGAGTCTCCTCCCAACCTCGCATGCACCAACAGCCTCCTTGACAGTGTGGCTGTAAGAAAAGAAGAAAAGGCCTTGTGTCTGTGTAAGCCCTGCTCAGCAATAACAAAAACATCTCTATATTATCAACCCTGTTGTCCATAATTAGTTCAGCACAGATCCAAACCCAGCCCCATACCAGCTCCTGTGAAGAAAATTAACTCTACCCCAACAAAAACCATCACAGATGACAAATAGAAAATAGTGGTTTTATGAAGTTAGAAGTAGAGGAGCAAAACATGATCAACAGGCTTTTAAAAGTCTTTGAATCAATATTGGGAGGGCAAGTCATTTACACATTTGATGAAGACATGGGGATGAGGCACAGAGGAGTTTAAAATGGGGGCAGAAGATATTTTTGTATTTGAAACAAAATTGTTAGCAATAACAGACCATTGGCTGACATTTTAAATTACATTATATCGTGACTTGCAATGTACTTACTGTCTAAGTGTAGCCTTACAACTTGCACTCAGCTTGCAAAACATTTGTGAAGCCACATTTCCTGATATACTCTAATCAAAATGTTTTTGCTTCTGTGATACCTGGGAAATTCTAAAGCAGGGTGACTTACAGAGTACTTAAAAAAGCTTTCTGGAAGAAATATAATAAAATCATGTATTATACATCACATACTGCTGTCACTCCTTTAAACCCCTGTATGAACTACAGAGAATTTATGTAAAATCACCAGAAGACTATGCCTAATGTAAATGAGACACTCTGTTTCCCCATCTCACGGTCACTTTATGTTTGGAGAGGGTTCAGACAGAGATAGACTGTGAAGTAGAATGGTCTGTACTATAGTCTATAATCAATGTAAAATTATATTAAAACTTTTATATATCTTCCTAAATAAACTCTGATATTCAATAATAGAAATCCTAATAGGAAAAGACTAGACCAGCCCACTGATCTAATGCAATAAGTTTTAGGATTCATCATCAGAAAGTCCTTCCTTTAGAAAGAAGAATACATCTCCACTGAAGCTGGACTCAGGGAATTCTTAATTTACGAAGAGGCGCTACTGTACCATTTGGGGGCAAAGTTAAACAATTATGAGTCACCAAACAACACATAAATACACACAAAAAAAGGTACATTTTTAAAGCAACTTAATTAGGAAAGCATATGGTTACAAAGTTTAGAACAAATTAATTTCAGGCATACCTTTCCCCTTTGTTCTGCACATCAAAAATATCCTGATAATATTTATTGAAACGAAACAACTGTCTAAACAACATCATGTATTTTCTCCTAAGATTAGCCTGTGCAGTACAGCTGGGAACATCCCAATGCCTCTGCAATTTTTTGTTGTGTCTCTAGGCCCATTGAGGAGGAACCACTTCTCCTGCTTCCCATGGGACATAAACCCAGAGAGCCTGAGATCACATACTGAGTAAACATTAATTTCACAATTATAATATATTGCAGATTATGTACAGAGGACCCTGCTGAGACAGTTGTCCTGAAACAAAATAGACAGCTCTTAAAAGTACACACACTTTGGTTCTGATCCACCTGGTTCAGCAAGCTAAGAAGCTGTTTGATTTCTTGTACAGTCCCAGTTGATGCAAAATATTCTTTCTTTAAAAACACTTCTGCACAGGTGATGAGATTTTTCTTAAGGCTTGAGACCATCGCCAAGACTGGAACTTCTCCCCAGATGCTTTATGTTATTCATATATGTATGCTTAATCAAGCTATCCATTTTTGACACTTCTCCTAAGTATTGACTTTTACTACACAGAATCTCTTCTGATATGGTCAGGTAGAGACATCTCCTAGCTGGAGAGGAAACACAAGGTTGTGTAGTGGCCTAGTGCTTAGTCTCCTTAAATCTGGTAAAAGGATGGGGGTTCTGGAAGGGAAAATTCATCAATTTGACAAAGAATTTAAGATTTTATGTAAGTCTATTTACCTCTGAGTGTAGCTGTTATAACATGAGACCTATTAAAAGGTCTTGAATGGATGAAGCAGGACTCCTATTTTGCTGCCAAGAAAGTTGAAAATGTCAGCTCTAAATATTAACGGTTTCTTATCCTTTTTAGTATTTACTTTGTTTTAGTTCATAATACAGCTCCAACCAGGAACAGATTGAAAGCTACTCCATGTGTATTTTTGTTCTTTTCTGCCTTTTAAAATGAGAATTTACTTTCCCAGATTTCAGCAGTTTCCCAGCTCATCACCAAATGATTTTCCACTTCTTTCTTTTTCACAGGACGATGACTGAGAAAAGAGAGGTGGTAACTGCTTGGTGCTGGTTAATCAGAACCAGCCTACAGCTGAGCTGATCATGAATTTCATGCAGTAGAAGAGGACTAATATTTAAGGGAATCCTATGGTGAACTGTAGTTACAAATAAATCACATTTTCAGCATATTGTGCTCGACATGGATATGTTTCACAATGTATCAAACTGAGCACAGCCACACAGTATGGCTCCGGTTTTTAGCATGCTTTTGTGTTGAAGGGAATGTTATGTCAATCACATAAATTTTTGGCACAGAAAATAACTCTTTCAGCTCGTGAGAAAGTTTCATTTGCTTGAATTTTTCTGATCAAACCAAAAGTTTTGTTAGCACATGAATTCCAAATATTTGGTATAAAAATATATTTTTGTGTTTAAAGTCCAATCAAAAAAAAGGAAATCTGTGGGTTTTTAAAATATTTTCTTGGTCTTCTTGCATTCTTATATTCTTGAGAATCAGGGGGTTGTATGAGGTTGTCTCAACAGCCCCTTATGTATTTGGTGATAGGTTTCCTGTTCTTACTGATACCTCTAGATCTTAACAAAACATCCATAGTATCCTTTAGTAAGAGAAAAGAGTCAGCCTTTGTTCTTTGCCTCTGGATTATGATTAGAATTTTTTGAGTGTTGTACTACTAAAACCTCAGACGCTATTTCTGATCTCCCGGGCCTTCCTGACTGACTTGTTCTGTCAGTCAGGGCAGGGTTTCCCAAGTCTTTACTTCTGAGAGCTCAGTTTTACAAAACTGCACTAAACAATCTGCCTGAAGCTTAGAAATTGTAAGCTTGTAATTTGCATAATTATTTATTTACTTCTTTCTGTCATTTTACAATCTGCTTTCAATCCATCTATTCTTGCACAAATTCAGATCAGGACACAAATGAAGATGAACCCCCCAAATAATTAAATAAATTATACTCTTGACATTTTTCTGTAAGGTCCTTTAACAACAATGAATACATCAGATATAATTCTTACACAGGTATTGTATTCTCTCTGTAAATGATTAATAGCACAAAATGTATATGAAGCTGTCTGTGTCCAATGCGACCTGCTGAAATTCGCATAGTTAATAATGCTTACATTTGTCATTACATGTAATTGTGATGCGTACCCTGCCTATGTGCCAAACTTCGCCCAGCTTCTCTCTCATTACCACTCTCCAACAAGATGGAGGGAGAAAATAAGATGAAAAAGCTCATGGGTCAAGATTTATGGCAGAGAGATCAGTCATGAATTATGATCATGGGTAAAACAGACTCATCTTGGGAAAAAGTTGAGTGGAGTTGTTGTAGAGGTGTGGTGCTCCTCAGGGCGGGGCACTGGGATCAGCACAGCTTAACATCTTTGCCAGCAATATGGACAGTGGGATTGAGTGCACCTTCAGCATGTCTATTGACAGCTGTGTGGTGAGGTTGACACACTGGAGGGAAGGGATGGTAGCCAGAGGAACCTGAATAGGCTTGAGAGGTGAGCCTGTGTGGACCTTGCCAAGTTCAAAAAGTCCAAGTGCAAGGTCTTGCATGTGGGTTTGCCAAATCCAAGCACAAACACAGGCTGGACAGAGAATAAATTGAAAGCAGCTGTGAAGAGAAAAATTTGGGGGTGTTGGTTGACAAGAAGCTCAACATGACCTGGCAATATGTGCTTGCAGCCTAGAATCCCAACTATATTCTGAGCTGCTGCAAAAGCAACGTGTCCAGGAAGTCAAAAGTGGTGATTCTGTACCTCTACTTCAGCACTGGGGTCCTCAACACAAGAAAGATGTGAACCTGTTGGAGAAGGTTCAGAGGAGGACCACAGAGGTGATCAGAGGTCTGGAGGACCTCTTCTATGAAGACAGGTTGAGAGAGTTGGGTTGTCAGCCTGGAGAAGAGAAGGCTCTGGGGAGACCTTATAGCATCTTCCAGTACCTAAAGGGGGCTACAAGAGCTGGAGAGGGATTTTTTACAAGGACATGTAAGGGTTAATGGCTTTAAACTGACAGAGGGCAGGTTTAGATTAGCTATGAGGAAGAAAGTCTTAACAGTGAGGGTGGTGAGGCACTGGAACATGTTGCCTAGAGGAGCTGTGGATGCTCCATTCCTGAAAGTGTTCAAGGCCAGGTTGGATGGGGCTTTGAGCAACCTGATCTAGTGGAAGGTATCCCTGCCTGTGGCATGGGGTTTGGAAGTTAATGATCTTCAGGATCCCTTCTAACCCAAACTATTCTATGATTCTATGTACTGGGCATCTCATGTAGTTCCCAGACATCTGGGCTGAGCAAAGCTCTTCTGTTTAGTCAGGTTATGTCAAAGTCTGTCATAAACAGTCTCAGTACCTACAGTGGCTTATACATGTGCTCTATCTTGTGTGCCTATTTTAGGATGAAATGGATAATCATCCAGAGGTATTTAATTGTTTCTATTTACTAAAATGGGGATATCAGTCTTGATCACTCGGGAGAGTGCAAATCGGAAGTTCAGTTTTCCTGAATTGTTCCCATGTTTATTCCTCTTTGATTTACCCTAGTAAAAACAAAACAAAGCAAAGCAAAACAAAACAAAACAAAACAAAGCAAAACAAAACAAAACAAAACAGAAAAAAATGAAACAAAACAAAACAAAACAAACAAAACAAAACAAAACAAGAAAACCAACAAGACAAAGCCCTTTATTGTGACAGGCCTAGAGTAATATCTTTAAATATTTTATTTAAAAACAATTGCTCTCAGAAGTTATGCAGTGCCAAAAGACCCCCAAACTCTGCCTGTCTACTTCTGTTGCTTGTCTGAAAAGGGAGAAGAAAGAAAACAATTATCATCAAAAGCATCGAGATCTCAGTTGGCCATGTGGAGCAATAACAAACACATTATACTTAAGCAGGAGAAAGCAACCTTTCATTCAATAGTTTCCAAAATTATATGTTAAGAATTTTGAACTTTCTTTTTCCCTGGTTTAATTGAAGACAAAATATTAGCAGATAAGTCCATGAGATAATATGTGGGGTTTTTTATTCCTTAACCAACAGTCATTTCTTACTGAAAAACTACAACACAGCAAAGCTCCTGATCAATCCTTGCAGTGCAATGCCCTCCACTGTGAACAAATAAATGGTATGTGTGAAACATAATTAGATAGTGGCTTGGAAATAATATTATATCATCACAGCAGAGAGTCACAGGTCATGCCCACACTGTGCAACAGAGGGAGGTGCAGACTTCCTTAACTGGCCCTGACTGATTCAGCTCTGCAGCAAGCAGCAGGAGAGTTAAACCCAAGCTGTATTCTGTTTAGGCTGATTAATCATGCTAACAGGGATATAGTGTTGCTGGGACTGAATCATAAAAACATGCTGGGTGTTATGCAGCTCCATGGAAAAATGATTGCTTGAGCCAATGAGAATGAATATCTCTATCAAAATATTGTATTCTGCAGCACAGTCTTTGTAAGTTTCAAAGGGGAGTCTTGCCAGGATTAGTTTTATTGCAATAAAATGGGTTTGGGTTGGTTCTTTCCTTTTCAGGAGGAATTATATGGGTGTTCTTATTAAAATAAATTAAGGGATCTCTTAACTGGAAGTGAATTTTGGAATAATCCAATCATTGTTTCTTCAACTTTTAGTGTTTCTTGTAAAAATGTGATTTTAGTTTGCTTTGAATAAACTGTCTTCTGATATTGCCATAAAACCTCTTAGATTTCAGGGCTTTAATTTGACATACTTTTCACAAACAAGTGAAATATTATTTCATGTAGGTATAGAATCACAGAATCTTTGGAAAGGTTGGAAAAGATCATATAGTGCAACCTTTCACTGACATCACCTTGTCAATAGACTATAGCTCTAAGTGCCATGTTCAGTCATGTCTCAAATACTTCCAGAAAAGGTGACCATCTTCCTTTGGTGGCCCACTAGAAAGCTTAACCACTCTTTCAGTAAAAAAATTTTTCCTAATATCTTATCAAAACCTACCTTGGTGCAGGTTGAGAACATTTCCTCTCGTCCCGTCACTCATTACCTGGGAGAAGAGACCAACATCCAGTTCACTACTTCATCTTTTCAGGTAGTTGCAGCGAGTGATATTCTCCAGGCTAAATAACTCCAGAGACCTCAGCTGCTCTTCATAAGACTTGTGCTCTGGAGACTTCACCAGCTTTGTTGCTATTCTTTCAATACAATCCAGAGCCTCAATGTCTTTCTTGAAGTGAAGGGGCCAAAAAATGGACAAAGTATTTGAGGTATGACCTCACCAGTACCGAATACAGGGGGATGATCACTGCCCTTGTCTGCTGGTCACACAATTGGTGATACAAGCCAGGCTGCCGCTGGCCACCTGGGCACATACTGGCTTGTGTTCAGCTGCTCATGTTCATCTGGATGTCAATCAGCACTCCCAGGTCCTTTTCTGCTGGGCCACTTTCCAGCCACTCTGCCCCAAGCCTGCAGCTCTGCATGGGGTTGTTGTGACCCAAGTGCAGGATTGGCACTTGGTCTTGTGGAACCTCATGTGATTGGTCTCAGCCCACTGATCCAGCCTGCCCAGAAATCTCTGCAGAGCCTTCCTGCCCTCCAACAGGTTGACACTCCCACCCAACTTGATGTTGTGTGCAAAATGACTGTGGATGCCTTCTATCCTCTCATGCAGGAAGTTGATAAAGATATTTAATGGGACTGGCCCCATTACTGGGTCCTGGGTAACACATTGTGACCAGTCACTAACTGGATTTAACTCCATCCATCCCAACTCTTTGCGCAAAGTTCCCACTTTTCCCAAGAATACTGTTATTGAAGATCATGAAATAGAAAATACAATCATTTTCTATCTTGTCAAGACAAGTCTATGTGCGTTAAAGTTTCAAACAAGTTTTCATATTAAATTCCTGAGTCAGAGCAGAACTGTTTTACAGCAATTCAAATACTGATTCTCACACATTATCAATTCCTTTAGCTCCCTCTATCTTGTAAATGTTTTGGAAATAGGATTGGACAGACAGGCAGGTGACTGCAGTCTTGTGTCCTAAGCAGAGTCATTTAATAGTGATAATAAAGGCAAAAGGTGAGCTATTCTGAGCTTGTACAATACTACTGCTTATACAATGCCATATGGGTGCAAAGCACACTAAATTTTCCTCGTGCCATAATATTTGTTTCAGTTTCTTTAGCAGAATAAAAATGATACATATTTTATAGGCTTATAAATGTAAAACTTTCATAAAGTACATTCAGTAAGTTGCCAAATAAATCAGGAACATATTTTAAAAATGTATGAACAGTTGCCTACTTTCATATATAAATTCACTTAAAAAATCTGTATATGTCAATATAGTAACTGAATTAAAGCTGTATATCTAACCTACAGTCCTCTTAGCTTTTCTGTAAATCTTCTTCATTGTCAGAAAAACAAACCTTTAGGTGAAAACTTATGATAATGGAGACTTCTCTCTACAGTAACTTTTTTCACTCTGACAGTAGCCACAAAGTGACATACAAGGTCTGAAAATACCACCTACATCAATATTTAATGAACTGTGATTGCTGACTTCTTTTGCTTGGTGTGCAGTAAAAATAAGTGTTTCCATTGATATTTTAAACCTGTATCCACATTTATTAATACAACAGAACATGGAGGGAAGGGAAGGGAAGGGAAGGGAAGGGAAGAACCAAATGTAGAAACAGAAAGCCATTTTACATATAAAGTTGTTGCCAATACCATGTTATTCTGTTCTTAGATTCAGCTTTCTAGTTTTCTTTTGCATTCACAATGCCTATTCACAAAGCATAGCTAAAATCTTCCTAGCTATGGAGATAGTTTTCATGTATGCGAGTAATTGTTATAGGCATCGAAGAGAGCTACACAGTCATCAAAAGGAGTAAAGGTTGTATTTAGGGCTCATTTATTATTTTTGTAATAGCAAATTTCTACATCCTTTGCCATAGCTTGAGAGCATTTAGTACAGGGATGGGGACATAAAACCACATTGTAATCCTGAGATTGCTTAAGTAATGAGCTTATCCAGAGTGTATGCTGAGAATGGTGTTCTATGTATTGCCATCTGACACTACTCATGTGTCAGGGGATCCATTTCCTTCTCTTTCTCTGGAATAATGACAAGAAAGATCCAGCCAAAGAAAAAACATTATAAGGTGTCCCTGAGGGCTTCTTCTAATGGTTGGTACAATGGTTTATATTACTCAAGTAGAGCAAAGTTATTCAGATGACAACATTATCCAGACCTTACAAATGTGTAAAGACAGCAGAGAATATTTTCACTTCTTGCTGTAGCCCTAGTACAGATGAAGTATATAAGCTGAATATACATAGCTCAGCTCTTCACTGTTGAAAAAATGCTTATGTTGTTATGATTCTCAGCAACTTCAGGCTGAAGAAAGATGACCCTGAGATAATTCAGATGTCTAAATTGCTATGAAGGGCACTGTGGTAGACAATCACCAAGATGTGAATGCACCTATTGTGCTCTTCCTCTGAGTCTTGCTCACACATCTTTGTGAATATCTTCATAATTCTAGATAGCTCCAATGTTACTGGAAGTTTCTCATTTCTCTTTGCTGCTCATAATAAACAGTACCTAATAATACAGATCATCCTCCTAAAGTTAATAGTATTTTTGTTAATGGTGCAAAATCATAATGAGATTTTACCCCATACTATCCCTAAAATCAAAATAAAAAGCTATTGTTTTGAAAGAAATTTAGTGAGGTGAAGAATTGGACAGGTTGCAGAACTCAGATGGTTGTATTTAATTCTATGAAGCCAAGCTGACTCTTCATTACCTGTTTTTTTCTTTACAGAAAAGGACCTGGGATCCCAGTAGACAAGTTAGACATGAATCTGCAGTGCAGCTTTGTAGGGGAGAAACTCAACCTGAGCATCACAAGATGAACCAGTTAGAGTAATGCCATCAGGTTCAGGGTGGTGATTTTTCCCCTCCATTCAGCACTTGGGAGGGCAGTTTTGTGTTCCCTAATACAAGAAGGATATTGATATACTGGAGCAAATCTAACCAAAGATCACCAGGATGCTCAGGGGCTGGAGTACATGATGCATGAGGAGAAGCTGAGAGGTGGGCCTAAGGTAAGAATACATATA